>JBBHKE010002818.1:0-136747 GCA_037447655.1 Zygnema cylindricum
CTGCTTCTTGTGCTACTCCAAAGACACGGCCCGCCACAAATTGTGCTACTTCTTCACGTCTTATTCTTCGTGCTTTGCTTGCGCCACAAAGGTGTGCAAGCAGGTGCGTATAGCACCTTCGTCGCACATTGGCTTGGCGCCCGGCGCCCCCTCGCGGGCGCAAAGGTGTGGACGGAGCAGCCTGAAGGTATGACGTAGGAATACAGAAAACGCTTTTGTGCTTATTCTTCATCTCCTTGCTTGCGCAAGACCGCGTGCCCGAAGGACTGTATCAAAGAGCATACGCTCTGTCGTAAGTATTTGTGATTGGCTTGTTTACATCCAGACTGTCGATGATTCGAGCAAAAACATTTTGTACAGTTATGCTGCTCTGCATTTTCAATTATTCAGCATTTTTCTCCGAGATATGGCTTTCACCAGTATCAACATTTAATCCATTGAACACAGATGTATCCCCATTGTTTTCTGTTTGATGTGGTGAAATGACGATGATCTTGATTCCCTGGCCTAATTTTCACCTTCACATTTTGATCATCGTTTGATTAATATTCGTATTTGGTCATCTGGATTTAAAAAATAGTGAACGATTTTAAATCCAAATTGCTGTACAAATTGCAGAAATACGATTCTTCATACAATCATTCCAATCTTTTTTTTTTAAGAAGTATGTGATCAGTCAATCAGTTTCAGAACAAAAAAACTAGAAGGGACATTCAACTTGACCAAAAACGCACTTGCCGCTTCCGAAGTTCAGAAAAAGCTGTTGCTTTGGACATGATTTTGCAAAAGAAAAAAACTCATTTTCATTGCTTTTTTATTTCTTTTATCTAGTTTGGTGTGATCACATCATACTTTTAAACGTGACAAGCCTGAAGAGAAGTATACACCAAAATTATTATCGAGCGGTATAAGTGTTCTCACTAATTTATGAGGAAAAAGAGGAGAAAATGACTAGATATTAGTGTGCCTGCTCATGTTTCGAAACTACAGTCGTCACTATTAGTTGAACATGTTTTGGGCAATAATAAGTTAGCTTCCGAAATACAAACTCCTCATTTAATCACGCCATTTCACAACCCAAAGGTAAGATCTTTAATTATACATTGCTTGCTGCAAAAAATCAGCGGATGGTGGATTAAAAAAGTTTAAATATCTATCCGTACAGTTGTTCCTTACCGCAAATGAATCAAAGAAATAACCATCCGACCCTCGATTGTCATTATTACAATACCAGTTAACAAAAACAATTTTTGTTTACTACCGTCGATATTATGGATTACATAGAGGTGACTATTACTAAAGTCAAGATGTCGACCTATAAAGTAATTGACAAATATTGAATTCAAGATGTCTAAAATCATTAATTCTTTTAAGCCAGAAGTCATTGAGAGATTGAATGTGTGTACTTCGTACCTTTGTTTGTTCTCACCTTAGTTATTATTTACATTGATGGACAACAGCATAATTTGCGCATGTCTCTTAACCAACATACGCAACAAGTAAAGAAAACTTTTAAGTACTTGTTACTTATGTTGGTTAAGAGATATGCCAAATTATGCACATGTTCATCAACGTTAACAATAACTACCTTAGGAACAAACAACGGTATGAAGTACACACATTCAATCTCTCAATGATTTATGGCTTAAAAAGGTTAATGGTTCTAAACAACTTCAATTCAATATTTGTCAATAAGATAATGGGCCGACATCCTGAATTTAATAATAGTCACCTCACCACTATGTAATCCATAATATGAACCGTAGTTTTTGTTGATTGGTATTGGGATAATGACAACCGTGGGCCAGGTGGTTATTTCAACGACATAAACAAGAAGTAAAGAAAACTGAACTAATCTTTTTGTTCCCACCATTTTCAAATCCATGACAAAAACAAAAGGAACTCAAACGAGGCAACTTCATTATTTACAATTTGAGAAATGAACTCCTAATCATGCCACATCTGGCCAAGAGGATATATTTTGTTCGTACGTAAAAAGGAATGAAATCATTTGTCTTCTTCCCATATCCCCCCCCCCCCCTTATGGACAGTGATTACTCAAACCTTCCCTCTCTGCTCTGTCGTAGAGTCTCGGGTATTAAGTGGACAGAGAAGCTAATAAAACTATTTACATTTCGTGACTATTCTAAGACAGCTCATGATGGCTCTATGTTTTACTTACAATGTATGTGCTTGAGGCTTTTTTCATTCTATATACATAACCTGAAGTTTTACACAATCTGACATTGACTTTTTCCTAACTATGTAAAAAACAAAGGCTACTTGTCACCTAGTCGTACCAGTACTGACTATATCTCACAAATCTCACAACTAAAAAGTAAAACCTGTGAACCTGTGAACCCTTTGGTTTTGGTCTAACTTTTACGACATCACTACATTTACTCCAAACCGATATTCTCTACATACAGCTGAAGGTGTTTTACTAAACAGTAACAATACGCACTCTTCTCTTTAAAAGGCAGAAGTACATCACGATAACATTCAAGAATTCATTGAATGAAAGCGAAAAACTTTATCGACTTAGGTGATCCCTTGGATCTTTCAAGCGACCCAGTTGACTTGTGACTCTTTGAAGGACACCCGGAAAAAAAGAAAAAAAGGAAAAAAAAAAAACAAAACTCACTCACTCACTCACCCAGATGACTGACGCCTTGAGAATTTCAGAAACAAATTAATTGTGTTTGTTCTCAGCTTGAAACCCCGGTAACGGCCAGATTTGGGGCCCAAAAGCAGTGGGAGGAAGCTTGAAGTACTCGCAAATGACTATGGGACACTTTACATGAGTGGAGAGTGAGTCTGGAAAGCTTCCTAAGTTGAAGAATGTGAACGAGTCCAGCCCCACTGACTGAACAATTCGAGACATTTAAGCTCTCCAGCATTTCCATCTCTGCAAGTCCCTCGAACCCGAGCATCCGTAATAAGAAGAGGTAAATATACAACATCAGGAAATAAATTGAAAAAAGGATGATATTGGATCAGTTACATCACACGTTTCAGCGAAAAAAAAAACAAAAAAGAACAATACAAGATTTGTACATCAATCTCACGTTTCGACAAAAACGTGTAACCGGGCTTTTCACTCACAATAACATTCAGCCATCAGGCGATAAATACAGCTTAAAGAGGAATCATATATACAGTGTTTTTTGTGTTAAAGTGAGTTATTATTGTCGTAATCATGCAGAAATCTGTAAGGTTCATACAAAATTATGTACAATGACTATGGTTGTTTGCAGTAACATAATTGCTTCCATATATATAATCCCCCTGATAAAATCCAGTGCTTTAGAAGAGACAAATAGAAGATGAATCAGAAACAAGGAGGACAAAATATTACCAGAAAGACAGGCCAGGCTTTTGTCTGTGACACGACTGTTTTGACTGAGATTGAGAGATCTCAATCTTGTTAGTCCTCGTATTTGTTGAACACCGGCATCCGTGATGGTTCCCCCACATAGTTCCAAATTTTGAAGGTTCTTGAAGTCTGCGAGACAGACGAAGATATTGCCACCAATTAGGACAAAAAGGGAAACAAAAATAACAAAAAACACAAAGAAAAGCAAATGCGAAAAGAAAAAAGCAGAGAATTGTATGTGGAGAAGAACATACGCTGAAGATGACCTGCACCCACATCAGTAATTTTTGCACCAAAAAGGTCAATGAGGTAAGTCCTGTTAAAGCTGTGCAGCACATAAACATCCACCAAAGGGTCAATGAGAGACTGACAGATGTTGATTGCTCACAAGGCTAATGAATAAGTTCCTCATCTAGTTAATTAACTATTGTCTAATTCCTATGTGAAAATCAATTAAGCCTCAAGGATTTAATGAAAACCAATAAAACAAAATTTTCCTAATCCAATAGCCCTCCACTCATTCCCATCCTCTGACATGTTTTATTGTCATGACAAAGTGAGTGTCACCACGCAACCATTCTTTATTTACATCTTTATTAGAGTTAACCACTACTTTGAGTGAGCGTTTTTCTGACCCAAAATCACAAACAAGTGATAAAAACACTATTTAAGTGGCCCATAGTGGGCCACATCGCAAAACATGATTTTGTTTAGTTTACACTAAATCCGTTTTAACACTAAAAGAACAGTCATAATGTTTGCAAACACAACAGTACAACGGCAAAAGTTCAGAAGTACAAACATGTGAGACAAGCGAGGCCTGAATCTGTGATAGTATGGGAATCAATATTGAGAGATGTGAGAGCTCGCATTTTTGCCAAAACAGGCATCCCACTATCTGTCACTTCCGAATAACTAACACTCAGGGACTCCAGACCAGTTAATTCTGTAAGCAAAAGAAAAGGAAAACAGAGAGAATTTGAAAGATCCCAATGTTAGCACCTTACCCAGATGCTCCTCCAATTCAACCATATACCTACCATAAGATCTACTCTTAAGTGCACAAAGAGTCAGCATATATCTTCTTCCATTCTAGGGAGGTAAAATCATGTATGAACAAAAAAAATGACAAATACCTGCATGGCACATTCTGGCTGGACTCTTTATCTGTTACACTATCAGTGTAAGACATAATTACATTATTACAACTAATACAATATTACACCACTACTGTTAAATTATTACAAAAGTTAACCAGTACAATTCTCATGTTTGCCACCCAAGCTATACCGACAGGTAAGCAGCTAGAACCACAGACAAAGGTAAACACCAGAAACATGATTACAAACCAGAAGTTTGGTACTCACTTCCCAAATGACGAAGACCCTCATCTCCCACTCGTGTGTCTGTCAGATCCAGACGTCGAAGACACCTGAGTTCTGCCCCCTCATCAATAGACCCACAGACAATCAGGACAGATCTAGTGTAGCGTCTACCATCATTATTGTGGCTTCAAACTTAGCATGGATCAAAAAAGGGTGGTTCCCGAATACTTAATGATAAGAATGTGAATAGGTGGGAATTACCTGGGAAATACCTATGTTAATTTGGTTTACAATTTGTTTGTGTCACACTATATATTCCGACGAGTCTAACATCTCAATTATCCATATTAGTGTGGGTTGCACTAATGTTGGTAGACTGTGTAGGTGATTACTGGATTTGTCCTAAGTGGCAATCCTTACATGTTCACACGAGGCATACAAGGCAAACTGTCCCGAAGCTTATTACTACTAATTTTTTAGTTAATACCAAATAGCTTAGTGTGATCTATTCCTATCAGAATAGATTTATGCTCTTACCTCCTAAATAACGCATGTCGACGTCCGAAACTCCTGTGGAGTCCAAACTCAAATCTTCCAGCTGACTGAGCTCTGGCAACCCCCAAATAATTATTTAATCCAAGTTAGACTGCTGTAAAACTAACACCACCACTTGATAGGATTTAATTTGTACACAGCAAAACTAAAGAGGGAAAAGCAAAAGCAGAAAGAATTACGAGATAAAGATCAGAAGATAAAAACTCATATTCAGAATTCCTGATGCTGAAGGTTAACTGTTGTAAAGGAAAAAGAACAGAGTTATCCCAAACCAAATAGAACTGTAGAGAAAATGCTTTTTGCTATAACATGAAAGCCTGATTAAGAGATTTACAAACCAAAGAAATAAACCATCTAAAAAAGTTCTGACCAATTTAATAAGTAGGTATGCATTAAAGAAATCTTCACCTTCAAGAGGAGACAAGCCCTTCGTAACACCAGTGTATGCTAAATCGAGATTCTGAAGATTCACCAGCCCTACACATAAAGCAGAAATAAAAAATCAGGACAGAGATTGTCAGGCAAAAGCTTAAAAATTTTATCATTTATCACTCATTCCTCATGATTCTCCCTCAGGGAAAGCTCCAGAAAAAAAATAAAAAAAAATAAAGACAGATCCCAAGCGATCTTAAGCCAAGAAGAATCTCCAATAACAAACTATACTACCTGGGATTTTTTCCAAATAACACAGCTTTTATAAAACGCACCATTACAATTCACAAACAAAGTTACAAACAAATTTATAGACAACGTTTGCACTGGAATAAAAAAAAAGCAAATAAAAAAATGGGCAGACGTTTCCTTCTTTCTGATTCAAAACACAAGAAAATAGTTGAATGCCTTTTTTCTAATAGATACCTTGGAGATATACCAGACCCCTACTAGTGACCTTCCCGCATCTTCCGAGGTTGAGAAAAGTCAAAGTTGTTAGTCCTGCACAACAGACATTATGCCTTATCAGAAAAACTGATGTGTCCTTATAAACACTTCAACATTTATTAGACACGAATAACTATTAATTGATCAATGCAAACACCAGTTATTATGTGCTAAATATATAAACCAGGAAAAGCCATTCCATACAAGAATCTTTACAGAATTCATATCTGTGAGGAATTTGGGAGACAATAACATGACATTATGGTGCAAAGAATGAGCCCAAATGATATATGTACACATCCTATTATTTTGGAAGAAACACTAAAACTGAACAGAGAAGAGATATTGTACGACTTACGACCAACTGTTACAAGCCCAAAATCGGATATCTGGCAACCAGTCAAACGCAAAATTTTCAGTCGTTTTAAACCTGCAAAACACTCCCAAAACAATGTTTTGAGATTGCAGAGCAAATCATCCAATCCCAGAAGCTACAAACGCAGGACAAAAAAGATAAACACACCTAACAAAAGGTAATTCATAAGTTCTAAAAAAGAACAACAAGAACTTGTAAAAGTGAACAAACACCTACTTAGGAATTTTACTTTTCAAGCCACATAATTTAAGAGACTTATCTTGACAGGTATGCCAAACATGTCAGGCATAGTTCACCATCGAATTCAAACGATTAATGAATAAAACAATTAACAAAAAACTCAATTGTTCTAGTGTTAAACCTGAAATAGTGAAGGCTTTGAGAGAGTCATACCGTGTAAACGTGCAAGACCACAATCAGTCACTTTGGACCGTGAAAGGTTAAGCTCCTCCAGTGAAGTCAGCAATGACAATGGAGGCATATCACTGTCCTTTACTAACTTACACCAACCTAGATTGAGACGCTTAAGCTTTGTCAAGCCTGAGCCCATCTCCCAAAGAAGAGAAAAACAGCTATTACCATGTTTTCACGAAACCTCTTTAGCATATAGCTTCGAGTTGATTTTTGGTTCCACAGACTCGGGATTGGTAAAGAGAAGGCCGAGATAGTACAAAATAACACAAGGAATTCAATAATGCGTGGATAATGCCTCTTGCCCTTGATTGTCAAGACATTTTATGTGAGGTATCTAAAATGCACGAACTATACCATGAATTTCTTTACATTCCATGAAAACCGCAAATTCCCTCTGTATGTTTATTTTCACTCACCCTGAATATGTATAAGGCCTGCTCCAACTGCTGGACAGAGCTCCATGTCAAGATTTGTAAGGGAATAAAGACAAGACAATGACTCCATCGCCACAGCTGTGATTTCCGGACAGGCTTTGCAACTCAGACTTTCGAGTTGTCGACAGCCTGCATAAGAACAAAGGAAAAAATGTTTGAATAACAAAAAAGAATAAAAAATAATTACTTGCTGTAAGATAAATTCCTGTCAGCAAAACAATAAGACACTGTTTCCACAACTGTTTCAAGAAAGGGTCAATTACCGCGTAAAAATGAAAGGCCAGCATCTGTGATTCGACTACAGCCATCAAGATTGATGGTCTCAAGATTTACTGCTTGGACAAGGTGAAGGAGTCCGGCATCTGAAAGCTGACTGCATCCTGAAAAGTCCACCGAAAGTAAGGAAGACTGATGAAGACCAATCAGGTACAACCAGGTGTCACTTACTCCCGGATGATTTCTCAAAGATATGTCCTGTCATCCCTTGCCCAGGATAAATGCACATCAGGATGCTGACATTTAGTAAGATTTACCAGACGCACATCATAACACATGTCGCGCGTCTGAGTTGATAGCAAAAACCTCTTGATAACCATTAAAAGTTTGAAAAAAAAAATTCCTCACAACAAGGACAATATGCAGAAAGTTGAATAACTTCAGTAAAAAAAAAAGGCACTTTTTTAGGACCTGAAGATCGCATCCACAGAAGGTCTGGAGAGCTGCCGATGTGAGAGATCGACGGGTAGCAAGTTCATTGAAGACTCGCTGACTGAGGTCTCGAGGAAGGTCCTCCAATGTAGAATAACTTACAATTTTCTGTTGAAAAAAAAACATAATTGGATTCAGGAAAACAGATGCAAATAAAGCTGGGAGGTATGAAATTACTTTGGAGCATCTCTTACAATAATGGGACCAATAAGGAACATATCACCTGAACTTGGAAACTAAATCACACACATCTGTGGAAAAAATCAGGAAACAGGAGCCATCCCGCCTTTCAATCTGCACGAACGTGACAATAATAGATATGGTCTGACAAAACATAGGAACTTGCTATAATGCAGAGTTCAAGATGAACTTTGGAAGCAAAACATGGCTTGTACTGCAAAGAGTTATCATCATTAACAAAACTGCCACATAGCAGGCGCAGTTCCAAACAATTAATGTGCTTCAACACAGACTTCAACGAAATAAATGCCAAACTTCAAAGAAATTTAAAATGCCTGATACGCAAGATATACAGTTTTGATTGCTACACATATAATGGAACATCATGATGGCACAAAAAGCCATACGAATGAACACTTCAGCCCTATTAAGCAGCTAAATACAATCATTTCTTGATCAGTCTTTATGTGTTTCATCTACATGATTTGGATAGAATACTCGTCTAGCAGAACTGAAATAGCCCATCATTGCATAATGACACTGCCATTTATTTTTCTATTTGCAGAAAGTGGATGTACAGAATTAGCTGACAAACGTAGACTAAACCAATTTACCATATTATTGTGCAACACTTCACTGCAATTTTTTTTTGGGGAAAACAAGAATGAGCACATTAATTCTCGCCAAAAAACCAGATTCTTTGAAATCAGTAAGTGAAGGTGGCAGAAACTTGCTCATGTGCAAAACAGGAAGGCAAAAAATCGCTCTAAAGAGTCCTTGCAAAACTGATGTTGACTACACTGATAACTGTCCAAGAAGTGCACATAAGTACCAATATCAATTTTCTCAACAATATTGAAGAGGCAAACAATACGCACATGAATGGACAAGAAAAATCATAAGCAATATCTTTATCTGCTTACAAGACTTGGAAACATGAACGCAGCAATGTAAATTTACCATCCATATTTAGTCATTGACTTGCAGAGGCAAGCATGAAGGTCCAAACACATAAATACTCATACCTTCCAAACGCAATGGGAAACATTGCAACAATTACTCGCAAATACATTTAGTGCATATTAAACAATGTCCAACGTTATCAACTGCCTCACAATAATAACCAGGATAAGAATAAATGAGTCAAGCAAATTATTGCGCCGTACATTACCAAACAAAAATAAAACAAAAATGGACAGCGGTCCCTGTTTTTCTCCAGCCACATCAGTAATAATTTACCACCCACTCACGACATGAGCAGTTTTACAGCCAAAAATTAATTTGAAGATAAAGACTGGCGAGAAACATAGACAAAAAATCCTCTAACGGAACACGAAATGCAGGGAATTCTAGACGATACCTTTGCTATTTGGTACACACAGATATCCTGTAAGGTGCCATAAAGCATTTCTTCACGTTCTGCTTCATGTTGCACAAATTCGGTAATCACCCTGTAACAGAAAGCCACATTTAAGGAATTATAATAACAAAAAAACAAAAAACTACATTGCTAGGAATGTCACGAACAAAAAAAGACATGACACCCATGTATGAGTTACATACATGGAAATACCGCAATAAATGTCCTTAAAACATTATATTATGTAATTTCATAGGCTTTATGTGCAAGATACCAAACTCACCCTCAGCAATTCCATACCAACAATGGTGCCAGCCCTCCAGTTTCCTTCAATTATTAAATAGTATTGAGAACAACTTCAAAGAAATACATGGATTACAAAACAAAGAGCGGAATAAAGGAAAGACTTAAAATCTGACAATGTGGCGGAATCAGTTCAAGAAAATGGAAGAACATCACAAACATATTCCTCACATATTCCTCTTCATTTTCCTGGGAATGCACAAACGAATCAAGAAAAGAATAACCTTTCAGGCGACGGCAATTGCATCTCCAAAATATCAGAGGAATCATCTTCAGGAATCCATTTGGAGCAAGCTCCTCCCATGATGTAAGGCCTTCCCTTACAGAAGAAAAACGTTGGTAAATCGTCTGTTTGCTGAAAAAAGAATCTCCTGGTTTACAACAGCTTTAAATTCTGATATACTCGCCTTCATTTGTGGCAATGCTCCCTTGTTAACATCTGCTCTTGTAACAGCTAAATGGCCATTGCTGCAAGTAAGGCAACAGTTCAGCTTCATGGTATGCAACTTTTGCCTGCTTGCAGCACTGCTGTAACCAAGTCCTAATAGCAAACAGGATGAGACAAATCTTGCAAATGTGAACATAGATAAAAAGTGCGACGAATTGCGTCATATTCACACATGTATTGTGAACATACCATATTCCGTACGATACTTCTTGTTCAGCCGTTTTATAGGAATCCAATTTGCATCTTAACCAATCATTGTTCAGGTAAGAACGAGCGGTTTTATGTACAGTTCGTTTTGGAACTGTTCGAGTCACGCGTAGAGTTGTAGTAGTCTTGTGGGAACGAGCCAATGGCATGGAAGAATTCATTTAAAAGGGAATCTTCAATAGGCATGTGAATGGTTTTACACGAAGTTGTGGCCAATCCGGCCAGTTTTTGTCGTCTTTTTACCAAGATTTTACGTGATTTTGGATGACGAAATGTCACGATGCACCCGTACAAGAAATGTTGTCCTTTAAGGGGGAAAAGTTTTCTTCTCTTGCTACGTGGCAGCGTGTAATTAGCTCATACATCTTTGGAATTTACATCGCGATAACTTCTCGGGATAGAAAAAAAGGCGAATTAAAACATTTCGTTCGTGTCACCAACTCACCACAATTGACGATATGATATATTACGCAAGACAATTGCAAACGCACCGACAAAATATCTGATGCCCGGACCAAAAAATGATTGCGACGTATGACGGAAAAGTATCCTGCGAAAAAGTTAATTTTTACAGATATTTTGCCACGCTGTCACGTGGGTCAGCCAACTCAATTCGCATGCGATCGCGCAATCGCAAACGTGGCAGATCAAGTTCCGCCCCCTAAGCAAAATCGCCTTGGGCGCTACAGTCTCGTACATTATAACCGTACATTAGGCGATCGACGCTCCCAGGTTTGCATCGCCGTAAAAATTATGACAAACCAGAAATTGAATGGGCAAAACAAAAAAAAAGGTGAAAAAAAACTGTTTCGGGTGATTTTTTTTTTAACCACCCTACGCATGCCCGGTTCAATATTGGGTGCTTGACGTGGAGCGCTTCATAGATTTGCAGGATTCCGTACATTTATGTACCGATGACGTCCGCTACAGTACAGTCTAGGTTTCTTACGAGTTGGCCCGGCTGGTGGGAGTGGTGAGATTCGTATTCTACAGTACAGTACACCGCCAATCGTTATTAGCGTTGTGTACGCTAATTCCGTCCCGCCTTTTTTTGTTTTTATTCTCAAATAGAATTATCCACACTATTTTAAAAAAACCCTAATTCCTAATTAGAATGGACGATTTCTTCGAAAATTTCCAAATTCCCAATTAGCGTAAACCACGCTAATTATTCGTATACTCTAAAAAAACTTACACGCTAATAACGATTGGCGGTTGCAGTACACCGCCAATCGTTGTCGCGTTATCTACCATAATTCCGTCCCTTTTTTTTATTTTTGTTCTCCAAATAGAATTATCCACACTATTTAAAAGTCCTAATTCCTAATTAGAGTAATCGATTTCTTCAAATTTTCAAATTCCCAATTAGCGTAAACCACGCTAATTATTCGTATACGCTAAAAAAGCTTACACGCTAATAACGATTGGCGGTGTAGTGCGCCCAACCAGAACCGGCGCAAACCTAGATTCTCTTCCGTGGAGTTTCCGACCTTCACGGGTGTTTACGCGCCACGTCCGAAGTCGGAACTACAGTAACGTTAACTCCAATTAAGATCGGATCGACGTTAATCGATTAACGTTATGGAAGTAGAAATTGGTAATATTCACGCTATCTTATGTTCAGGAGCTAGAAAAATAGGGCACTGAATTAGCGTTTCTAACGCTATAGCGACTAACGGTATTACGTACTAGAATATTCGGCAAACATACAGAATCTAAAAGGGAGTTACGAGACGATGAACCACAGGACGATTTTGAAGAAGTCTTCGGTACCGTTCAGTTTTTAGGTTGAACGGCACAACAATATGGTACACCAAGTTTAGTTTATGAAACAAATTGTTAAAAAACCCAAAAAAAAAAGGGAAATAAAAAAGTAGAGTGGTAGAAACTATAAACCGTAAAACACACACTGACAACCATAGACCCTCCCATAATGCCGGCAATAGTGGGAGATATAGAGGTTTTTGACACGGCTCACCACGTGGCATCGCAATGATGTCAAATTTACGAGCGTCGCTCAAAACGTACGCAGCGAAGTACACCGCGCATCGTTATTAGTGTCAAAGTTTAAATAGTGTGTAAGTAAATATACCGTCATTGACGGTAATTAAGAATTTGAAAATTAAAAAAAAAACGGTTTATTCTAATTTCAGTGTTAACGCTAATTTGGAGCAGCAAAAATGGAACAAATTTCTGTACGATTATATACATTATTATATGTATCCGTACAAAATATAAAAAAAATCGTACACCGTAGTGAAATTTGAATATCCGTACATGTTAGACTGATTTACGTGTCAGACCAATCCCGTTTTTTTAGCGCACGTTCCTATGCGTATGCGTCCGATTTAATTCATTTTTTGTAAAATTTTCACGAAAGGTACATTTATGTACGTGCAACTGAACCGTACACCACGCTATTTAGATCTTATTGAACTTTAGCTCTTTACGCTATTTTGTACGGTACTTCAATTAACGTCAAGGAAAAATTAAAATCATGTATCCTATTTGAGGAAAAAAATCAAAATTTTAAGAACCCAAATTAGTGACTTTGACACTAATAACGATGCGCGGTGTAACGTCGAATTCTATTTGACTCTCCGTACGCCAGACAATATGCACGAATAAATCATAAGCTACACCGTGAATCGTTATTAGCCTTATGTACTCTATATCGGCACCCCAAAATTTTGTCATTAATACTTTAAATATAATTAAATTACACTATTTAAGGACGTGGACCATAATCTACCACGTCTCCTGGAACTAAATTAGAATGAATGACGCTAATATTTTCTTTACACTAATAATTTCTATACGCTAAAAACGATTCAAGGTGTAGGTTTCCCTATGGATATTAGGTCAACTTCCAGTCCTCCTCGCTTTAACCGTCCGCCGGATAGTCCGAAATAAAGCGCATACTTAAGGAACCGAGTTAGGGTATGTCCCCATGTGCATAAGTAAGGGTTTTTTTCTGTCGTTTCCCTGTAAAACGTAGCGCAGTACTGCCTAAGTTGCAACCGTACGAGGGAATCGCAAATTTGTAGAGTACAATTTGCGTCATTCTTGAACTTAGGATGTACAAAAATTTGTCGTCTTGTGGTTTTCGACCCACTTCCACGACAAAAAACGTCATTTTCAAACTTATGTTTAAAACACATGCGCGATTTGTTTTAAAACTAGGTTTTTTCGATAAACAAATAGGAACATGTGTTCGCACGTGCCGTACTTTTCGAATTTTTTCATACGATTTCCAAGGATAAAGAAAAGTACATAATCTGCTATGTTTTGTCCGTTTGAGTTCAAATACGACGAAGAAAAGTAGACAATTTGTTTGGTTTTGTCCGTTTTTGTCTAGTACGTATTTATTTTTTCATGTGTCTCGAAATTTCGATGCCATTACACATCGAGCCGACAGGTGACGCAAAGGCAAATTGCATCTTCTTCAACCGTGAAACGGCACAGGCTAGATGGCGGTACGTCTACAATGTGACGGTAAAACATGCGACGTCACAAGCAGTTCCAAAAAACAACGTGCGACAACACAAATTGTTGACGTTGACAGCAGTCACAAGTATTGTCGACGTAAACAATCGTCACAAACGTAAGTTTTGATTACGTTCTTAGGGTATGTCCCCATGTGCATAACTAAGGGTTTTTTTCTATCGTTTTCTTGTAAAACTTAGCGTTGTACTGCCTAAGTTGCAACCGTACGAAGGAATCGCAAATCTGTAGAGTACAATTTGCGTCATCCTTGAAATTAGGATGTACGAAAAAAATTCGTCTTGTGTTTTTAGACCCACGGTGACGACAAAAAACGTCATCTTCAAACCGATCTTTAAAACATATCGGCGATATGTTTTAAAACTATGTATTTTCGATAAACAAAGAGGAACATATATTCGCACTTGCCGTATTTTTTGAAAATCTTCATACGATTTATAAGGACTAAGAAAAGTACAAAATTCACTATGTTTTGTCCCTTTGTGTTCAATACGACGAAGAGAAGTACACAATTTGTTTGGTTTTGTCCGTTTTCGCCTAGTACATATTTTTTTTTGCAGGGGTCTCAAAGTTTCGATGCCATTTCACGTCGAGCGGACAGGCGACGCAAAAGCAAAGCACATCTTCTTCAACCATGAAACTGCACAGACTGGAAGGCGGTACGTCTACAATGTCACGGAAAGACATGCGACGTCACAAGCAGTTCCAAAATGTAACGTGCGACAACACAGATTGTAGACGCTGACAGCCGTCACATGTATTGTCGACGTACACAATCGTCACGAACGTAAGTTACGATTACGTTCTTACACACAGGGACACTTGAAAACTAGGTCCGACGGATCCGTGCTGAAATACAAAGTAAGTTCACTAAGTTACAAGTACATGGGTACATACTGTTACACATAAAGATACTTGAAAACCGGGTCCGGCGGATCTGCGCTAAAATACAAAGTAAGTTCGTTAAGTTACAAGTACATGAGACGATTGTACGGTTTCACTTCATACGTTTCCGTTTGTGCAAAAGAATATTATTCATTGTAAACTTTGCGGTGGAAAACCCACTTAGCTACAAAATCATGTGCAAAAAGTGTACGAAATATGTGACAATTGTCGCAGTGTAGAATTCTACGGCAACCTGCGAAAGTACAGTACACCGCGAATCGTAATTAGGGTAATGAAAAGCTTAAAGTAAAAAAACAAACAAAAAAAAAAGTAATGAAGGCTATTTTTTGTGATATACCTTTTTCAACTATGAAGTTTACTCTAATTTATTTAAGTATTTTATATTGGGTTATGTCGGCGATAATTATGTGCGCGACAATTACGAACACTAAATTACGTAGATGTACAAAATCTGTTAGTCCGTATAGTATTGACATCATTATGACGCTATTACTATTTGTCGCACTGAATGTCAGTTAATGTCCACATTGACGACGATGTTGTCAACGGACGAGAGTTATGCAATTTTTTTTTTTTCGATATGATTGATTTTTTTTTAGTGCGATTTCACGTGCGAGCCCGATTCTATTAAATCATTATTTTTACCTTTTTACTTATAAAAGCACAATTTTGCACGGTCAGACGTCGTCCGTACTCCACACTATTTAAAAATAACATTTATTAGATTTTTTTACGCTAATTAAACCTTACCAAAATTAAAATATTGAAAAATTTAGAATCGATTACTCTATTTGATGTGATAGAGTCGAAATTTGAGCGACCGAATTAGAGTAATTCACTCTAATGACGATTCGCGGTGTACCAGCTGCCAATTTGACACATGATTTTTCGCGCTTCAGTCGGTGTAAGATTTCCGTACACAATAATTTACTGTTGCAGTTAATTTTTCAATAATTTTTCGCGCGTGTGGGAATCCTAACAGAAACCTGTTGTGAAAAGTCCCGTCGAGTACACTGTGAATCGTAATTAGAGTAAACAACGCTAATTCGATCGCCCTAAATTTCGATTCTATCACGTTAAACAGAGTAAATGATTCTAAGTTTTTTATTGTACTATTTAATGGACATTTTACTTGCAAGATAAATTAAAAAGCACGATGGTAAACCATCTGAGTCTACGGGTATAAAAGGGGTGGCATGAACAACACTGAAAAACAACAATAAAAAACAAAAAGAGCGACAAGAACACACCCTAAAAAAGGAAGCAACAACAAGGAAAATAAAAGCACCCTAACTCAAAATGAAAAGCACGGCAACTCACAAAAACAAAAATACAAACCCCAACCCCAACCCTAACTCAATTAAATATCTACGAAAAACAACCCCGTAAGTCCGCCCAGCCCGGGGGAGCACGTTGAGGGAGTTCCGGAGCACGGCGACGATCCATAACCGCAACAGTCGATCGGAGGAGAATAGAAGCCTGCACTCGTTGTAGAGCCACAGATAAGCGTTGACGGTAAAAAGAAGTAAGGGCCGAAGGAGGAGGGCTCCCAGGTCCTCGACGCTCGAAAGCACGTCGAGCACAAGTACGGAGAAACTCGTCCAGTGCAACACCCAAACAACCAAAGATCTCCACCGCCATCGGGATAAAGTCATCCATAGGGTCCCGGTGGGCATAATCACGCTCCTTTGCCTTAGCAGCATCACGAGCTACCACCCCAAGATGTCGAGCCGCCTGACCAACAACTGTAGCTGAAGTAGGGTTCGCCAGAACAATATCACCGAAAATGCGACGGGCACCATCAAGCAAAACAACATCGATCCGACGCGAGGGAATAATATGAGAAACCTCTCGACGCATAGAAAAGCCCCCTTCTGAAGCAATAGTGGCAACGGTGTCTCGAATAGTGTCGTGCGCCTGGATCAAATCTCCCCCATGGGAGCAACGAAGCAAATGGACACCATCGGGCCCCAAGACACGACCACATGCACAAACAAGAGAGCCAAGTGAAGGAGGATGGGGGAGGCCGAGGCGAAACCGAATGGCAGTGGTGAACTGAGCCGGTGAGAATCGGAGAGTGGACAAAATAGGTGTGGCAAAAAGCCAAGACCCAGAACTAGGTCCACCACAAGAGAGAAGACGGGCACGAGAAGAATCGAAGGGAAGCGCCGTGAGAAGCTCGGATTTAATGGTGGCGACAACCCGGTCGGAAATCGATTCCTGGACACGCTCAACAGATTTTGTAACAAGGGTCGAGAAAATCGGCACATCCACAAGGGAATGTGGAGGAAGAGAACGAGACGCGTCCAATAGAGATCGCTAGAAGGCGAACACACCGTCTGAAACCCGGGGGATAACAGTAGCTAGAACGGGGGTGTCCCCAGCCAAGAAATGGGAAACAAAAGTAGAGGCAATAAGACACCAACTTCCCAAATAGGCAGCTGGAGCAACACGAGCGGTCGATAATAGACCCAACCCCCCAGTAGAGACAGGGAGGGATGCCTGAATGCGGGCCGATGGCCCAGACTCGCGATCAAATGCCCCGCGTCCTAATAGAGAGTGGAGGACGTCCATGAGGCGATCGTCAAAAGCCGAGAGAGAGGAGAGAAATGTCGAGGTGGGAGGGGAAGTACGAGTGAGGTAGGAAGGGCGGTGGGGAAAACACCTGGTTAACATAGCAAAAGCAACTTGGGGATCGGGAAGGTGAGGAAGGTCGTCCACTTGGGCTAGATCTGTCTGTAAAGCATCATGAAGGAATTGGGTCATGAAAGTATCTGAACCAAGGGGGCAACCAAGCACACGAATGCCATCGGAGGGAGAAGGGGTTTGAAAACCAGGAGGGGTAGTAAACGAAAGTGGAATATCCTGAGGAGACCAAATAATACACTTTGACGGCTGAACTGAAAGGTTGAGTTCGGCTAAACGTTCCCTGAAAAAATCATATGCCAACACGACTTGTTCTCTCGGCCCAATAATGTGCGTATCATCTGCGACCGAAGGAAAAAGGCAAGAAGGGAAGGCGGCTGCGGAGGCACGAAGGGCCCGGTAATGGGCAAGGGCGAACAAAGGTCCGCCGAGAGGGTCACCTTGGCGAGTGCCAGTAGCAGAGGAGAGAGGAATATTATCACCATCGGCCGAGAAGGAAAGGCTGCTTGTCAAAGAATAGAAAGCCCTCACAAAGGGGAACAATTGGACAATCGGAGATTAGCGTAAAAAAAATATAATATATTAGTGTGGAATACGAACGACGTCCGACCATGCAAAACTGTAATTTAATAATTAAAAAGGTACAAATAATAATTTAATGCAGGCTGTTATCATGTAACTGCGTTTTAACAAACTGCATAGTGTAAACGCCATAGTGACGATAAACAATACGTTTTGTCAAATTCAATACAAATACCTTATTTACAATAGAGATATTAGCGTGCCAAATTAGAGTACTTTAATAAATTAGAGTAAATTCCTTTTTGAAAATGTTATATCACACAAAGTAGAGTTCATAACTTTTTTTTTCTTTTTTTCTACTCTAACGTTTTCTTTACTCTAATTACGATTCGCGGTGTAGCGACTAGCAACAATCTTCGGAGAGGGAATATAAGAGGCGACGAGTGAATCTCAAGAAATTGTCGTACAAACGGAGGCACTTAAAAATATAAATAATACCTTAATTAACAATACAAGAATGACTTCCCCAGAGCACTGGCTGGCTTGCGGATTTTAGGCTATGAATCATACACCATTTTTATCCCAAAAACATAAAATCTATCATAATTTACGTTAGTTTTGCCAGTTCGCCAATTCATCATCACCTTTTCTTCCTTGCCTTTTATTTTCCCTTATCATGATTTTTTGACGAAATATTTTTATTCAATTACATCACCAGTAAACTGCATTTGACAAAGTGTGGTTTTGAAGATGATAAGGCCCAAAAACCATAGGTCTTGTCGTCTTCACAATTATACTTGCCAACCGCAACCTCAGAACATTGCTATTTAAAACATTACAATCACAAAATAGAAAATTAAACAATGTTTGACGCCACAAAAAGCATAACCCATACTTCCATACCACAGTCGAACTCTAGATAGTCCGACCAAAAACACTATCATAAAAAATAAATTACAAGGGAAAAAAAAATCCGAATAGAAAACGATCGCTGCAACACAACTAAGAGATATGCCCCAAATTCTCCACAAATTTACGAACACTACTACTAGCACTATAACGGTAGGGAAATAAAAATTCGTCATCGGTATCGGTTTTTTTCTTGTTCTAATTTTCCTTTTTCATATGTTCAAGTCAAGAGCAAAAAGTGTCCCATCTAAATTGCATTTGACTATATGACTTTTATGCAAAAATCCACTAAATATCCTTCATATCCTTCATAATATCTATTCTTCTCTTCTTTTCACCTTTTCGTTGCTTGAAACTTATTAATAGCCAAAAATGGATCAGAAGGGATCCAACCTTGTGTATAAATTTCTAGGGTTTCTGGAACCTCTCTTCTCCATACTCTAGTATTTGGAGAAGTTATTGTAAGTGCCATAACATTGCCGTACTCATCATCCACTCTTTAGCAAAAAACCTCGTTCGGAAATACGGAACTGGGAGCCGTTACAGTTCCTCGCATCAATGTTTCGCCATCCTAAGAGTTATAGAAAAATGAACACGGATGAATTAGTCAAGCTTAATACTGGTATGGTAATAGTAAGGAAAGGTAGGGTTAGAAATTGCAAGAAGTGAAGGCCGAAAAAAAAAATGGAGAGGTGGTTTTAAGTTTTTTTTTTTTTTTTTAGTAAGATAGAATCTCATAGACAGAAAGCCCCATGCCAAGCAATCAGATATTAGGGAATGTGGATAAAGATATAAAGATATTTTATATGAAACCAAACGTAATCCATCCTTTATACGGAGTTGTCATTCCTAGTAGTACGGTTGAAATGAAGCAAAATTGCAAACAAAAGCACAAAAAACAATCAGACACACACAAAAACAATAGGACAAACAAAAGCAAAAAAAAGGCCATCCTATATTTGGTTTGCAAAAGACTTAAAAACACAAAACCATGAATAATTCAGTACCCACAATTCATGTGATAGTAACTATTGTTTTATAGTAAATTATTATCCTATGTCTCGATAAACGCAACATCCTTTCACAACCTTTCACCAAAGCTTTTACGCATGAAAAAAAAAATGTTCATCCATTACGATCTGAAGTTTTGGACACCCCCCTAGACAACCTAAACGAACTTAAAGCATTCTATAATGACCCGAAACAACCCAAAATAATTTGAGGCAACTTGAGGCTATTTAAAGCACATAAAGCAATTTAACGCAATAACATGATCAATAGCAGTTAAAGGCAATTCAAAACAACTTACATAATTATGCAACATTCAGGCAACATAAATGCACTTCACAAAATCGGCTTAGGTTTCCACCTTTCCATTGATATCAGAAGATTCCACACAGGCCCCGTCGCAATTTACCATAATTCGACCTCCGGGTCTTAATCGAGTTTTCAATATTCTCCAAATTTCATCATCCTGAAGTTGAGGAACAACAACACCGTCACAAAAAACATCGACAAGGATGGAAGAAAAACCGTCTTTAATAGTTGCTTTTTCAGAAAAAGCGTCCCCAATATGAACAGCCAGAAAGCCTCCTGCTTTTAATCTTCGGGTTCGAAATCACTTAGTGCCTTATCAAAATCTCTCTCGTATTTCCTCCCAAAAAGCAAACCAGGAGACGGAATATTGTAGGGATCAGAAGAAGATTTTCGCAAGAGCATCCCTTTTGAGTTCAAATCAACAGATTACTGGCCGAGACCATTGGATTCTTGCCCATTTTCTTATGCTTTTGTGAGATTTCCACTCTCTCTTTGTCTCTCTCCCTCTCTCTCTCCTCAAACTCTAAAAGGTCAAAATACTCTCTTGCCACTGAAACAACAAAAGGATCAAGTTCCCATCCGTGTACCTCCAGCTATGGCCATATTTGCAAAAGCAACATGCAACAACAGTGAGACAAAAGAAGAAAGACCTTTTCCTTCCGTATGACATAGAATACTCTCTTGCCACTGAAATAACAGAAGGATCTAGTTCCTATCCGTGTACCTCCAACTATGGCCATATTTGCAAAAGCAACCTTCAACAAGAGAGAGACAAAAGAGGAAAGATCTCTTCTTTACGTAAGATAGAGAATGCATCTATGTCAAAAAGGTTTCTAGGAAGAAAGAAACACAGAAAAAAAAACATCATTTAAAAAACAAACAAACAACCAAGCAAACAGAAACGGATACCAAAAAGCAATTAAACAAACGGAAGCACCAAGATTTACTTCCTGTCAGTGCTGATTTCTTCTTCATGTTGAGCATTTTGACAAGAGAAAACATTCACTTTTTTTTTTAAGTTTTTGGACAATTCGACTATTTCTGGACCAGAGGGCTCAGAATGCCACCTCGGGAGCCGAGATGACGTATGAGCAGTTCCAACTGTCCACACCGGGCAGCTGTACCGCGAGCGAATCCCAGCAATGCGATTGGTCCTTCCGGTATAATTGGAGGCAGTGCTGCAAAAACATCATAGTACGAATCTGTCCATATCTGCATACAAAAAAATAATAACCCAACGATGATATTTATTAGAACATCCACACAAACAGATAACAAAAGAAAACGAATACATAAGAGACATTGTCCAGATGAGGTAAACTATTGGTAATTTGTAAGAGTAATCCGGTAATTATTGCATTCGACGAGTCAAAGTTTTTGATTTCTATTCTTAAGAGATGTACAATCGATATGAGGTAAACTATTGGTAATTTGTAAGAGTAATTCGGTAATTATTGCATTCGACGAGTTAAAGTCTTTGATTTCTATTCTTAAGAGATGTACAATCGATCTACACAAAAGAAAGACACTGTGAAAGAAAGAATATGGAGCAACATTTACAGGTACAGATATCTGTTAGTAAAAAACAATATGCAAAAGAAATAATTCAACAACAACAACAACACGTTCACAATGTAAAATGCATTTAATATGTAACAAAAGCAACTCATTATTACGTGTCCTTGTTGAAATATGGTACTTTATTGAAGGCCCAAACGGACAGCATACATGCAGGAATGTATAATTTAGGACATAAAAACTAGTGGAAAAGATGGGTTTGAGCAAAAGAACATGTTAAATTAAAACTGTGTTGTACCTACCAAGCGAGCTTACACGACATCTTTTGAGAGCAACACACTCATTCACAATTCTTAATGTCATGGAACCAAATATATGTTGTGATACTGTTTCCCCATACATTTGTATGAATCTATGCAAGAGTAGAACTGAAATCCTTCAGTTCCAGGTTTGATAACAAACAACTCTTCGATTTTCAGAACATTGCATGCAAAGGAATCACCTTCTGATTATAGGGTTTATAGATACTATCGAAACAGCTTGTCACCTTGAAAGGATTATATAAGGATAATATATTTTGTGAATATTCCCAGGAGCATCTAAAAGAAGAACACGAGATCTCGCCATTGGATGGTCTTCCTTCCTCAACACTTCGAGAACCTGAAATCCCATTAGATAAACGTTGTTAAAATACCATTAATAAACTTAAACCTGTTTGCTGGAGGGTTAAAAAGGTTAGATATAACAATTGCATCGGAGCTATTCTGCTCAAATGTGACCAACGGATTGGTTTTTTGACTACATTTGACAAACATTGGAAGGTCATGGCCATATTCAAAAGTGCCCAAAAAATGCAAAAATGTAAAGGAGAGGTCTTGGTTGGAAAGTCAAGACTTAAAAGAATGATTTCAAAACAAAATTAGTGTTATAATATGAAAGGAAAAAGAAAATTAAAGTTTGAAACCCTCACATCAAACACCAACATACAACTTGGACCTACACCAAAAAGTGACATAATTTCCAATTTGGTTACATGATTTAAAACAATTGATTAACACGTGACCTTTTTCACATACTCCTACCGTTCAAAAGTTGAGAGAGAGCAGGATAGGGACAGTGCTAAAAAACAGAGATTTTCACATACCACAATGTCATTATATTCTGACGTCTGGTGGGTCAGAATACGAATATATTCATCTGCAATACATACGGTAAACAATGAATATAAAAATTATATTAAAGTCTAAGGTACGACAAAATCATTTAAAGGACAAAGTAAAAAAATGAGAGAGCTGCTTTGGCAATGCAAACAAAACGATACATTATCCAAAGTAAATACAATATCACGCTTTAATTGTCAAATTTTCTAGTAAATGAACTGCAGAGAAATTCTGGAGCTATTTTGGAGCAAGCACGATATACAATGCCCCTATGTGCCAAAAACTACTCATGGTTTGTCGGTTGGATGGCAATGGAGTTGTATAGCGGAAAACAATGGAGGAAAGAACTTCAGACAATAGGGTTAAACAATATATGCGGCAACACAAAAACAAACACTTAGAGAACACTAAGGCAATTGTAGCAAAGTAACTTCGGGTGCTTCCCAAGCTTGCATTTCCTTGATTTTGACTAATATCTGCTTGCAATCGGCTTTATTTATTTTATTTCATTTTGTTTATATTTCATAAAAGTGACTATAACTCATATTAATGGCGATGTGAAACAGACTGAATGGGGAGTGATTTGATGAACGTTATACCACAAGAGTTTTGAAAAAACATGATAAAAACAGGAAGGACAATTCATCAAATAATAAAGCGAACATCAGTTAAAGACTACATAATGCAAAACACACAGACTCTAATGGGACAAACTATCACTTTTCCATACTGCACAAACAGTAGTATATAGAGAATTATACTCCAGCAACCAAAAGAAACGGTGTGACCTACCACCAGCATAGGCTCCTCGAACAACTATCTCATCCACGGTGTGACCTACCACCAGCATAGGCTCCTCGAACAACTATCTCATCCTCCACAGGCTCTTTTTTACCCTCAGGTTGTCCCTTAACCAAAAAAATCACTGCATTTGATAACTGTTCCAGCAAACCAAAACCATCATCCCTGCCAGATTTAACACTTTGCACTTGTTGCAGGGTAATTCGAGACACCTTTTTATCCAATAAATTGTTTTGCTTTCCTGTTCGTTCCCACTCCATAAACCTTCGCGTTTTTGAAAATGCAATAAAATCATGTCTAGAGAAGTAAAGAGGCGGCTTAACTGTTGAAAAGACAAAACTAATGCTATGACAAGAAGCCATTCGACCAAATGAAAACCACTCTGAAGGTGCTTAGGAGCACCATAGATAAGAAATGCTCAAGCTGACATTTAACTTTTTGCTTAAGTTCCGGATGAGACAATAGGTTAAAAAAAACTTCGCTTCAAATTAGGGTTCGCAAAAATGTGCGAAAACATCAAATTAACTAAGGGCGTAGTTACATCAAACGAAAAGTTAGATACATCACAAAACTTTGTACCTAGCCGTGAATCAAACTTTATTTCAAAAAGTGCGATGGAAAAATCCATCCTAGCCGTACCATGCCGTAATCATCGTGAGTTTATGGAAAAGAACATCTAAAAAAAAAAGATTACGATTCTCTAAGGATGTGGGAGAAAACATCGACCGTCCGATTGTATTCTTGTCTTCATCAGCGAAGCAACCGCTCCATCCGCCTCTGTAATGGTGAACCCACCTCGCGGAGGTGAGTTCACCAAGACTGAACCTGTAAAATCGCTACACGTGAACTATAAACACGTGCGACGAAGAAAAAATAAAATTTTCACACGTCCTCGACGTCACGTGCCGTTGGACAAGGTGACCGTAAAACCTTTGCCGGAAAGAACTACGGCTTTTACATTCCAAAGGACGTACGATTTTTGTCCACCTTACAACTCCATGGTTTCACGCTCTATTTTTTGTCGTTTTGTTTTGCAGTCAATGTAAAGGAAAAAGAGACTGATGAAAGTCACCAGAGTGAAAGGGATATTTGCGGTACATTGACGTGGTACCCTTGCGAAGTACACGTTCGCAATACGGAAGTACGGATTTTCAAACGAACATGGTCGGTTTTCAAATCTTTGACGATTTTAGAGATTTGATCGTCAACTTACGTGGAACCACTCAAATCAAAACACGTGTATGAAAACTTGTTTGCAGACGCTACGCAATGTAACCAAGGCCTCTTTATTACAAAAAATTTGTTGTCCGTACTATTACAAAGACCAAAATTTGTTGTCCGTACTATTACAAAGACCTTCTGTTGTATCCATACCATAGTTCAAAAGTAGGTGAAAGTAGGCCCATACAATATGCCTATTGTATGCAAAACATACAATATGCCCTTAAGACCCATATTGTTTTGGTCGAAAAATGAAAAAAAAAAGTTACAGGGTTGAGTCGCACATCGATCGATAGAGAATTAAACGCCAGATCTAAATTTTGAAAAAAAATCGGACAAAAAAAAAATTCTGTGAGTTTTGAGGTAAAACTTTTTTAAACTGTCAGATTCAGACGATCGGACGGTCGCTGGTCAAAGTAGAGATCTAAGAAGATCACATGAAAAGCCCATAACACAACTTACGAAAGGACTATCTGTCATGTTAGCGTCTGCAATTTTGAACGTCCGCGTGTTTTAGTTCGCTAAAAAATTTCGTCCGTCGGCGTGCGCTGAACTATGATCATACGTCAGATTCGTATGTCCGTACAAGAGTGTCCACAGCGCACACACATACAGTATGCCTACTCTACGCGAGTTTAGTGCAAAGTTTTGTGCGCCTACCAAAGGCCTACCATAAAAACGCCTACTTTTGGACTATGATCCATACCCTAAATTAAACGGAAAGAAAACCACAGTACTGTACTGTGCTATTTTTTTTGAATTTAAAATGCAATCGAATTTATGGTTGACGCAATTTATTGTCGACGCGATGCCTAATTGTCTGTCGTGAACATGGAATGTGTGAGGGAGAAAAGGTGCTATGATTGCTTTATGATACAATGAAATTGGAAGCTCGTTTAGGGTTTTTTTTTCAGCAATGCCTTCATTCTTTGTCGCAGGAAAGAAACTTCTCTTCTAAAAAGATACAGGATCATGGACATTACATGTGTGCCTCTCGGTGAGTTGATACAACCTTATACATTCAGAAAGAGAAATTGAAGTTAACCGCATATATGATTTTGCAATATGATTGAGTTTTGAGCTTTGGCAACCTCATACTTCTGGCCATGGAAATAGAATTGTAATTTTTTTTCTCCGTGCTAAGTATATTTCGATTAAATTTAACGGAACCATTGTCCAATAGCAATATTTTGTTCTTTCATAATGTCAAAGTGGTTGAAATGAGGAATAGATTCTTTTGCTTCGTCAATTTATTTGGACGTCATTGCAATGTTTGCTTGGATGGCCCAAAAAAAATGTCTTAAAAAATTGTGAACGAGCCACGTCTTTTGAACTGGAAGTGTTTACAATTAAATTGGTGTCAAAATTGATACTGGTATAGTTCGACTAGTTCTTGAGGATTGAATCGTTGTGGCCTTGTGAGATTTTGTTGGTGATTGTATTTGAAATATTTGAAGCAACTCATTTTCTGTACGGCTGCTATTTGCGATTTTGAAAAAGTCAAAGATGCTGATCCAAAGAAATATTAAGAGTCTTCGAGTGCATAAAAAGCTATGCATGACAAGTTTCAATTTTCGCCTTTTCTCTTTTCAATTTGTATTAATCTGATAAGCTCAAGTGAACTATTACTTTTGAAATTTTCTCAGACATTTTTACTAACATCATACGTTTTTTTTGTGATGCACTTTAGTTGTCAAATTAATTGGAAAACACAAGCAAAGAAAAGTGGTATGTGTATTCTAATGCAAAAGAATGATTGCCGAAGTATGTAAAACTCTTGTGGATGTAATGTTTGTGAAGACTGTTACTGGCTGTAGCAAACAACGTTCGAGTTAACGAGATTTTGTTCTTAAATGCTGTTTTTTTTTTTTCACATTTTTGTGTTGAACTCATCTCTGTGGGCAGGTGCTGGTCAGGATGTTGGAAAGAGTTGTGTCATAGTTAAATTTGGAGGGAAAACAGTCATGTTTGATTGTGGAATGCATATGGGATATCACGACCATCGGAAGTTTCCTGACTTTTCTTTCATCTCCTCTAATGGAAACTTCACGCAAGCTATCAATTGTGTCATTATCACCCATTTGTAAGTTCTGAGACTCTTCCTCTGCTTAAGATATTTCTTTCTTTATGCAATTCAATTGAAAGATTCAATAGCATCGTAAAGGATACAAAGCGCTACTTCAGAAACGTAACTCTTTTTCGGCTAAGTTTGAATCAGAATTTTATGGTGTTTTAAAGTCGTGGCGTTTCTTTTATTTTGAAGCTTCTGCATGACAAATAGAGTGGATTTTGTGATCACGTAGAACTGACTTGATGCCAACAAGATCGAAAGCTAGACTGTGTAAAGTTATTAAAAAAAATATTAGTATAAACTTGAAATTTTAAGTTTAACATGTAATTGTTCCGGATTCTCGAAAAGGATGAAAAGGAGATGGAGAGAGAGGAGAGGGAGGAATTTCAGAAGTTGGTGGTAACAGAAACTGGTTGTGAAGAGAGACAAGGTGAATCGGAAGGGACAAAAGTTTTAAAAATTGAGAGGCAGAAAGAGAAAGGTCGTTCGAAAATCCATATTTTGTTAGATTGTATGTTTTCGGAACTCGAAAAGTGGTTAGGGAAAGGAGTTCTAGTAAAGAAACACAGTTGTATTTCCGGAAATTCTTTTCGAATTCCAGGAAAAAACTGTAAAACAGAAGATAAAAACGTTTTTTCTCCGTCAAAACCGTGGCAATCGGAAGAGGACAGGGAAGGAAGTGGAAACGAAGGGTGGATAGTAAAGCTTAGGTGGAAATTGGAAGATAGTGTTTTGGGAGATCGGGCAGTAAAAACTTTGTTAAACTCGACTTTTTGTACCAAAATTTTGTAAGAAGTAAAGAACAAAGGAATGAAGAAGAACAAAAAACGAGCAAATGAAGAACTGGCAGGTTTTCATTTTGTTTTAGTTTTTTTTTTTTTTTGGTTTTTTTAAGTTTTGGGTTTTTTGGTTTTGTTTTTGTGTTTTACTTTTTTTTAGTCTGTTTTGATTTAGACCGGAAATTGAATATTTAAGGGTATGACAGTCCTCATACTCATTATTATGTTTCTCCCCCCCTTCCCCCTTCTCCGTCTCCCTCTCCCCTCTACCCCTTCCCTCCCCGTCCCTCTCCCCCCCTTCCCCCCTTCCCCCTCCCCCCTCCTCCCTCCCTTCCTTCCTCCTCCGCCTCTCCCTTTCCTTCCCTCTCTCTTTCTTTATCTAAAGTCAACAACTAGTGTGGACTGTGAATGTCGTTTATTTTTGTCTTTTTTGTGGCTCTTTTGTCTTTTTTTGTCGCTCTTTTGTCTTTTTTTGTCGCTCTTTTTTGAATCGAGGAATCCTCATCAATTACAAGTTATCACAGGAGTTGAAAACCTTTCTTTTAAATACCTACATTTCAAAGGATTCTACATATTAAACATATATTTTTCGATCAAAAAATAAATAAAAGAGGGGGGGAGGGGAGGGAGGGGGGGACGGGAGGGAGGGGGGGAGGGAGGGGGGGAGGGGAGGGAGGGAGGGAGAGAGAAAGCTATTTTTTTCTTGTTTTTTTTTATTTTTTGGGGATTATCTTATCATTCGTGCTTAGTATTGATTTTGGACTAGAGATGTTTTTTTTGAGTTTAAACAAAGCATTGATTTAATGGTCAAACCCGCCTCTGTCTAAACACTTGTTAAAAGGCTAGCAGGGTTGGGTGGGATTAGGTTGGTTTGGGTTGAGTTAGTTTAGTTTTGTTTAGTTTGGTTTGGTTGTGTTGAGTTGAGTAGGGTTGAGTTATTTTAAGGGTTGCCCTTGTTGTAAACCAACAACTAATTCGAACAGAAAAGTATCGCTAAAAAGCCAAAAAGCAATACAGTAAAAACATGGTTAAAGCTTTCCCAAAATATAAATGACCATAGTAAATATTGTACTCTTTGGGATTTTAACATATAAAAGCATATCCTGCAAGTGATGACAAAAAAGTAAACAGAAAAGGACAAAATCCCAAAAAAACAAAACCAAGAAAAAGACTATAAAAAATTACGAGAAAATGTCGAAATCGGAGACCAACAGTCCTTAAGAAAAAGACAAAATTGGGTCCATGAGAAAAGTACATTCCATCCATGAGAAGAAGACAGAAAAGGGACAAATAGAACCATGAGAAAAGAACAAAAAAAGATGATCAGTCAAGAACAAACAGACTAAATCAGTCCATGAATAAATGGCGAAATCGTCACGAGAAAAGGACAAAATCGAAAATCCAAGAGAAAAGAAATCTTTTCCATTAATATGACACACTTATTTTGGGCAGAAAAAAAAAATGAACGAAACCTAAAACCAAACTAATTAGAGAAGTTGACGTCTCAACATTTTTGTTAGGCTTTTGTCTTTTAGCCAAATCATGCATTATTTCCAATTTAGCACAAACCCTTTTTATGAAAAAAACCCCTTTCTACCCTAATTCATCATTTCCTTATATTGCTTTTATATACTACTTTTGCATACTAAGGAGCAGTGCCCAAAAATAAGAAATCGGCCGATTCTCCAAATTCAGAAAATTCGAAAAGTTCGAAAAGTTTCGAAAAATTCAAAAAATCCGAATTTTTCCGTTGAATTTTTTCGAAGATTGGGAAAGAAAAACTAAACCAATCAGTCCTCAGAATCGTTGAAAATCCGTTGAAATGGTACAAAAAATCCCCAAAAAGTTGACGTCCTTTTCAGCAAAAAAAATTGCGTTATTCCCATTTTGCTTCGATGCCCACTGAAAAAAAAGATCTCCCAAAAAAATTTTACCAGAAAACTTCCCCGAGAATGTTTGGAAAGTTCCTGGAATTTTCTCCGACAATTTGAACCGGTGCTGTGTGTTTCCATGTTCCTCTGTCGTTTAAACACTTGGAAGGTGATTAAACACTGTTTAAATGCCATTTAAACAACATTTTAAACAGCACGCAAACGCTGTTTCAGTATCATTTAACGACATCTGAAGCCATTTACATATAAAGCTATTAGAACCTCATTTGAGCGCTGTTTAAACATCGTTGAATGTCATTTAAACGTCATTAAAACAATAATTTAGGGTAAAAGTCGTCTTTGTCGTTTTCGTCCTTTGCTGCATTGTTGAGCCGTAAATAGCCCCATTACTAAAAGTAAAGCGATACCCAAATAGAAAAACGCTAAAACTGAATATCCCACATAGAGCGCCACCATGGTCGCCACAAGAAGACAAGCGAGGAAGAAAAGACAAAGGCTTATCCGAGGGGAGTCGTCCTCTCTGCAAGAAAGAAGACAAAAAAAGAGTAAAATTAGGGAAGGAAAAAAGGGAATTAAATAGAGAAGAAAAAGACAAAAAGAAGTTGAATAAGGGAAGAAAAAACAAAAAGTCTGGATTAAGCAAGAAAAGGACAAAAGAGTTGAGTAAGGGACAAAAGACAGAAAAAAGCAAACTAAAAACTGAACAAGAAGAGAAAAGAACAAAAGAAATTCGAATGAGGGAGGATAAGGACAAAAGGGATTTAAAGCTGGACGAGAAAGAATAAGACAAAAAACAACTCAAGAACTCCTATCAACTCCAATCTTCTTGGTTATTAAAAAAACGAAAAAAGTTAAAAGAAAAAAGATAAAAGTCAAAAGATAAAAAAAAGACCTAAGTCTTTAAACACAACCTTTCCTCTTTTTTCCTGTCTTTTTTTTTGTTTTTTTTTTATTTTTCCTCTTTGTCATATGCTTAAACTAGATACAAAATCTCACTAAAAGAAATGGAGTATCTTTTCATTTTTTTTGGGTAATTTTTTTTTCCCGAGTGAATCAAATCACACTCGATCCAAAAAATCTTTTAAAAACCTGAATTTCAAAACAGTCTCTAAACACCCAAAAAAAAAAAAAAAAAAAAAAAAAACAGAGAAACATAGGAAAAAAAATAAAAATTCCAAGAAAAAATTTCCTACGCATTTTGACACCCATTTACCTCCTATCCCTAAATTCCCTGCCACATCGTGTCCGTACAATCCGTACAGATTTTACAGTCCGTACGAATCGGCTCAATCCTCAAAACCGTACAAACCCCACTTCCACAATCTTCATCTCGTTCATCCTCACCATCCGTACAATTCCGTACGGTAACCCAATCTTTCTATCAAAGCACAATCCCATCTTCCCACAATCCTCATCCCCTTCACCCCCACCATTCCGTACAATCCCATTCCGTACCATCCCAATCCGTACCTAATGACCTTGTCAAAAAACCTCAGTCCTCCCCCTGCCCCTCCTCCCTCCCTCCCTCCCTCCCTCCCTCCTCACCACTCTGTCCCAACCCTCACAATTCCTCACAATTCCTCACGATTCCTCACAATTCCGTACAATTCTCGTCCGTACAATTCCTAGCAATTCCTCACAATTCCGCCCAATTCCGTACCATTCTCGTCCGTGCGCTTCCGTACCATTCCGTCCGTACAGTCCGTACCTGACGATCTTCCCGAAGAAGCTCCTGGCGGCCCAGTCGAACCCCTGGCGCTGCTGGTAGGCGAGGAGCTGCTCGGCGAGGTGCTGGCGGGTGAGGCGGGGGGGGGGAGGGAGGGAGGAGGAGGAGGAGGAGGAGCTGCCACGTGGCAGGGCGGGAGAGGGGGAGCTGCCGTACGATTGGAACGACTTGTACGGACCGCTGAAGCTGGGGTACGGCTTGGCGGAGGAGAAGGAGGAGGAGGGAGGGGAGCTGAAGCTGCTGCCGGCGAAGTCCATGGTGGGGGGGGAGGGAGGGAGGGAGGGAGGGAGGGAGGGAAGGAGAGAGGGAGGACGAAAGAGAGGGAAAAAGGGGGAAGGAGAGAGGGAGAGGGAAGAAGAGAGGGGATAGAGGGAGAGGGCAGGAGAAAGAGAGGAAGAGGGGAGGAAAGATAAGAGGAAGAGAGTATCTTGGAAAAAAAGAATCTAATGAAGGAAGGGGTTTTCTTTTCCTTTTCGTGCGGATTTTGGATAAAATACGGGAAGAGAGGTCGAACTTTATAAAGGGCGAATTCGCACGTGTGAAGGGACAGAGAAATCAAAAAAATGAAGTTTCATTTTCGAAAGTTAAAGCTCCGTTGAAAAAGAGGGAAGAGAAAGGAGGGAGGAGAAGGGAAGGGAGAGAGGGAAGGGAGAGGAGGGAAGAGAAGGGAAGGAGAGACGAAAGTGAGAGATTCAACGTTTGAAAGTTTCAAAACTTTGAATGGTAAGTACGGCACGATACTGCGTTAAAAAAATAAAGTACGATTAAAAAGTACGCACGAAATTTCGGCAGACCTATTTCCAGCGAATCGAATCAAACCATTTGCACCGAGCATCTGTACCGTATCTTTTGTCCGCTCTGCGGGGTGTACGGATCTCGAATTATTGTACTAAACTGTACGGTAAGTGGACTGACATCTTCTTTACCCTGAAAGTACAATTTGAAGAAAAAATGAAAAATATAAATAAAATATTTATACGAAACGTATTTTATAACGTAACTCAAAAATTCAATACAAGCACGGAAACGGGCGTATGACCCAGTGAGAAGTCACTTTGACACGTGTAAAGGTCACGTTATTTGTATTGGCTGGGAAAATATAAATAAAATATTATACGAAACGTATTTTATAAAACAACTCAAACAGCAAGCGTTGGAAACGTGCCTATGACCCAGTGAGAAGTCATCTTGACACGTGTCAAGGTCGCTTTTGGCTGGGATTCCGTCGCTAGGGTTTGGGACTCCCTTGGGAATGCCAAAACAGGACGTGTCGAGGGTTTGACTTTTTTAGGGTTTGTTGATTTGGTCGTTTCTTGTCCCTGTGACAACATGTAACGGCAGCTGTTAACGTTTTCTGTCTTTATCGAAGGATGATAAATGTCGATTCATCAGTTGAAACGGCCACGTTGTAAAAATCGGTTTTTTTTTGGCGACATATTCTGTCTCGGGCAGACTAGAAACAATGTATTTTATGCCGATTTAAAATGTCAAAACGAATAAAATCATTTTTGTGAATGTAGATCATCCGTATAGTTCATCGTATTATATTCTGTAAAATAGGCGTACTGTACTGTATTAGACTATTCCCCTAAGATCTAAGCGCACTACGCCTATTTTTAGTATTATAAAATTTTATACCTTGTACGTATAATACTGTATAAAATGCGGAGATTTTTATTTGTGGTTATCATTACAACAGAAAATTTCTGTAATAAAAAACAGCAATTTTTGTAATCATTGCATATCCATCTGAGCGTTTGTTTTTTAGTCAGAAAAATAGCGTACAATATCGTACAATTAGATTCTATCAAACAGCTGTTGATTTGTTCAAAAATGTTTCTAAAGTACATATTTTAGGCGAAAATATATAGTTTTCTACGTGTCTCTAATTTTATTATGGTAAGAGTACTCTGCCCATCGTTATTAGAGTTAATAACACTTAATCGATTTTTCGACTTATTGTCGGCCAAACTAATAACTCATCCACGCTAATAGCCACGGTTCACTGCTGCCTATCGGTATTAGCATTTAAGGATTTATCATTTATGTAAATTAAGAATAACAATACTACAGTACTGTACTGTAATGTACTGTAGCTCAATAAAAGGAGACGTGGCAGATTACAATCCACTCCTTCCAATAAATTCGATAACAATATTTTATGATTTTCTGCCAAAAAAATCGCGATAACGTCTGTTTACTCTAATAACGAGGGACAGTGTACTGTCCAGTGCAGTACACCGCCAATCGCTATTAGCGTGTAAGCTTTTTTAGCGTATAAAAATAATAACCGTGGTGTACGCTATTTAAGAATTTTAAAATTTTGGAAAAAATGATACATTCTAATTGTTTGGTTATGGTAATTTGGATCTTTGAAAAAAAAAATGTCGGTCGCAAACATGCTTACACTAATATAAGTCTCCGTACAAAACTGACAAATCGTACACAAATTGTACATTCACACAGTCGAAACGCGGCTGTCGGACGAATATGTGCGAGCGGGATTTTTTACGACCTGGTTTTTTCCCTTTTTAGAAGGCACATTCTCATGCGTCCGCGGTTACTAAAACTAATTTATTGTAATTTTTAACTTAAAAAGGTACATTTATGTACCGTCTGACACTGACCGTACATCACTCTATTTAAGAGACAACGTACTGAGTATAACCCTAAATAGAATAAAGAAAAAAATAGAATGAACTACGCTATTTGAGAATAAAACAAAAAAAAGCGGGATGGAATTAGTGTACACAACGCTAATAGCGATTGGCGGTGTACTGTACACCGTGAATCGCTATTAGCGTGTTGGTCGCTAATTGAGGTACCCTGTTTTTTTGGGCAAATTCTCAAATAGAATTAGACATTCTAAATGTTCCTACACGTTATTTGAGGTGTTCCATAAAATAGGATTCATTACTCTAATATAGTGCCATCGTAAATAGTGTTGTGTACGGTCTGTCAGATATGTACTTTTTTGTACTTTTTTAAGTAGAAAAGTACAGAAAAGATATTCACGCTGTCCCGTAATCGCGCTAACATGTAATTGCGTAAATATTTTCCGGCATTCGCGGATGAAAAAAAAATGCGACGGCGTACGACTTGAACAATTTGGTTCATGCACATATTGTAGTGTGGAGATATTCTGAACCGAAATTTTTTACAAAGCAGTTTGCAAAATTAGAGTGTACGAAAAATTAGAATAAAAATTATTTCCAAAAAAGACGACATTCCCAATTAGCGTAAATAACGCTAATTGTTTCATTACGCTATCTACTTCATTACGCTAATAGCGATTCACGGTGTACTGTACTGTACTGTACTTATGAAACCAACGTCCTCACGGAACGCTTAACTTTTCCCTCTAACACTTGACAGCGCAACAGATTATAGCATGTTTGTGAGGGAATCTGCGCTCATTCCAGGCTGGCATGTCCGAGCAAGCCATCCGCTAGAAATATTTGCCAGGTGGCATCTGAGTTTCTGACTACATATGTCCGTACATATATGGCTGGAGAAACTTCGAATTTGGCTGACTTCAGATTCCGACAAACGCGTGGACGTGTATTCTTCGTGCGAACAGTTAGCAGCGGAGTTCTGACGAATAGCATTCTTTCTTGACGATTTTGACTCTGACGGTTACCTGTGGGCTTTCTGTTTTTCTTTTGACGTTTTGCTCCTGAAAAAGAATAAAATCTACGAGGTAGGCCTTATTGAATGACGCGTGGCGAGGAGGTTTTCTGTGAATCTGTGTATATTTGGATGGATGCTGCTGCTAGCTATTCGTCCAGGTGTCTCAACGATGTGTGACTTTCGTGGACAAAATCTTTTCTCGAAGCTTTTCGAGTTCAGATGTAAAAGGTTTCATAACAGTCGTACCGCACGGAATAATTCCGTTGTTTTTACCACAATTATGGTGCGTTGGAACTTTTGGACCACATAAATGATTTACACAAAAGTCGTCAACCAACCGATGATGACCAATTAAAATAAGTAGATAACCAAGAGAACACCTGCTATTAGGGCGTGTTCCCATGTAACCGATATTTTGAAACGCTATTTTGGAATTTAGCGCTGATTTTACGGTGTACTTTTCAAAGTGTGCCTATGTGAATCGTTACTTGCGCGTTCATTATTTTGAATATGTGGCAGCTGTACACGTCGCCAATACTTGCGAAACCCAAACTGCTGACATTTGTAGACGCCGACGATCTCGGAACAAACTGCGGACATTTGTACGCCGCAAAGAGCTCCTGACATACTGGGACAATTGTCGACGCCCACTGTCATTTGTTGAAGCCCACACGTGAACGACATAAGCAATCGCCTACGTCTACAAAATGACATTTGTAGACGCCCACAAGTGGACAACATAAGCAAACCGACAAACACCTTTTTTTTCGTGTACATCCCAACCGCAAAAAATAAACTGAAAACGTTTGACGCGTATAATCCAGGTTTTTTATTCGTCAATAGGGTAGTATTTTGACTAAAATCAGATCGCGATTTGATTCCAGTGCAAGTGTGAAGATGAGCTGGAAGTGGGTCGCGATGATAATAACGCCAAATTGCCGTACCTTCCAAGTTCCAAGATGACGCAAAATGTACTTGTGTTTTTGCCCATTTTTCGACGGCGTAATATTTTCTCGTTGGAAGTCCCATATTCTGTTAAAACGACAGAAAAAAAACCATTACTTGAACACATGGGAACACGCCCTTAGTTATTACTTATTACTGCCACGATTCCAGTTCCCACACTTTTACATGCGGCTGCAATTTAGTTAGGGAATTGCTAATCGCAGAGACGATTTTTGCTGCGCGCAGGTACACCGCGAATCGTAATTAGAGTAATGAAAAAATTAGAGTAAAAAAACCAAAAAAAATAATTAGAGTAATGAATGCTAATTTATGTGATAGAGCTTTTTCAACTATGAAGTTTACTCTAATTTATTTAAGTATTCTATATTGGGTTATGTCGGCGATAATTATGTGCGCGATAATTGTGAACACTAAATTACGTAGATGTACAAAATCTGTCAGTACGTATAGTATTGACGTCATTATGACGCTAGTACTATTTGTCGCACTGAATGTCAGTTAATGGTCACACTGACGACGATGATGTCGACGGACGAGAGTTATGCGAACGGTTTTTTTTAGATGTGATTAATATTTTTGTTTAGTGCGATTTCACATGCGATCGCAATTCTATTAATTCATTATTTGTACCTTTTTACTTAGAAAATCACAATTTTGCACGGTCAAACGTCGTCCGTACTCCACACTATTTCAAAAAAACCTATATTATATTTTTTACGCTAATTAAACCTCACCTATATTAGAATAATGAAAAAATTAGAGTCAATTACTCTATTTGAAGTGATAGAGTCAAAATTTCGAGCGACCGAATTAGAGTAATTTACTCTAATTACGATTCGCAGTGTAGTTGTCAAAAACTGTACATTTGAAGTACATTTTCGTACAAGCTATGTACCTTTAAGTTTAGATTTGACGATCAATCCGTCAAACAACTTTTACTGTTGAAATGTTGTAACGACAGTTAAAAAAGTGTCTCGGTTGCGAACGTCGACCGTCATAAAAAAAATCCAATTCACACGGCCGACGCAGGTTTACTGAAACAAAACTGCGGCAGCCACATATAAATAAAAATGGTTGCGCGCACATAGTTTCTCACTTCACGTGAGCTCCACACACCGACATTTGACTCAAGCACTTAGCCACAATAATATAATCTAATCGCGAGTCGTTATATATTAAAGGACAACGTACGACATCTATAAACTCGCATGAAACGAAATTAACTTCAATACAAAATCAAAAGATGAAATTAACTTCATACAAAATCAAAAGTTGATTTAGTATGAAGTTAATTTCATCTTTTGATTTTGTATTGAAGTTAATTTCGTTTCATGCGAGTTTATAGATGTCGTACACCGTCCTTAAATTTATAACGGTTCGCGATTAGATTATATTTTTGCGGCTAACTGCCTAAGGGCGTGTTCCAATGTAACCGATATTTTGAAACGTTATTTTTGAATTTAGCGGTGATTTTACGGTGCACTTTTCAAAATGTGCCTATGTGAATCGTTACTTGCGCGTTCATTATTTTGAATATGTGGCAGTTGTACACGTCGCCAATACTTGCGAAACCCAAACTTCTGGCTTTGTAGACGCCAACGATCTCGGAACAAACTGCGGACATTTGTACGCCGCAAAGAGCTCCTGACATACTGGGACAATTGTCGACGCCAACTGTCATTTGTTGAAGCCCACACGTGAACGACATAAGCGATCGCCTACGTCTACAAAATGACATTTGTAGACGCCCACAAGTGGACAACATAAGCAAACGGACAAACACCTTTTTTTTCGTGTACTCTCCCAACCGCAAAAAAAAAGTTGAAAACGTTGGCGCGTGCAATCCAGGTTTTCCATTCGTCAATGGGGTAGTATTTTGACTAAAATCAGATCGCGATCTGATTCCAGTGCAAGTGTGAAGATGAGCTGGAAGTGGGTCGCGATGATAATAACGCCAAATTGCCGTACCTTCCAAGTTCCAAGATGACGCAAAATGTACTTGTGTTTTTGCCCATTTTTCGTACGGCGTAATATTTTCTCGTTGGAAGTCCCATTTTCTGTGAAAACGACGGAAAAAAATCCTTACTTGAACACATGGGAACACGCCCTAAGTCAAATGTCGGTGTGTGGAGCTCACGTGAAGTGAGAAACTACCTGCCCGCAGCCATTTTTAATTATATGTGGCTGCCACAGTTTTGTTTCAGTAAACCTGCGTCGGCCGTGTGAATTGTTTTTTTTTTATGACGGTCGACGTTCGCAACCGGGACACTTTTTTAACCGCCGTTACAACATTTCGCCAATCAAAGTTGTTTGACGGATTAAACGTCAAATCTAAACTTGGAGGTAAGTAGCTTGTACGAAAATGTACTTCAAATGTACAATTTATGATAACTACTTGCAAGCAGCAAAAATCGTCTCTGCGATTAGCAATTCCATTTAGTTAACTTTCATCTTTTCTTTTTTCTCTTTTCCACAGACGCGGACCACCAGCATGTCTCTTTGTCAATCTCGACCGTCCATTCTTGATTTCGACCGCGTGACGCCGATGTCACTGCTCCGTGAAGTCAACACGAATCCAGGACACGGTTACAGATATTATTGTCGTTTTAGCAGGAGAACAGCAGATGAGGTGGAAACAACTGTACAGTACAGCTCCGCATTTTTCCCGTATTATATTTTACGCACAAAAAGGTGTAAAACTGTAAAAAGCATTGTAGGCTTAAACTATCAAGCTACATTACACCTTGAATAGTTATTAGCGTATAGAAATTATTAGTGTAAAGAAAAAAATAGCATCATTCATTCTAATTTAGTGCCATGAGACGTGGCAGATTATTGTCCACGTCCTTAAATAGTGTATTTTCTTTTATTTAAGGTATCAATGTCAAAATTTTGGGGTGTCGATATGGAGTACATAAGGCTAATAACGCTTCACAGTGTACTGTCGAGTACTACGCCTATTGAACCTATTGTTCACCTCATGTGCGTATAATACGGTGAATCGTGCGGACCTCATCACCTTATGTTGCGTAAAAGAACAAAGATATCGCAGCCGTCCGATTCTGAGGATTCGGATTGATTTGGCGGAGATCTCAACGATCGTTATTGTGACGCTGAACACGATCGGAAACTTGGAGTCGAATATCTCGTAAAAAACACACATTTCTATATCGACATTTTACGACTGTTGCGTTACCGATTCTCAATGTTTCAATTTCCTCGCAACGTGTTTTCATACGCACATTTTTACGTGTTTTACTTACTACGCGGTTGTGGATTTTAGCGTTGCGTTTTTTTCGCGTTATTGTTCTTCCACAATTTCCAGTGTATAGTTTCAAAAAACCCCATTTGTAACTTTCAATGGTAAAGAAAATATGAGAACGAAACGCTCCCAAAATTTCCCTTTTAGTCACCACACCACCAATACACCACCAATCGCTATTAGCGTATTGAATGCTAATTCGGTCCTGTTTTTTTTTCCTCAAATTCTCAAATAGAATATCCATACTATTTAAAAAGTTCCCTAATTTATAATTAGAGTAAACAATTTCTTTGAAAGTTTCCAAATTCCCAATTAGCGTTAATAACGATAATTATTCCTATACGCTAAAAAAATTCTACGCTAATAACGATTGGGGGTGTAGTTTAGTGAATACTACTAATTCGGTGGTTACTTTTTGGCAGAAGATCGCAAAATAGTGTTGACAGCTATATTTAAAAACTTGAGCTACATTTTGCCGCGTCTTCTTGCACTCAATTAGTATGTTGATTCTACTTTCGCATATGCCCTATAAATCTTTTACGCTAATAATGATGGGCGGTGTACACATTGAATCCGTTCCGTGTTTTTTTCTTTTACATTAAAAAATTTCTCTTTGGATTTGTGAGAATGACCTCACCAAGCCAAAACAGTGGGATTCGTTTCATCCTTCAGGTGGAAGATTTGTTAATTTGTGCCTTATATTCTTTGACCAACGACTTCTTTTTGGGTTGAAAGTGGTAAGGTTTATCTCCCTTGCTATTGGTACTCGTTAAAGAGACACGTGCGGGAACCCTTATAAAACCATGGTTATTGCCGGGTGTTACGGACTTCTCCTTCCCTTTTCTCTTCTTACCTCTTCCATTTTTTGATTTTTTGTGGAAAATAACAACAAAAACAAAAATAAGAATGCTTCGTATTTTATTTTCTCACTGTGTTCTGTCAAAAAGACGGATTACAATTGTTTTTATTAACAAAACATTTTTTTTTGTTGCTTCTGTTTGCAATCTTATACTCTCTCTCTCTCACACTCTCTCTATTTTTCCACAATAGAGTGTGACTGCTGAAATTTGGTTGTTTCGCTTCATAATTTTGTTATTGTTGTCATTGTTCGATAGAAATCGTCATTTTCGATGTCTTATACAATGTGACAAATTGAGTTGGTTATTGCTCCAACTTAGGGTCTTGACTTTACTTCTCAACGCGCTAACCACTACGTCATCAGCACAAAGTGGAGCGAGTTGGTACCTATCTTTCAGTGACTTTGAATGTGGACGGACAACATTCTACCCCATATCGAACTGGCAACCCCGTACCAATCCAATTGGCACATAATTCTTTTGGCGAGACTAATCCATCAAATGGACACTCGGCGAGACGATTTGTGACTTCTGTCGACAAGGAAACGCCCTATAACAAGTAGACACAATGAACTCGAGAGACGTTGAAAACACAAACAGGGTTGTCGATAAAATGTTATCATTATATAAGGGGGAAGGCCCACTTAACCCTCCTCCAAATTTAGGAAAATTTTAAATTAGTGATAGTTTGAAATGATTTAATAGTTAACTTTATAATGTATTAATTTTAATCATAATTTTAATAATATCTAATAATAGTGTAATTATATAGATGAAATATATGAATACCGAAAATACTTTAAGCATAAAGGGCGTGGTATATGCATCTATGGTATAGTACTACAAGGTATTTTTACCTAATAATTAGTGTTGGGTATCGAGGACCATTTGCCGATATTCGATATATATATATATATATATATATATATATATATATATATATATATATATATATATATATATATATATATATATATATATATATATATATATATATCTATTTTCAGGTACGCGATAATCGATATATCGCTTCGATATATCGAATTTTAAATTATCGCGATACATCGCCGATATATCGTATCGACGATATATCGAAGCATTAATAAAAAAAATTATGAAAGTTTTCACAGGTCTCTAAAGTCACGTGCCTTTGGACAAGGTGACCGTAAAATCTTTGCCCAAAAGAAATACGGTTTTTTTGTTAAAGTCAGAAGAGTGAAGGAGATCTCAGAGGTACATTGACGCGGTACACTTGCGAAGTACATGTACGTAATACGCAAGTACGGATTTCTAGACGAAAATGGTTGGTTTACAAATCTTTGACAATTTTAGAGATTTGATCGTCACCTTACAAGGAGCACTTAAATCAAAACACGTACGTACAAATTTATTTACACACGATACGGGATGTCATCGAGGCCTCTGTAATACATAAATTTTGCTGTCCGTAGTATTACAGAGACTTCGTGATGTAACCATATCCTATATGATTAATTATATGATTTACATAATCAGTACTTTTTTGTCGGTTACATTTTGCACCGTCTACCTTTAAGCCACGGAACGAAAATCACGTTGTAGGTGGGGGATCAGACAATTTGTCTTTTTCGCTAAAATAACATATTATGTAAAACAATAAAATATTAAATTTAAGCAATACTATATATCGCGATAATTTATGTTGGTCTCGGTACGATATATCGAGGATTCCTGTCAATCGATATTCGATATATCGAATATCGAGATTATCGCGATATAGATTTACCCGATACCTAACACTACTAATAATAGTATATTACATTACTAATATATAATAATTAAATAAGTGTATTTGTATTGGAATTATAAGAGAAATATAAGTCAAATATGCCTGTATTTTTTGAAGACTCTCAAGATTTTTTTATATATTTTTTTTTGTTTTTAGGTCGTATCCATTTAAAGTTACTTGAAAGTGCGCTCCAAAATTTATAATTATGAAAATCTAAAAAAAAATCTTCAAACGTAAAGTTAGAAAAAAAATATATACTACTGGAGCTAGTAAATGATTCATACGAAAAGTTTGCGACCAGATTTTAATTATGAAAGTGGAAATGAAAATTTTGAAACTTAATAGCAAAAATACGCGACAAACTTTGAAGGTCAATGGATGTAAGACGCAACGTGCTAGGATATTTTCAGTTGACCTGCATCCAACGTGGTAGGAGGTACATGGCCTAGACGACGTGTAGGCCTGTGATCGCGTGTCCAAGGTGGATAGTTTTGTTGTTGTTTCACGTGTACTAATGGTGCATGACGAGTGTGAAGTATCTCTCCTAGCGAGGAGAGTTTTTTCACACTGGATGATATATGCGATTTCTTCCCAGATCTAAAAAAATGAAATATCCAACGGTCAATAAATACGCCTTTATCATTGGAGCATCCCTACATCCTTCCAGTAACGATGGTTCCACTAACCGAGCCTTGTAGCGCTCAGTCATGTTATCTGGTTAAACTTTAGTTTGATTACCCACTTACACCCAATTGGCTTTTGGTCAGGTGGGTAGTCCACCAACTCCCAAGTATCGATCGCCATAATTGAGGCAATCTCCTCATTAATGGCTATCTTCCATCGGTTTCTCTCCGGACTGTTTATTGGCTCTCTATAATTTTGAGGTTCATCTAGATGAGGCACTTTAGTTACCTTGTTATTAACTTGTTTTTCTTGCAACCTTTTGTTGCTTCTCCTTCCTCTTTCAAAATTTGTCGCTGAAATAGATGGCTGATGAGGATTCTTTCTAACGATTTCAGTTTCTCCCCTCTCTCTTGGCTCTGGTTCAATTTCCACCATGTCTTCTACCTCTGGCTCAGTCGTCACTTGAGGTTCCACTTCTGGTTCCTTCTCGGTCTGATTTGTGCCTGCAAGATTATCATCTTCTCAAAAATTGTACAGTTACAGAGCTCAAAGTCATCAAAAAATTTGACTGACTTTCTATACTTAAAGGGGTCTACCGATTTCCCTTCATCCATAACTACCTGGTGTTTACCTAGAATTATATCTTCCCTTCTAAGGTCATAAAACTATACCATTTTACATCTTCACTGTATCGTAGTAGGTATCTTGGTTTTCTTTTAGGATCTAGCTTCCAATCTAACCGATATGTACTTAGACTAAACACTTGACTACCGAAAACCTTTAAGTGTGATACATTTGGTTTTCGGCTTGCCCATCTCTCATAGGGTGTTTGTCACTTAACAGCCGAAGTAAGAACTCTATTCTTGAGGTAGTTGGCGCAATTCATTGCCTCATCCCATAACCTTTTTCCTATCTTCTTATCTGAGAACAAATATTTGGCACTATCACTTAGTGTCTTACTCAACCTCTCGGCTACACCATTTTGTTCAGGATTTCTTGGGACTGTCTTTTGTGCTATACCCCATATTCTCTCAAAAAATTATCAAACTGGTTGGAGGTATACTCCCCACCATTATCACTCCTCACTCTTTTGATTGAGGTTCGATGTAGTTTCTCACTCCATGCCTTGTATTCCTTAAAATACTAAGGGGCTTTTGATTTATTTTTCAAAAAATATACCATTGAATATCGAGACTAATCATCAATGATGGTCATCATATGCCTCTTACCTCTAGGCGAAGGCACTTTTGCAGGTCCTCGGATATCTGTGTGTACTGCATCTAGTACTTTTTCTCCTTTATAAGTGGTTGTTTTTGGGAAGGGTAACATGTGAGCCTTACCTTAAGGACACTCTCTAGAGTTACTCAAATTCTCACTTTCCCCATATTAAATCCCTTCCACCACTCCCATCCTTCACATTTATTTTAATTTATCTAAATGCAAATGTCCAAGCCTCTTATGCCATATCATTATATCACGAACACCAACATAATAAAGTTTCTTCTTTTCATTGCTTAAGATCAACCTAAACATCCATTGGCTACCTTTTTCAACTTTGAAATAAACTTCATCCTCAAAACTAGCTGTAATGATTCCTTTCTTAGTGCTAGTTTCAAAACCCTTATCGTCTAACACAGATGTTGAGATGAGATTTTTGTTCAACTCAAGAATAAACAACACATCAGAGAAGGTAACTATGGATGTTTTTCCTTCCACTAACACTTTGAGATCTACAGATCCTACCAAAGTAGTGGTGCTTCCCTCCTATTCGTACTCTTTTTTTTTCTCTTGTAGGGATCTTTCTCATCTTTGTGAACATGTGTTTATCCTTACACATGTGCATGGTAGCACCTGAATCCACAATCCAACCTGCTATACCTTTTAATTCTCCGAAGGCACATTTTTGTTTTTCGTAGAATTTAAAACTCGGTCTTCACCTCCATCTCCTCATCCAACAAGAGCTCATCGTTTTTCGATTCCTCCTCATGTACCTTGCGTCACAAGGGCTTGTTTCTTTCCTTTTAGAGGTCCACTAGTCTACCCCTTATTTAGCCGAAGTTCAATTAGCTGAGAACACTCCGCCATATAATGCCTTGATTTCTTACAAAACCCATTTGAAATCCTTGATCCAAACTCATCAGACTGATTTTGCTGTCCCCCTCCTCCATAGTTTCCATAGGGTTTCCTTAGATCCCTGTTCATTCGATTGGTCCCGGCTGCCAAGGCTTGTACACTCTTATCTCCCCTCCGAATCTCAATCGTATTTTCTTGGACGAGTATTATCCCTTCTACATAATTCCAGGTCCACCTAAAGCTCGAGAGATCTTGTTCACGCTTAACTATATGCTCATACTCACCGGGTAACTTCATGAGTAAATAGTTAACTTTCATATTTTTAGTTTCTACTTGTCCAACAATCTCTAGCTCCATAAAAGTGTTGCAACCCTCTTTTATATTCATATGCATTGATTTTTTGATCTCCTTGCTGTTGTTGCTAAATCGTACCACTTCGGTACATGTCTATGAGTGCCACCCAATGATCGGATGCCCTTTCCACTTGTAAGTGAGGAGATGCAAGTCTTTGAATGAGATGCCGAAGAATGAAGTATTTTACTGCCATGTTATTATAGGCCCATGTTATTATAGTCCCGGGTATCAATATCATATTCCTTGTTCCTCGGAACAAGTGACATAAATGCCAAACCTGTTACTATCAGTGTTGCTATTGGTGTGATTGACTCATTTTCTTTCCCTTTGTCCATCACAATACTTTCCCCGTCCTCCGTCTTCTCCGGTGGAGCTGGATTTGTTTCCCTGGTAAACCTGCTACCTCCAAACCCTAGAGGAATTCTTAGACTTGATGGACGCCTCACTCGTCCACTCACTATATCTCAAAACCTTTCCTCACACAACGCTTCTGTCATCATACTCTCCTATTATATGAAGCTAGTCTCGCTAAAGATGGGCACCCTAAAGGTTGGGCCCATAACCTCCATTTCTGAGACCTTCATAGGTCCTTAGAGTAGGCAACTCTCACGAAGCCCCTAGGATAGCCCTAACCCCTTTGAGTTTGAACAAGACTGGCTGCCACCCTGGCAGAAAACCGACTGAATTTATTTTTCTTCACCCTAGTGAAGGCAAGACTCCCCTAGGTGTGCCACAAAAAGAATTAGGCAATTTGCTTCTCTGAGCAGTAAGTTATCAATGGTAAAAGTTGACTTTCTTATACTAAAGCTTTTTGGGAGAGAGGCTGCTACCTCCAAAATGTCTAAGTCTTAAACCACTCTCTAAACCCTCTACTACTAGAGTACGGCACCAATCACATCAGTGTTCGATACAGAAAAATACTGATGTTGGAGTACTTTTTGTATAGCCATCGTACGACATGGCCAAGGAGTGGACGAGAAAATACTTAACAAAAACCATTAATTTTTACACACACGTACATTATTAGCTAGCGATCAGTTTAACAATTCAAATTGACATCCGAAAAAAAATAGTTTTTTTTGTTTCGATATATTCTAAAAATCTTAAATCTCTTCCAAGATTTTAAAGCTTATTTTCTTTTCTTCAGTTCATGCCACGTTTTAAAGAAATCAAGACGTTAGAAGGTTATTCCTATCAAATTTTCTTTTTAAATCAGTTAAAAGGTCACAAAATTCAAACTAATCATTGACTGTCTAGGAAAAATCTTTCAACTACACTATAAAAGATCCAAAAACAATTAGAATTAATACATGAAATCAAAAAAACTAAAACAAATAAAATAATAAAGTGAGCGTGGAATAATCATAGGTTTCAAATGTAAAATCAAATATGAATACGTCATTGGTCAAATTAAGTATTCGGAAATTAAACCTACCCAAGTTGTTTGAAATATAACCTACCTACGTTATTTGAAACTACTTACAATCACATCACACCTCAAACTTTTGTAACCCCCCCCCTCTTTCTCTCCCCCACGTTATTATAAACATTACAGTTGCAAAAGTCTCACGATATCCACGCGTAATTTATCAATTTTAATTGGTTCGATTCGTACACTAGGTAAAAATTGAACTTCAATCACTTGATAATTTTTACATTAATGTAAAAAATTAACATTTAATCCACGTGTTGTTTATCAATTTCTACTGGGTCTATTCGTACATTATGCAAAAGTTGATCCTCAACCACCTCATAATTTTTACTTTATTGTAAAATACATACACAAAATGAGATGTACTTCTGAATCATATGATAAACAGTTTGTTTTTTCATTAGATTTAAAATGACTTGCCTTTTTTTTGAGTTTGACTAGTTGCAATGGGAATAACTCTACACTCAAGTATTTCCGCCATGTTGTGAATTCGACCTATGAGGTAAGTGTAAAAAAACAAAATATTTGGTTGTATTATTTCATGAGGTAAAAACATTTAGTTTAATTTTTCTGTAAATTAAATTTATATTATTTTATAAGAAAAATATTTGGTTGTCTTGAGTGTTACATTTTCAAATCTTTACTTGTTTTTTTTTTATTTCATTAACTTGCATAAAAATAGTCAAATGCATGGATACAAAAAAAAAAAAAAAAGTACAACACTAAAATGCAATACTGAGTGGCGAAAAGATTTTTCGAAATAACGTAACAACCATATGCTTAGATACAAACAATTTGTTTTACTTTTTTATTAGAATGCAGTACGGAGTAAAAAAAAATTGATTACATTACTATAATGGAGTACAAAGTGGCGAAAAGATTTTGGGAACGTGTCTATTTCACCACTCTATTTGTTTTGACTACTTTGCTAGAATACAGTACGGAGTACTTTCGCGGAAATAGTATTATAAATGAGCAAAAATAAAAATAAAATGCCTCTTTTTGTAGACGTTTCAATTTCAACAAAAAAAAAGCTAAACTCCACAAACAATATTATTAAAAACATTTTTTTTTAACTTCTTGGAAATTTGTTTCGTTCCACTTTTTGGCGCTGGGTATGAAACTCTTCCTTTTTTTTTGTTTGTTATTTTTTAAATCATGAATATTCTCACAAAATTAATAAAACAAAAACAATAAATTAGCTAAACATTACGTTTTAAAACAGCAGAGATGAAAAAAATATTTAATTAGCTAAATGTTATGTTTTAGTTCGGTTCAGTTGAAGTCAATTAGCCAAAGAGTTTAGTTTGAGTTTATAATTTAAATGCAGTTTAGTTTCAGTTCAGTTTACTTTAATCTTAGTGAAATTGATTTTACTTTAATATCAGTTCAGTTTGATTTCAGTTCAGTTCCAAGTTTGTTCTAATTTTGTTTCTGCGAGTTTCATTTTAATTCAGTTTAGTAAACATTTAGTTTAGTCCAATTTAGGTCCATTTCAAACTTTAACATATAGTTGACGCTCTTTATTTTAAACTTAACATATAGTTGAAGTTGTTTTATATAACATTTTTCTTTAAGTCGTTATTCAAGATATTTAACTTAAGTCGTTGTCAATATATATATATATATATATCTTTTTTTTTAGGAATTTTTTTTTTGACATAATTTCAAATTTAAATTGTTGTTTCCACCTGGACCAATATAATAAATTACCACCGACTAGTATTTTCCATTTTAAGCGTAAAATCATTTTATTTTTTTTTTAAATAGTCATACACCCTCATGGTCTCATAGTAACTAATGCAAAACATCAAATAATGTGTTTTATGAAATGCTGCCCTTATACTTGGTTGTATTATACTATAACACCCATTGATTATGTCTTTTAGTAGCAACATTCGAAATAAATCTAGTATTTGAGTATTATAATAACATGATTTATAAAAAATATTCGTAATATAATAATATTAGTTAGGTGATAATACGTGGTATGTATGGGGGCCCTCATATTACCATGTGAATTTACCATTTACCATTAGTATAGGGTACCTATATACAAAACATCATAATATTATAAAACCTAATACCTACTTAGATATTGTAATAATTATTATTTAGTAATAATATTTATTTATACCTATTAAAATTATTTTTAAGTTATTGAAATCAATATTTGCAAAATAATAACAAATCTTATATTAACTGCTAAATTCGTATTTCTACAAGGCTTTATCAAATACATATCTTATTTGTACTAAGCTTTATCAAATACATATGTTTTTTTTCACGTAAGAACTAAACAGTACAAATTTTATTATTACATTATAAGAGATTTTTTATTAAAAGTTGATCCTAACGATTTTTTCAACTATTATTCTATAATTTTAATAAATCATCAAATTTGCTTTAAAAATTTAGATCAATTTTTCCATCTCTTGAAAACCATTTAAAAGGTTATTTTACGATTTTGCATCATGCTTACAAGCTTCTAAAATCTAACTACAAAGTAATTATAAAGTACGACCTAAAACAATACAAAAATGTAAAAAAATTGCCAAAGTCTTTGAAGAAATACATGCATATTTAACTTATTATAACCCTAAGATTTTTCCTATAACTCCAATACAAATATTATTTAATTATTATATATTAATAATGTAATATATAATTATTATGTAATAATAACCATACCAAACATGCATATACCACGACCTTTATACCTAATATACTTTAGGTATTCATATATATCATCAATATAATTACAGTATTATTAGATTTTATTAAATTTCTTATTACGTTTAATACATTATAAAGCTAATTATTAAATCATTTCAGAATATCCCTAATTTGAAATTTTCCTAAATTTGGAGGAGGGGGTAAGTGGGCCTTCCCTCTTATATTATGATAACATTTTATCGACAACTATTCTTGAGTTTTCAACGTCCTTCGAGTTCATTCTGTTTATTTATTATAAGGGGTTTCCTTGACGACGGAAGTCACAAATCGTCTCCCCGACTGTCCATTTGATGGATAGTCTCGCAAAAGAATTATGTGCCAATTGGATTGGCACATGGTTGCCAGTTCGATACGGGGTAGAATGTGGTCTGTCCAAATTCGAATCCACCGAAAGATAGGTACGGACTCGCTCCACTTCGAGCTGATGGCGTAGTGGTTAACGCGTTGACAAGTAAAGTCAAGATCCTAAGTTGGAGCCATAGCCAACTCAACTTTTCCGTTGTATGGGAAATCAACAATCACAATTTTTGTACAAATCGAACAATGGCAACAAAAACAAAATTCTAAAGCGAAACAACCAAATTTCAACAGTCACACTCGATTGCGTGGAAAAAGAGAGAGAGGGTGTGAGAGAGAGAAAGAGAGTAATGGATTGCTAATAGAAGCAACAAAAAAATATGTTTTGCTTAAAAAAAACAATTGTAATCTGCCTTTTTGACATAACATAGTGAGAGAATAAAATTCGAAGCATTATTATTTTTATTTTTGTCGTTGTTTTTCACAAATGATCGAAAAAAAGAAGAGCCAAGAAGGGAAAAGGAAAGGAGAAATTTGTAACACCCGATAATAACCATGGTTAACGGGTTCGTATGATTACTAGAAACGCTTGATGGAGCACGACCCTAAGGGTGAACTTCCATTAGAGGAAAATTGGGGCTGGAGCACGACCAATAGAGGAAAATTGGGGCTGTTAACTGTTGTTCTACAACCACCGGTGCAGGTGGAGGAGCAACAGTAGTAGTAGAAGTAGACATGATACACTCTCAAAATCTATCAAGAATCCTACCAAACAGCTGTTCTTAAGTGCTCACCAATTCTTATACAAGCATCCAAACTTCACAAAACTCTATCAGAATATAGAGTAGCATAAACAGTGATAACTCCCAAAGTTTCAGCACAATTGACCTGACAACACTCAAGATATAATACTCAGAAGTTTCCCAAAAACTGTTTGCAGTTTTACTACTTGGAAGTCTGGATACATAATATGTTATGAGTCCTAAGTCTTATACTTGTGTTGAACTGGCAACACCAGTGTACTTGAGAGGTACATCAAACCACCAAGCTACCACTAAGCTGTCAAGCTACCATTGAGCTATCACTAAGCTACCACTGAGCTATCACTAAGCTACCACTGAGCTATCACTAAGCTACCTAGAATCGTATCTATCGCAGTTGCTCTATCCTGTACAGAATCACATTAAGAATATCAGACGCTGCGTTGTCCGTACGGACCATATCAAATATAATCGTGGTTGCGTTGTCCTGTCTGTGTTGCAGCTTCGCTGCTGCGCTGCTCTGCTGCTGCGCTGCTCTACTGTATAGCAGCTGCTCTGCTGTATAGCAGCTGCTCTGTTGTATAGCAGCTGCTCTGCTGTATAGCAGCTGCTCTGCTGTATAGCAGCTGCTCAGCTGCTCTGCTGTATAGCGGCTGCTTTGTTGTATAGCAGCTGCTCTGCTGTATACCAGCTGCTATGCTGTATTGCAGCTGCCTTGCTGTATAGCAGCTGCTCTGCTCTATAGCAGCTGCTCTGCTGTATAGCAGCTTCCCTGCTGTATAGCAATTGCTCTGCTGTATACCAGCTGCTCTGCTGTATAGCAGCTGCTCTGCTGTATAGCAGCTGCTTTGCTGTATAGCAGTTGCTTTGCTGTATAGCAGCTGCGCTGCTTTGTTGTATAGCAGCTGTGCTGCTCTGTCTGTATAGCAGTTGCGCTGCTTTGTTCTGTAAAGCAGCTGCGCTGCTCTGAGACTGAAAGCTTTCCAAAAAGACAACATTAACTGGACGCCGTACGATTTCGTACAAATTCGTACCATTTTTTTTTGTCAGACGAAACATGATGGAACATGTTTACCGGATGGCTCTAATATTAAAGGCGTAAGTATCGACCGTTGGATGTTTCATTTTTTTAGTTTCACGAAGCAAATGCTCAAATCGTTCAGTGTGAAGAGTCTCTCCTCGACGAGGAGAGTTTCATCACACGTGTCGCGTACAATTGGTACACGTGAAAAGTTTAAAAACATCCACCACGAACAGGTCATGAGAAACAAACACGTCGTAGAGGCCTATGTCTCTTTAATGAGTACCAATAGCAAAATAGAGAAATCTTAGCACTTTAACCCTAGAAAGAAGTCGTTGGTCAAAGAATAAAAGTCACAAATTAACAAATCTTCCCCTTGGGGGATGAAGGGAATCCCACTATTTTGACTTGGTGAAGTCCCAGTCATAAATCCGAAGAGAAAGATTTCTATTGAATGTAAAATGGAAAAAAACGGATTCAACGTGTACACCGCCCATCATAATTAGCGTAAAATATTTTTACAGCAAATGCAAAAGTTGAACAACAATACTAATTTAGTGCAAGCAGACGTGGCAAAAAGTAGTTCACGTTCTTAAATATTGTTGTTAACACTATTTTGCAGCCTTTGGCCATAAAGTAGCCACCGAATTGGTGGTATTCACTAACTTATTGGTGGTGTGGTGAGTAAAAGGGAAATTTTGGGAGCATTTTGTTCTCATAATTTCTTTACCATTGAAAGTTACAAAGGGGTTTTATTGAAACAGTTCAATAGAAATTGCGGAAGAACGGTAACGCGAAAAAAACGTAACGCTAAAATCCACAACCGCGTAGTAGGTTAAACACCTATATATGTGCAAATCAAAACACGCTGCGAGGAAACTAAAACGCTGAACGTCGGTAATTCAGTAGTCATAAAATGTCGATATAGAAATGTGAGTTTTCTAACGAGATCTTTCACTCTAAGTTTCCGATCGCATTCAGCGTCACAATAATGATCGTTGAGATCTTCGCCAAATCAGTCTGAATCTTCAAAATCCGGCTGCGATATCTTTATTATTTTACGCATCATGAGGTGAAACGACGCGTAGGATCCCCTATATTATACGCACATAAGGTGTACAATAGGTTCAATAGGCGTAGTTCTATACATAGTTCAAAAGTAGGCGTTTTATGGTAGCCTTGCAATTCTGTGTCCTCCATTGGATAATAGAATCCAGGAAGCCTCTAGATAGTTGATAACAAACCCACTTTCAATGGCATCCACTACTCCCCAAGCAAACAAGCTGACAGTCTGTAATTCTATGACCTCCATTGGTACACAGAATGTCTAGCTTATGTGAAAACTCTAGGATAGTATATGCACTTTTGACTTTGACAATGAATAGGTCCCACCCTGGGACGCAATAAATCTAAATGACTACACCCTTGTGTAGTTTGGACTCCCTTGAGTCCGCTGCAAAAAGAATCACTAAATTTGCTCACTTGAACATTAAGTTATGGCTGTTCATAGACAACATATTTGTGCAGATGGCTTCTAAGAGAGAGGACTTTTCAATTTTTGTCCAAGTCCTGAAAAACTCCTAATAGCTACTCTAAACTAATCAAAATAGAGTACCCTAATTATTATACATTCAAAGTACATATTTGTGCAGATGGCTTCTAGGAGAGAGGACTTTTCAATTTTTGTCTAAGTCCTGAAAAACTCCTAATAGCTACTCTAAACTAATCAAAATAGAGTACCCTAATTATTATACATTCAAAGTACAGAAGCCGCCGCACTTTATGTACGGATATATTCTGCACCACTCCCGGTCTGCCACGTGGCTAATAGGTTTACGTCATTCTGTCCTTTTTCTCTTCCGGCATCCAATAGGATGATGCCACGTGTCATTTCCTCCCTTTTCGCCGAACTGCTCCCAGATAGTCGTTTCGGCATACCGGCACGATGCGCGCCGTCTGTTCTTTTTACGTTGATCAATTTCAGCCGTTGGATTTGACGGCGCGCCGAATAAATGTTGACCGTTGAATTTTATCGGTGAATGTTCTGTGTTGACCGTTGAATTTCGACGGTCAACATTCCGTGTTGACCGCTTGAAATTCGTTCTCGCTTTGCGAACCGTCGATCACGACATTTTATTTCGTCCGTCGAAGTTAAATGTTTGTTTCATTTATTTCGTGCGGTACTGCATTTTGTGCGGTACCACACGTTCAATGTTGCGTTTCGTTTCGTAAGATGTTAAATGGATTATGCCGAAGATTCTTTTTTAAATAAGTATCAAATATAATACATGCAACGATTCATTAAGACCTAACGGATAAGGCGGACTCCTATTCCGTACTGTTGTTGTTCGGAGGTTACACAATCAAATCCTGTCTGTGGCAACAAAACTTTTGCACGAGCCTTATCTTTTGCCTGTCTTCTCATCCGTCTAAGGAAGCCATGGCCGCATGTCAATTCTTAGTGACTACGACAAGTATGAGAACTGCATGACCGAAAAAAGATAGAATATAAAATATCACTTTTCAACACTCCCATTATTTTCTAGTCTATCTTTTCTTTCAGTCCACACTTTCCCCTACAAAATTTTAATTTGGGAGAAGGAACTAGCTTAGTCATCATATCTGCTACCATCTCTCTATCCGTTCTATATTCTAAACGAATGTTTTCTTAACCTTCACTATAACAAAGCTTAAACGAATATCCATATGCTTTGCTTTAAAGTGATGCTTTGGGTTTGCTGCAATTGCAATCACAACTATATTGTCACAAAATACTTTTTGCACTCCGCTCTTCATATATCCTAATTCTTGAAACAAAGATTTTACCCAGATCAATTCTTTCACAGCCAAACAAGAGGCCATATACTCAGCCTCCATGGTGGACTGAGCAATCACCTTTTGTTGCTTACTGCTCCAACAGCAAGCCCCATTCCCAAGATATAACACATACCCAGAAGTACACCTCCTCATCGGAGCATCCCCATAACTAGCATCACTACAAGTGGTGATGTTAGTATTATCCCCTCCCAAATGCAACCATAGATATCTTGTTCCTATCAAGTATCGCATGACCCATTTGGTCGCTTCCCAATCTTTCTTCCTAGGATCATTGAGACTACTACTCAATACTCCCACAGCTGCAACTATACCAGGACGAGTACAGTTCATAAAGTAGATCAAACTACCGACAACCTGTCTGTACGGAATAGTTTGCATAAATTTGCTTTCTTCAGGTCCTAGCTCATTATCCAAGATCAAGACTCCCTCTTTTGAGCTCCCCTCATTTCCCTTCTTTAAGTCCATTGGAGTCGTACAACTATTTGCTTTCTCCATTTGAAATTTTTCAAGCACATTCCCTATTGCTTCCTTTTGAGTTAGTCTTATTATTTTGTTTTCTCTATCCCTCTACATTTGAAATCCCAAAATGTACTTTGCCTCTCCCAAATCTTTCATTTCAAATCTACCTTTTAGATCCTTTTTCAATCTATTAATTTTCTCCATCGATTTACTCAAAACAAGCAAATCATCAACGTATATGGAAATGAGAATTATACCTTCCTCGTCCTCAAATAAGTAGATAGAATGTTCGAAACTGATTAGAATATATCCCAAACTCGTCAAAAAATTGTCCAACTTTTTGTTCCATTGGCGTGGAGCTTGCTTTCGTCCATAAAAGGACTTTATCAATCTGCACACCTTGCTTTCCTCTCCTTTCTCCACAAATCCTTCCGGTTGTTGCATGAAGATCTCTTCTTCCAATTCGCCGTGTAAGAAAGCGGTTTTGATGTCCATTTGGTGCACTTCCATGTCTTCCGCTACCGCGAGACAAAGTAGAATCCGGACGGAGGGGAATCTTACAACCGGAGCAAAAGTCTCCTCATAATCAATCCCCTCCTTTTGTGTGAACCCCTTTGCCACTAATCTGGCATTGTACTGCTCGATAGTGTTATCTGGATTGAGCTTCAACTTAAATTCCCACTTGCATCCTATTGGCTTTGTATCCGGAGGACAACCCACCAACTCCTATGTGTTTGCTTCCATAATGGAAGCCATCTCATCATTAAGAGCTGTCACCCATCTATCACCTTCCAGACTATTAACTGCTTCCGAGTAAGTCTAGGGTTTGCTCAAATGTGGTAGCTTAGTTACCTTGTTGTTCCCTTAACTCTCTCGAAGTCTCTTACTGCTTCTCGTTCCTCCTTCTCTGACGCTGAGATGGAGGGTAATCTTTGGTTTCTCCGAACAACTTCTCCTTCTCCACTATCCGAGGAGTCCATCTCCAGGTGTTCATCGTCCATTTGTGGTCTCTCCTTGTTTTCTTCCTCGGTTTGAACCGGATGTTATGACTCCAAGAGAGAGTCACTCTCGGTCATTGTTTCTTCTTTCTCTGCAAGGTCAGGCTGAATCGGAGTTCGATTAGAAGAATGTGAATCTAACTCATTTCCGGATTCAATTCTAATTCTCACCGATTTGGTATATTTAAAGGGATCTATGGACTTTCCCTCATCCATAACTACCAAGTGTTTTACTAAAATTATGTTTTCTCTTTCGAGATCATAAACTCTATATCCTTTTACATTTTCATCATACCCAAGCAAGTATCCTGGCTTTCTTCTAGCATCTAACTTCCAATCAGATTTTTCTGTGCTTAGACTAAACACTTGACTTACAAACACCTTTAAGTGTGAAAGATTAGGTTTTCTTCCGGCCCATCTTTCATAAGGTGTTTGGCCTTTTATAGCCGAGGTAAGGACTCTATTTTTGAGATAGTTAGCACAATTCACAGCTTCTGCCCAAAAACTTTTCTTTATCTTTTTATCTGTCAACAGACTACGGGCAATATCACTTAAAGTCCGATTTAGTCTCTCGGTTACACTGTTTTGTTCTGGGTTCTTTGGGACAATCTTTTGGTGTTGAACCCCTTCCTCTTTCAATTAATCCTCAAATTCATTAGAAGTAAACTCCCCCCCCATTATCACTCCTCACTCGCTTTATATGTGTCTCATGAAGCTTTTCACTCCATGCTTTATACTCTTTAAAATAAACCGAAGCCTCAAATTTGTTTTTCAAAAAATACACTCTACAGTATCTAGACCAATCATCTGTGATAGTAAGCATAAATCTGTTTCCTCCAACTGATGGCACTTTGGCCGGTCCCCATATGTTAGTATGAACCAAATCTTAAACCTTTTCACCTTTATATATTGCGACTTTTGGAAAAGGCAATGTGTGGGCTTTTCCTTGAGCACACCCACTACAATCATCCAAAGTCTCATTATCCCCAAAATGTGTTCCCTCAACTACACCAATTTCTTCATAGCTAGCAACAAAGACTCCTTTCTTAGTACTAGTCTCAAAGCCCCTATCATCTAAGACCGGCGTAAAGATAAGATTTTTGTTCAACTCTGGAATAAAAAGAACATCAGAGAAAGTGACTATAGATGTATTTTCATCAACTAGGACCCTTAGATCTACTGATCCCACTGAATTAGTGGTCACTATTCTCCCATCCCCATACTCTATCTCTACAGTAGGGATCTTTCTCATTTTGGTAAACAATGGATTTTCTCTACACATATGCACAGAGGCTCTTGAATCAATGATTCATCCTTCTTCTAAAGCCTTTTTCACTCCACCGAAAGCACACCTTTGCCTCCTTGGAATCTCGAGTTCACATTACACCTCCAACTCCTCGTTGAGGAGAAGTTCTCCATCGTCATCATCGGCATCCTCTCCCACGACTTGTGTCGCAACGAACGCCTTATTTTTCCTTCCGGCCCGTTTTCCAATCGATTCTTCCTTCAATCTCAACTCCGTCAACTTAGTGCACTCCACCATGTAGTGTCGCGACTTCTTACCAAAATGGCAAAGCCCCTTCGGAGCCCATGGTCTGGATCCGTCATGGTTTCCACTTCCTCCTCCACCAAAGTTCCCATAAGGTTTCTTGGAATCCTTATCCCCCCAGTCAGTACCAGTAGCTAATGCTTAAACACTCTTTCCTCCCCTATGAATCTCAATTGTGCTTTCCCAAACCAAAATCATCCCTACAACAGATTTCCAGATCCAAAGATGATCTGACAAATCCTGGACCCTGTTAACAATGTTCTCATAATCATATGGGAGTGTCATTAGCAAAGTGTTAACTTTCTCTTTCTTGGTTTCCCTTTTCCTTACATTTTCTAACTCCATGAATAACCCTGCCAATTCATTACAGAAATCTAACATCTTTCCCTTTTTGTACACATATACCTGTACCTTCTGATCTGCTAACTTCTGCTGCTCAATTGTACTGCTCTTGTAAATGTCGACAAGAGCTTCCCACAACTCGTCTACCCTATCCACATGAAGATGAGGTGTAGCCACTCCTTGAGTGAGACGCCGGAGAATAAAATGACTCGCCACGGTATTGTTAAAATCCTATATTTCAGTATCATTCGCTTGTGTTTTCTGAACAGGTGCTACTGGAGCCAATCCACTAGCCATCAGTGTGATTTTCTCCTTGCTTTTGTCCGACATGGTGCTTTCTGCAACATTCTCCACCCCCTCTACCCTTGCAGATCCTCTTGTGAACCGAGATCCTCCAAACCTTGGTGGAACTCCAAATTTAGCGGATGGCCGACGCACACAGCCACTCACAATGCCCCATAGCCGTTTTTCAAACAATGCACCCCTCATCATGGTTTCCCAATAAATGAACCCTGTTCCATTAAAAATGGGCAACCTTAAGGGTGGGCCCATAACCTGTAATTCTTTGACCTCCATTGGTACATAGAATGTCCAGCTTATGTGAGGCCTCTAGGATTGTATATGCACTTTTGACTTTGACAATGAATAAGTCATACCATGGGACGCAAAAACTTTGACTTAGTACACTCTTGTGTAGCTTAGACTCCCATGAGTTTGCTGCAAAAAGAATCACTGAATTTGCTCACCTGAGCATTATGTTATGATTGTTCAAATACAACATATTTGTAAGGATGGCCTCTAGGAGAAAGTGTTGTTTTTAGAAAGCTTTAGTCCTCTTTATGCCTCAGCTGTGAGAGAGAGAGCTGTTCAGGACTTAAGCTATTTTTGGTTGAGTTCGGTTCAGTACTTACCGAAATTAGTGTGACAGTGAAGTTGGGAGTTCACGGTTCATTCACACTTGGGACACGTGTCGTCACATGGGAGAATGCGTGAGTATGTCCTCCGTGGACGTACGGAAATTCGGCAGGACCACTGGACTTCGTAAAGTCAATTCTACGGTGCCAAATCCTCTAATCGGACCGCTGACAGCCGCCGCCAACAAATAGTGACGAGGCGTGACTAGATCATTATCACTTTACGTTGTCTTAACTTCGGTGTAAATATTTGTGATAGAATGTTAGATGTACGGCTGGAATGCCTCCGTACAGCTTAGTGTAGTTTCGGTGTATAAAAGTAGGACTTAGTGAATTTGATTTTTAGGAACAAATGATATGAAAACTGTACACTCAGTTTTATGTAATTTCATTTCTACATATCTCACAGATTTGTAAGCGGAATTGATTGAAAATTTGTGTGTGTGTTCCTTTGTATGTTAGCTACATTGTGGCAAATTTTCAGGAGATTTAGAGGGTTTTTCTGAAAGTTATAGTCTGTCAAGGTTTCTGTTCAGCCATCGGTATTTGTGGAAGCTTCCTCTCTTGATTTGTTCTACGATGACTACTGCTGCATCTTCTTCATCTTCAGTGCCAGTAATTGTGTCAGAACAACAGAAAGGACTTTTCAATTTTTGTCTAAGTCTTGAAAAACTCTTAATAGCTACTCTAAACTTATCAAAACAGAGTACCCTAATTATTGTACATACAAAGTACAGAAGCCGCCATGCTTTATGTACGGATATATTCGGCACCACTCTTGGTCTGCCATGTGGCTAATAGGTCAACGTCATTCTGTCCCTTTTCTCTTTCGGCATCCAATAGGATAATGCCACGTGTCATTTCCTCCCATTTAACCGAACTGCTCCCTGATTGTCGTTTCGGCATACCGGCACTCATACGTGCCGTCCGCTCTTTTTACCGTGATCAGTTTCAGCCCATGGATCTGATGGCGCGCCGAATAAATGTTGACCTTTGAATTTCACCGGTGAATGTTTCGTGTTGACCGTTGAATTTTGACAGTCAACATTTTGTGTTGACCGCTTAAAATTCGTACTCGCTTTGCGAACCGTCGATCGGGACATTTAACTTCGTCCGTCGAAATTAAGTGTTTGTTTCATTTATTTCATGCGGTACTGCATTTCGTGCAGTACCACAACGTTTGATGTTGCGTTTTGTTTCGTAAGATGTTAAATGGAATATGCCGTAGATTCATTTTTAAATAAGTATCAAATACAATACATGCAACGATTCATAAAGACATATCAGATAAGGTGGACTCCTTTTCCGTACGGCTGTTGTCAAGAGGTTACATGATCAAATCTTGTCTGTGGCAACAAAACTTTTATAGGAGCATTTTCTTCTGCCTATCTTCTCATCTGTCTAAGGCAACCATGGCCGCCTATCAATTCTCAGTGATACTACAAGTATGAGAACTGCAAGACCCAAAAAAGATAGAATATAAAATATCACTTTTCAACACAATCTGAATGCACACCTGTACAGCCTCGACTCTCTTGAGTTTGTAAGTAAATGAATCTCTGAAAATGCTCAACTAGGCGATAAGTTATAGGGTGGCAAATATGCCAATATATACAAGCTCTCAAAGAGAGAGAAGACTACCTACCAAATTTTCCTAAGTCTTAGTTCCCTCTCACAACCCCGATCTACTGACTGTAAGAACCAATCATATCATTGTACCGTACTCGAAAGTACTACTGCCGATATACTTTCTGTACGACCTCTGTACGGCAAAGCCATTAAGCTCACGCGTGTCCATCTTTCACTTGTCCGTACGTTCCTCGTAATTCTTGCCACCAAATGTTATCTTTCCACGTGGCGCCAAGTCATGCCACGTCACAAAACGCCAAAGTGACCATTCTGGGATCTTGGCTAGGATGTGTGCCATTAGATGAAAACCGACATTTATTTCTGACCGTCAAAACAAACGTCTGATTCATTTGTTTCTGCGGCAACATGTTTGCAGTGTATTTAACCGTTTCTTTGTCTTTTCATTTGTATTAGCGTTAATTGGTTTATCGACTGTAACACAGTTTAAACAGAAATCACACCCTTTATACTTCAACGAACTTCTACGACATACCAGTTAGAGTTGATGGCTACGCCTTGCTCTGCGCGTCAGGGGTTCGAGTCCCGCCGGCCTCAACTTTTTGTTGAGAGTGACATAAATCACTCTTTAGTCATGCTTATTAGGCTGAGGCAGCCATGGCTACCTATCTCCTTCTCTCTCTCTCCTTCAGTGACTACAACAAGTATGGGGGATAGAGAGGAAATGAGAGAGCAGGCTACCTGCTTTTTCCTTCTATTATAGACCTAGAAAATACCCTATAAATCTCGTGAGTTTCAACACTCCCCTTATTTTTTAGTCTAACTTTTATTTTTCTTTTAGTCCACATTTTCTCTGCAATATTTTAACTTGGGAGAGGGCACAGGTTTGGTCATCATGTCAGCCACCATTTCTTCATCAGATCTATACACAAGATTTACAATTTTATTTTCAACTTTCTCCCTCACAAAGCTCAATCTTATGTTCATATGTTTAGCTTTGAAATGATGTTTTGGATTGGTTGCAATTGCAATTGCAGCCTGATTATCACAAAAAACTTCATGCATTCCTTCCTTCATATACCCCATTTCTTGCAACAAGGACTTGACCCACATTAATTCTTTCACAACAGAACAAAAGGCCATATACCCAGCCTCGATAGTTGACTGAGCAACCACCTTTTGTTGCTTACTACTCCAACAGCAAGCACCTTCCCCCACATACAATACATATCCAGAAGTGCATCTTCTCATAGGTGCATCCCCATAACTTGCATCACTCCAAGTAGTGATATCAGTGTGCTCCCCTCCCAAATTCAACCATAACTCTCTGGTTCACACCAGATATCTCATGACTCTCTTAGCTGCCTCCCAATCTCTCTTTCTAGGATCGTTAAGACTCATACTGAGGAGTCCTACTGCTACTGCTATGTCTTGCGTTTTACAGTTCATAAAGTAGATCAAACTTCATACTACCTGTCTATAAGGAATAGACTTCATTAACTCTCTCTCCTCTGGACTCATTTGATCATCTAAGTGCAATTCTGTGTTCTTCATTGGATCACTGAATTCAGAAAGCCTCTAAATAGTTGTTAACTAACCCACTTTCAATGACAACCACTGATGCCCAAGCAAACAAGCTGACAATTTGAATGCACCCTTGTGCACCTTGGACTCCCCTGAGTCCGTAGGAAAAAAAATCTCTAAAAGGCCCAACCATGCGATAAGATATGAGGCAGTAAAAATGCCAATTCGTACAAACTCTCAAAGGGAGAGGTGACTGCCTACCAAAATATTCTAAGTCCAGATTCCCTCTAATAACTTTTATCTATTGAAGTACGAACCTATCACATTACTGTACCGTACCAAAAAGTACTACCGTCTGTGTACCTTTTGTACGGCCTATGTACGACAAGGTTATTAAGCGGACGCGTGTCCACTTCTCACTCGTCCGTACGTTCTTTGGAATTCCCGCGACCGAATGTCATCTTTCCACGTGGCTCCAGGTCATGCCACGTCACAAAACGCCAAAGTGACCATTCCGAGATCTCGGCGAAGACGTATGCCGTTAGATAAGAACCGACATTAAATATCGTCCGTCGAAACAAATGTCAGATATTTGATTCGTACGGGATCCAGTCTTCACCGAATTCAACATGTTCTATGACTTAACATTTTACATTTCCGTTAATCGGATTATTGGACGTGACTATCTTTAAATATAAATCATACCCTATATGCTTTAACAAACTTCTACAACAGACTAGATAAAGGGAATGGCTACGCCACGCTCTACCGGTAGGGGGTTTGAGTCCTACTAGACTCAACCCTATTTATAGAGAGTGATTTAAGGTAACTCCCTAACCCTGTATATGGAGCTGAGGCAGCCATGGCTCCATCACTCTCTCTCTCTCTCTCCTCTTCAGTGACTACAACAAGTATGGGGGTATGAGAAAAAGAGATGAAGGCAAGCTGCCTGCTTTTTCGCTAGTATATTTAAGACCTAGAAAATACCAAAAACTATTTATTTCAACACTAAGATTATTACTCCACCTTCTACACTCCCATCACTTACTTTCTTCAAGTCCATGGGAGTGGTACAACTGTTTGTTTTCTCCATCTAGAATTTCTCAAGCATATTTCATATTGTTTCTTTCTGAGTGAGTCTAATGATCCTTTTCCCCCTATCTCTTTCCATTTAAATTCCCAAGATATATCTTGCCTCCCCTAAATCCTCCATGTCAAATGTGCTTCTAAGATTTTTCTTCAACTTATTGATCTTTTCCAAAGACTTACTTAACACCAGCAGATCATCCACATAAATTGCAATATAAATCACACCATCCTCATCTTCAAACATATAGATAGAATGGTCAAAGCTGATCCGGATATATCCCAGACTAGTAAGAAACTCATCTAGGTTTTTATTCTACTATCGGGGAGCCTGCTTAAGTCCATATAAGGACTTTATGAGCCTGCAGACTTTGCTCTCTTCCCCATTCTCCACAAACTCCTCCCGTTGCCTAATGAAGATTTCTTCCTCTAACTCACCATTGAGGAAGGCGGTCTTAATGTCCATCTAATGTATTTCCATGTCTTCCGCTGCCGCTAGACTGAGGAGAATCTTTACTGATGGGAAACGAACAACTGGGGCAAATGTCTCTTCATAATCAATCCCTTCCTTTTGGGTGAACCCATTCGCTACCAAGCGAGCCTTATATCTTTCAATGGTATTATCTAGGTTAAGTTTTAGTTTAAATACCCATTTACAGCCAATAGGTTAGGGCAATCCGCTAGCTCCCAAGTATTTGCTTCCATGATGGAAGCCATCTCATCATTAATGGCGATGATCCATCTGTCTTTTTCTAAGCTGTTCACTGCCTCCAAGTATGACTGAGGCTCATCAGGATGAGATAGCTTAGTAAGCTAATGAGCAGCCTGTTTCTCTTCTATTCTTTTGCTGCTCCTTCTCCACCCTTCAAACTCTGAAGTTGGAATAGAGGGAAGATTGGATTTCTCTTTATTGTCTCATTCCCTCCCCTATCTATGGAAAATGGTTCCGGTTCTTCCTCTTCTGTCTCCTCAAAGTCCATGAGAATGTGTGGGGTATCTGGTAGTGCTCCTTATTTTGGATCTCTCTTGAATCTGCAATCACAGTCTCACTCATGTCTTTTTCAGGAATAACAGAGTTCTCCTCACTTTCAGACTCAAACCTGATTCTTATCTTCTTAGAATATTTGAAGGTGTCAATTGTCTTTCCTTCATCCATGACGACTGGGTGTTTGACGAGAATGATATCTTGCTTTGCTAAGTCATAGACTTTATATCATTTGACTCCCTCATCATATCCCACAAAATATTTGGGTTTTCCCTTTGCATCAAGTTTCCAGTTTTTCTTATCCGTATCTAGACTGTAAACTTGGCTACCAAATACTTTAAGGTGAGAGATATCCGTTCCCTTCCAACCCATCTCTCATAAGGTGTCATACCTTTGACTGCTGAGGTTAGGACTCTATTCTTAATGTAGTTGGCACATTTCATAGCTTCTGCCCAAAATCTCTTTCCTATTTTCTTGTCAACCAACATACTGCATACACTATCCCCTAGTGTTCGGTTTAACCTTTTAGCTACACCATTTTGTTCCAGATTATGTGGTATAGTTTTCTGGTGCTGAACTCCCTCATCTCTCAAGTATTTCTCAAACTAGTTAGAGGTATATTCTCCCGCATCATCACTCCTTATTCTCTTAATGGGGGTTTAAAGCAACTTCTCACTCCAGGCTTTATATTTTTTGGAGTAAACTGGTGTTTCAGACTTTGTTTTTAGGAAGTAGACTCTAGAATATCTGGACCAGTCATCACTAATTTTCAACATATACCTCTTCCCTCCAACTGAGGGAACCCTTGCTAGTCCCCAGATATTTGTGTGGATTAAATCAAGTATCTTCTCCCCTCGATATGTGGCGGCTTTAGGAAAAGTAAGTATGTGAGCATTACCTTGGGCACAGTCACTAAAATCATCCACCATTTAATTATCAATGAGCTGAATGCCTTCCACTACACCAAGCTTCTTCATTTCCCTCAACCCATGAAAATGCACATGCCCCAACCGCTTATGCCAAATCATCAATTTTGGGACACCAACATAATAAACATTCTTCTTTTCATTACTCAGGTTAAGCCTAAACATTCCTTGGCTACCTTTATCTGCAGTGAAATAAACTTTATCTCTTTTGCTCAGCTGAGGGATATAGAGCACATCTGGGAAAGTGTGTATAGAAGTCTTACCCTCCACTAAGATTTTCACATCTACTGATCCCAGTAGATCTGTAGTAACCGCTCTTCATCCCCATACTCTATTTCTACAGTAGGGATTTTCCTTAGCTTAGTGAAGAGGTCATTGTCACGACACATATGCATGGATGCACCTGAGTCGTTGATTCATCCTTCTTGTGGAGCTTCCTGAATTGCTCCAAGGGCACACTTTTGTCTCCGAGGGATCTTCTTCTCCTCGAGACTCTCGTCAAGAAGAAGCTCCCCATACTCCTCAGAGGACTCGTCCTCGGTGTCTCCTGTCGCCTTTGTGACCAAAAGTGCCTTTTTCTTCCCTCTGGAAGAACCCCCTCCCTAGTTCTCTTAGAGCCTCAGCTCCGAGAGCTTGACACAATCCGCAATGAAGTGCCCTAGCTTTTTGCAAAAATGACATAGGCCCTTTGGGGGCCTCGGTCCTCCAGGTTGAATTCTTTCTCCTTTGTATGGCTTTTTTGGGTCTGGTCTCCACCAGTCCCCTCGGCGGCTAGAGCTTGAAGGCTCTTTCCGCCTCTCCTGATCTCAATCGTGTTCTCCTCTACAATAATCATGCGTACCACTGTATTCCACTTCCATGAACTATCAATCATTTCCATACTCCGTACACTATATTCTCATATTTGTCGCGTAACTTCATGATTAGAGTGTTAACTTTCATCTTCATTGTACCTTTCCATCCGGCACTTTCCATCTCCATATACAAACAAGAAAGATCATTACTATAGTCTAACATCTTTCCCCCTCCGTAAGTATAATTTCCCAACTTTTGCTCTGCCAACTGGAGCTCCTGAATTGAACCAGATCCATAGATCTCTATCAAACTCACCCACAACTCCTCGGCCTTGTAAACATGAAGGTGAGGAGTTGCCAAAGCTTGTGTGAGGTGTCTCAGAATGATGTTCTAGATAGCCATGTTGGCGTCTTCCCACATTTGAGTGTCGGTTTCCATGGTCTTCACGATCGCCGCTCCAGGTGTGGTGGGAATAGGAGCAATAGGAGTACGAGATATCTTCTTTTCTTTCCCCTTTTCGGACACACTGCTGTCCCCATAATCTGCCTCCTCTGCTATAGCAGATGTTGCTCCAAAAAACCTAATTCCACTAAATCTAGGTGGTGTTCCATAAGGTGGACGTTTCACCTGTCCACTAACAATACCCCAGTATCGTTTTTTCACACAAAGCCCCTTTCATCATGGCTTCCCAATTGATAAACCCTGATCCATTCAAGATGGGCACCCTAGAGGGTGGGCCCATAACCTGCAATTTTGTGTCCTTTATTGGATCACAGAATTCAAGAAAAGCCTGTAGATAGTTGTTAACTAACCCACTTTCAATAACAACCAATGCTGCCCAAGTAAACAAGCTGAAAACTTGAATACAACACTGTGCAGTGTAGACTCTCTTGATTCCGTAGGAAAAAGAATCTCTAAAAACACCCAACCAGGTGATAAGTTATGAGGCAGTAAAAAATGCCAATTTGTACAAAACTCTCAAAGAGAGAGGTGACTACCTACCAAAATATTCTAAGTCCTGATTCCTCTAATAACTTCTATATATTGAAGTACGAACCAATCAGATTACTGTACCGTACCAAAAAGTACTACTGCCAGTGTACCTTTTGTACTCCATATGTACGACAAGGCTTTTAAGCGGATGTGTGTCCACTTCTTTCTCGTCTCTATGTTCCTCGGAATTCCCGCGACCAAATGTCATGTTTCCACCTGGCTCTAAGTCATGTCACGTCACAATACGCCAAAGTGACCTTTCCTGGAACCGGCGAAGACGTATGCCGTTGGATACGAACCGACATTAAAAATCGTCCGTCGAAACAAATGTCAGATGTATTTGTTTTGTGCGGGATCTAGTCCGCACTGAATTTAATATATTCTATGATGTAACATTTTACATTTCCGTTAATCCGATTATAGGATATAACATTCTTTAAATATTAATCATACCCATATGTACTTTAACGAACTTCTACGACAGACTGGATAGAGCGGACGGCTACGCCACTGTCAACCGGTCGGGGTTCGAGTCCTACTTGACTCAACCTTTTGGTAGAGAGTGATCTAAGGTCACTCTCTAACCCTGTATATAGAGCTGAGGCAGCCATGGCTCCATCACTCTCTCTCTCCTTTAGTGACAACAGCAAGTATGGGGGTAAGAGAGAAGAGATGAAGGCAAGCTGCCTACTTTTTTTGCTAATTTATTAAGCCTTAGAAAATACACAAAACTATTTATTTCAACAACTCTAGCCATAGAAATCAAACCCAAGTCGTCATTAGAAATAGGGAGACTTGATTGTTGGTGAGAAAACGATCCCTTCGACCGATCAAAAGTCCCATGCACAACGAGGTGATGGAGAACGCTAAAAAGTTTGTCGTCAATGTATTTAAAAGAAGACAAAAGCGGAGCCGTTGGTGGGACTATTTGGGCGAGATAGAGAGGGCGTTGAGGAAAACAACGGGTGAGGATTACAAAATCCACTTCGGATTTGGAAAGCTTAGAAAGGTCATCAGAGTGCGAGAGGTCCTCCAATATAGCATCAATTTTGTTCACAAAGGATGGGGCTCCAATACGGGAACCTAAAGCTTTAGTTCCCTAATTTGAATACGTAGTTAAAAAAACCATAGGGACGGGGTTGTCAAAAAGTAAGCCTTGTAGGCACCAAGCCACACACTTAGATGGGTTAACTAATAGACCGATCTTACAAAGTTGCTCTGCAAAATAGGTGAAAGCATAAAGAACGTGGTCTCGAGGCTGGATAATATGCGTATTATCCGCAATCAGAGGCAATAAACAACCAAGAAGCCACAGCAGAGTCTCGAAATGCTTAAAAAGAGCCAACGCAAAAACGAGTGTCCCAAAAATATCACTATTGCGAGTGCAGTTGCAGATTCTAAGGTGGCAATATCATCAAAAGAACCGCCAAGAGGAAAGATTAGGGGGCTTGGACAAGAATGAAAGGCACGCACAAAAAGGAAAAACTGGTAAATCGGGGATGGAGCATGCATTCATTCTCAGAATATAGCATTACAGTCGACTTTGTTTAATGCGTTGGCACCATCGAATTGAAGGACCACCCAATTCGGATAAAGATCTAGAAGGGCCCGAAGGCCATGAACAACTGCCTCGCAGCCCCCCTTGGTAACAACTCTAAACTGGTGCAGTGTAAAGTGGTCATGGAAGGCCCCTTGAAGTTGAATACTCATCACACGAGCCACTAAATGGAATAACACTTCTCCAACAGTAATAAGACGAATGCCTTGGCGATTTCAAAATATCTACGTGACGAGCCGTAGAGAGAAGATGAATAACATTATAAGTGACGTGTTCCCTAACCACCCCAGAAGCCACTTTAAAAAGAAGGTCAAAAACCTTGAGAGGGGGTCTCAAGGGGAAATACATCTTGCAAAAGCTCATAAGCCATGTCAGAGGGGCCTCCCGCATAAAGATGAAAAGATCGACTCAAAGATTTTGTAAAAACATCCAGCTCCAAGTCGAAAGACTTATGTGGATCATGCACCTCGACGAAAAGAATGAGCTCGTTGCTCGGACATGTTTGACAAATAGCTTTAGATATGGTTTTGTTGAAAAGAGAGGTATTTTGTAGTCTTTCTTGTGACCTTACTACAACCCTCATACTTGTCGTAGTCATTGAGGACCTGCAGACAGCCATGGCTGTCTGCTCAACTAAAAGAGACAGGCAGATCATTCAGTACTTTCTGCAAGATATAACTACCCTTTATGGGACATGATCTAGTGACCTCTGGATGATCACCGTATGGACCAGCCGTGCGCCTTATCCGGTAGGTCTTGAAAAAATCAATACATGCATATGGCGTGATATTTATTTTAAGCTTACCTTACCACACATTTCATTTAACTAATTACGCGACGATTTATGCATGGAAATATACCGGTCCGCACGAAATCTAGACCGCACAAATTATACGAATTGACATTTAATTTCAATGGACGAAATCAAATGTCTGGATCTGATCGAACGGCTCACAATGGAGCCAGAATGCAGGAATGGCCATTTTGTAGTTTGCGGACCAGATGTCGGCGGACGACACGTGGCAACTTATGGTTGGACAACTGATATCACGAGAGGAGCAACTACGGCTCCGGAACTGACACGCGTCTTGGAACGGCCATGCCGTACTATGGCCGTACAAGAAGTACAGCGGTACCTGTACCTTCTTGTACTTTACAGTCTTATGATTGGTCGAAGTACCTTAGTAGTAGGCTTAGAGAGGTAGCTTAGGACTTAGAATATTTTTTGGTTTTCCAGCCTCTCTCCCAGAGTGCACTTGTATTTATAGACCAACTTTTTCAGCCATAACTTAATGCTCAGGGGAGCAATTTCAGTGATTTTTTTTGCAGCCGACTCAAAGGAGTCCAGGCTACACAGGGTTTTAGTCAGTCAAAGTTTTTGCGTCCCAGGGTGGGACTTGCATATCCTATCTTAGATGCTTCACATAGGTTGGACATTCTGTGTACCAATGGAGGTCACAAAATTACAAGTTTTGGGCCCACCCTCTAGGGTGCCCATTTTTAATGGAACAGGGTTCATTTATTGGGAAACCATGATGAGGGGTACATTGTTTGAGAAACCGCTATGGGGCATTGTGAGTGGCCGTGTGCGTTGGCCATCCGCTAAATTAGGAGTTCCACTTGGGTTTGAAGGATCTTGGTTCACTGGAGGATCTGTAGGGGCAGAAGGGGTAGAGGGTGTTGCAAAAAGCACCATGTCTGACAAAGGGAAGGAGAAAATCACACCGATGGCTAGTGGATCAACTTGATTAGCATCTGTTTAGAAAACAGAGGTGAATGATACTGAAATGTGGGATTTCAACAATATCGCGGCGACTCATTTTATTCTCGGGCGTCTCACTTAGGGAGTGGCTTCACCTCACCTTCATTTCGAGAGGGCAAACGAGTTGTGGGAAGCTCTTGTCGACATTTACAAGAGCAGTACGATCCAACAGCAAAAGTTGGCAGATCAAAAGGTACAAGCATATGTGTACAAAGGGGGAAAGATGTTAGATTTTTGTAATGACTTGGCTGGGTTATTCATGGAGTAAGAAAGTGCTTGGAAGAGGGAGTCCAAGAAAGAGAAGGTGAACACTTTGCTAATGAAACTCCCAGATGATTAGGAGAACATTGTTAACAGGGTCCAGGATTTGTCAGATCATCTTTGGATCTAGAACTCTATTGTGGGGATGATTTTGGTTCGGGAAATCACAATTGAGATTCGTAGGGGAGGAAAGAGTGTTCAAGCTTTGGGTGCTAGTACCGACTAGGGGGATAAGGATTCCAAGAAACCTTATGGGAGCTTTGTTGGAAGAGGAAGAGGAAACCATGACGGATCTTGACGAAGGACTCCGAAGGGGCTTTGCCATTTTTGTAAGAAATCGGGACACTACATGGCGGAGTGCACTAAGTTGACGGAGTTGAGATTGAAGGAGGAATCGATTAGAAAACCAGCCGGAAGGAAAAAGAAGGCGCTCATTGCAACACAAGTCGTGGGAGAGGATGGCGATGATGACGATGGAGAACATCTCCTTAACGAGGAGTTGGAGGTGAAAGGTGAGCCGGAGATTCCAAGGAGGCAAAAGTGTGCTTTCGGTGGAGTGAAAGAAGCTCCTGAAGATGGATGGATCATTGATTCAGGAGCCTCTATGCATATGTGTAGAGAAAAACCATTGTTTACCAAAATAAGAAAGATCCCTATTGTAGAGATAGAGTATGGGGATGGGAGAATAGTGACCACTAATTCAGTGGGATCAGTAGATCTGAGGGTCCTAGTTGATGGAAAGACATCCACAGTCACTTTTTTTGATGTTCTTTATATTCCGGAGTTGAACGAAAATCTTATCTCTACGTCGGTCTTAGATGATAAAGGCTTTGAGACTAGTACTAAGAAAGGAGTCTTTGTTGCTAGCTATGAGAATGAAGTGTACTTCACAGCTGAAAAGGGTAGCCAAGGAATGTTTAGGCTGAATTTGAGTAATGGAAAGATGGGAGTTTATTATGCTGGTGTAAGTGATTTGATGATGTGGCATAAAATATTGGGACATGTGCATCAAGATATTTGAAGGAAATGAAGCAAACGGGTGTAGTTGAGGGCATATATTTTGGAGATAATGAGACTTTGGATGATTATAGTGGGTGTGCTCAAGGAAAGGCCCACAGGTTGCCTTTTCCAAAAGCCGCAACATATAAGGGTGAAAAGGTTTTAGATTTGGTTCACATTGACATATGGGGACTGGCCAAAGTACCATCAGTTGGAGGGAAAAGATTTATGCTTATTATCACTGATGATTGGTCTAGATACTCTAGAGTATATTTCTTGAAAAACAAATCTGAGGCTTCGGCTTACTTTAAAGAATATAAATCATGGAGTGAAACGCTTCATGAGACACGTATAAAGAGAGTGAGAAGTGATAATGGGGGGAATTCACTTCTAATGAATTTGAGGATTACCTGAAAGAGGAAGGGGTTCAACACCAAAAGACAGTCCCTTAGAACCCAGAACAAAATGGTGTAGCCGAGAGACTAAATCGGACATTAAGTGATAGTGCCCGTAGCATGTTGACAAATAAAAAGATAAGGAAAAGCTTTTGGGCAGAAGCTATGAATTGTGCTAACTATCTCAAAAATAGAGTCCTTACCTCGGCTGTAAAAGGTCAAACACCCTATGAAAGATGGACCGGGAGAAAACCTAACATATCACACTTAAAGGTATTCAAAAATTTAGTGTTTATTTTAAACACGGTAAAATTTGATTGGAAGTTAGATGCTAGAGGAAAGCCAGGATACTTACTTGGGTATGATGAGAACGTAAAAGGGTATAGAGTTTTTGATCTCGGAAGAGAAGACATAACTCTAGTGAAACACTTGGTAGTTATAGATGAAGGAAAATCCATAGATCCCTTTAAGTACACTAAACCGGTCAGATTTAGAATTGAATCCGAAAGTGAGTTAAACTCAGATTCTACTAACCGAACTCCGGTTCAGCCTGATCTTGCAGAAGAAGAGAAAAAATTGACCGAGAGTGATCCTCTTTTGGAGTCACAACTTCCGATTCAAACCGAGGAAGAGAACGAGGAAAGACCGGGAATGGACGATGAACGACCGGAGATAGACTCTACTGATAGGGGAGAAGGTAAAGGTGTTCGAAGAAACCCGAGATTACCCTCCATCCCAGCATCAGAATTTGAATGAGGAAGGAGAAGCAGCAAGAGACTTGAACAGAGACAAGTAAACAACAAGGTAACTAAGCTGTCACATTTGAGCGAACCCCAGACTTACTCCGAAGCGGTCAATAGTCCAGAAGGTGGTAGATGGGTGACAATTATTAATGATGAGATGGCTTCCATTATGGAAGCAAACACTTGGGAGTTAGTGGATTGTCCTCCGGATAGAAAGCCAATTGGATGCAAGTGGGTATTTAAGTTGAAGCTCAATCCTGATAACACTATCGAGCAATACAAGGCCAGATTAGTGACAAAGGGGTTCACACAGAAGGAGGGAATCGATTATGAGGAGACCTTTGCTCCGGTTGTTAGATTCCCCTCCGTCCGGATTTTACTTAGTCTCGCGGCAGCGAAAGACATGGAAGTGCACCAGATAGACATAAAAACCGCTTTCTTACACGGAGAATTGGAAGAAGAGATTTTCATGCGACAACCGGAAGGATTTGTGGAGAAAGGAGAAGAAAGCAAGGTGTGTAGATTGATAAAGTCTCTTTATGGACTAAAGCAAGCTCCACGCCATGGAACAAAAAATTGGACAAGTTCTTGACGAATTTGGGATATATCCGGATCAGTTCGGATCATTCCATCTACTTATTTGAGGATGAGGAAGGTATAATTTTCATTGCCATATATGTTGATGATTTGCTTGTTTTAAGTAAATCAATGGTGAATATTAATAGATTGAAAAAAGATCTAAAGAGTAGATTTGAAATGAAAGATTTGGGGGAGACAAAGTACATTTTGGGAATTAAAATGGAGAGGGATTGAGAAAAGAAGACAATTAGACTAACTCAAAAAGAAGCAATTGGGAATATGCTTGAAAAACTTCAAATGGAAAAAGCAAATAGCTATACAACTCCAATAGACTTAAAGAAGGGAAATGAGGGGAGCTCAGAGGAGGGAGTCTTGATTTTGGATGATGAGCTAGGACTTGAGGAAAGCAAGTTCATGCAAACTATTCCGTACAGATAGGTTGTCTGTAGTTTGATCTACTTTATGAACTGTACTCGTCGTGAAATAGCTGCAGCTGTGGGAGTATTAAGTAGGAGTTTGAATGATCCTAGGAAGAAGGATTGGGAAACGGCCAAAAGGGTCATTCGGTACTTGGTAGGAACTAGAGATTTGTGGTTGCATCTGGGAGAGGATAATATTGTCATCACTACTTGGAGTGATGCCAGTTATGGGGATGCTCCGATGAGGAGGTGAAATTCTATGGGCTCCATTGCCCACGGAATTCGCAGATCCAAAAGAAGCTAATCTAGATAGTGCCGACTCCAAGTTGATATAAACCCAAATGAATGATCCCTTGTCAATCAGAACCCCAATACACCTTCACCCCTATGAAGAGAAGACCTTCTGTGTGCTCAGTTCCACCACAGAATGCAAAGCTTGAATATGTGTTTTGGACAATATTCCCCACTTTGACTTTCCCACTGAATAAGTGCCACCCTGGCACGCAAAGACTCTAACCGACTACACTCTTGTGTAGCTTGGACTCCCCTGAGTCCGGAGCAAAAAGAATCACTGAATTTGCTCACCCGAGCAGTAAGTTATGGCTAGTCAAAGATGACCTTTATAGTTACAAGCTCTCTTAGAGAGAGGTACCTAAATATCACTAAGTCTTGGTCTGCCTACTCATGACTACCTACTACTAAACCCTATTCCAATAGGAACACTATATAGTACAAGAAGGTACAATGGGCGATGTACTTGTTGTACGACCATTGTACGACAAGGTCTACAAGGTGACACATGTCAAATCGGAAGCCATGGTTCCTCCTCCCATCTTGTCTGGTATCAAATAATGTGGCGCCACGTGGCACCACGTGACGCTATCTCCGTATGCTGCCAAAAGCTCACTTCGCGTGGCGGCTATAATGCCGACCGTCCGATCAAAACATATTTTACACGGTTCAGATTCGCGTACATGCAGGAATTGCTCCTTTTGGTTAGTCTGCTGTTAATTAGCTGTTGCGTTAATGTATTTGTATTTATAAAACCCATCACGTGTATCGTTTCGATAACGCCTTATTGGTTAAGGCTTACGTCTACAAATGTAATCACAGACCATGGCTCAAATCTGGATCAGAGCAGTTTTTGGTTATTTGTTAGTTTGTTAGAACTCTCTTCTTGTCCATGTATAAATTCCTATTGTACCCTACGTATGCCATCGTTTACTCTAAGCTATTGGCTAAAGCTAACGTCTGTAGTAGGATGTAGGTACCAGGATCAAATCCTGGAACCGTCACAACAATTTTGGTACAAAATACGAATTAGTCTATCCTCTTTAGACAGCCATGGCTCTAGCTCTCTCTCTGGTGTTCAGTGACTGCAATAAGTATGGGGACCGGAGAGAGTTGAGCGAGAAGCAGGTTGCCTTTGCTGACTTACTCTATTTATTTTTCCAGTACAGACCTAGAAAATACATAAATTTCAACACTCCCCTTATTTTCTAGTATACTTTCTTTTCAACTCCCACTAAAAATATATATAAAATATTTTTTTTTTCTTCTTTTCTTTTTCCTCTTTCTTTTCTCCTCATAAAACTTTAAGTGAATACTCTCGTATTTTAAAAGGTCCATTAGATGAGCTGAAATAAACATTCCATCTTGCTGATCACATCTTTTAGTAAGCATACAATTTTCTATAAATCCAAGCAAAGATTTTATCCCACTCATCTCTTTTCCATCCACACAGAATCCAATTTCCCTCTTGAAATTCAAAAAACCAGCCCCATCCCCAATCTGCTACACACACCCAGATGCTAACCCTTTTACAAGCACACCACCATAAATGTCATCACTCCCATTAGTGATGTCAAAACCATTACCCCCCATATTTATCGTTATATCAAGAGTCCCCACTAAGTTCCTCATAAAAACTACATCTTCCGAGCTCATATTTTTATCCATGATACTCACCCCATTTTCTGAACTTTCCTCACTCTCTCCCATGGAATTCTTTCCACTATCACTTTCTATAATGATTCCCAAAGAGTATTTCTCCTCCCCTAAACTTTTCATTAAATACTTATTTTCTCCCCTATCCTTTAAAACCCCCTCTAGTTTTACTTCTCCCCTTTCCTCCAAATCCGTTGAAGTCTCCCTTTCCAACCAGTTTTTTGTTTCCAAAATATCTATTAAATTATCCTCATTATTTTTATTTTTCCCTTTTTCATTTATGTATCCTAGATTTGACTTTCTCATTTCTAAGTCATACTTTTTACACTCTTTCACATCCTCATCATTTCTAACTCCCTCAAGTACCACCCTTCCTTTTACTTCCCTTATACCTCCAAAAGCACATCGTTGGTTTCGTGTAATTTCTGCGTACTTCTCTCTCTTCTCCATTCTACCGATGTGAAAAAGGTCCAATATTACTTCATCCTCTTTCTCCTCTTCCCCTTTTTCCTCCTCTTTCACATTCCAACTTCTAAGTTATTCCAAACAAGGACACTCCTCTATATAGTGACCCGGTTCTCTACAAAAGAAGCAAACACCCTTTTTCAAAGCTCCCCTTTCTTTTCCTCTCCCTCTCTTTCCACCAAAGTTTCGATAAGGTTTACCTTCGTCTTTCTTCCTCTCATCACGCTTCTGCTCGTCATCGCCGTTCCTCTCATCACGCTTCCGCCAATCACCACCAGCTGTAAATGCAATAACCCTCTAACTTCCCCTACGAAGCTGTTGATATTTGAGTATTTTCTAGGTCTTTATAAGGATAGAAAAAGAGTAGAAGCAGTCTGCCTCTGACTTCCTTCTCCAAGCCCCCACACTTGTTGTAGTCACTGAAGGCTGGAAAGGGAGCTAGAGCCATGGCTGCCTAAGCTCTCCAGAGAGACAGGTATAGATAAATGTAGACTTACTAAAAAGAATGTTGACGGACCCAGGAATTGATCCTGGTCCCTTCCAGCCATCAAGTCACCCGTAGCCGCTAGCTCTAACCGTTAAGTCTAGGAATGGTGTTACATTACGTAGGGTGTGTTAAGTATATAAATTGTTACACGTAGATTAATTCGATTAACGGAAAATAGATACTCAAGTGCATAGATACAGTTTTATTTAGTACGGATTACGATACGGGGACGGAACGAATACCGCGCATTTGTTTCGCTATCGAAACAAATACCGACACCAATTTTCGACGGCTAAAATTGAATGCCGGTTTAAATCAGACGGTCGCAATAAACGCCAAGATCGCGGAATAGGTTTTTGGCGTTTGCGGACGTCACCACTCTGAATGACACGTGGCGACATCCTACAGGTTGCAGAATCTCCGGAACGAAACATAACATATCCGGATGTGACAAATGTCACATTAAAGCATCATCGTACAACATCCGTACAGAAAGTACTCCGGCACCTGTACTTTTTGTACGATACCGTTTTTCTGACCTGGCGCCACGTGGAGGGATAAGATTTGGAAGCATGAATTTTGGGGATTGTAGGAACAAATCTGGACATGGCACTTGTCGACATTTTGGCCATGTCGTACGATGGCCGTACAAAAGGTACACCGACACCTGTACCTTTATGTACTTTACAGTCTTGTTATTGGTTCGTACCTTAGTACTAGGGGGCTTAGAGAGGGGTTTTAGGACTTAGAATATTTCTGGTAGGTAGCTGCCTCTCCCAGAGAGCACCTTGTATAAAATGGCAAACTTTGGCCAGCCATAACTATCAATTCAGTTGACCAAATTCAGTGATTCTTCTTGCTGCGGACTCAGGGGAGTCCAAGCTACACAGGGGTGTAGTCGGTCAGAGTTTTTGCCTGCCTGGGTGGCTGCATTTCTAAGGGAAAGTCAAAGTGGGTGAATGTGTCCAAATCACATATTCTAAACTTTGCATTCTGTGGTGGAACTGAGCACACAGAAAGTCTTATTTCACAGAGGTGAAGCTTTCATGGGGTTCTGATTGTCAAGGGGTCAATCATTTGGGTTTATATAAACTTGGAGTCGGCACTATCTAGATTAGCTTCCTTTGGATCTGCATACTCTGAGGGCCAATGGAGGTCTCATAGTTTCATCCAAAGTGCTTTCCCTCACAAGAATTATCCCCATGGTAAAGCTCCAAGTCCATGAGGAGACATCCATTGCCTGCATACGATAAATGATGTTTTCGTACTCATCTGGGAGTTTCATGAGTAGTGTATTGATCTTTCTCTCCTCATATTCCACATACCCCGCACTAGCAAGCTCAACATATAACGCAGCAATATCATTGCAAAACTCTATCATGTTACCGCTTTTATAAACATAGGCCTCTATTTCCTGTTTTACTAACTGCTGCCTCTGAATAGTCTCACTCTTATAAATTTGCCTTAGTGTTTCCCATATTTCTGAAGACTTGGTAAGACTTAAAAGAGTGATAACTATGGACTTAGACACATATCTAAGTATAAGATGTTTTGCTATAGTGTTTTTATACTCCCAAATTTTACAATCATTTTTTTCAGTTTTACTTATAACCCCTCTAAGTGAAGATGTGGCGGAGAGCATAGCTCCCCTCACCATAAGTGTCCCTTTATCCTTCTCCCCTATTTCCCCATCCACGGAAAGGTTTTTCCCTTCACCTTCCGATGCATCTGAACTCCGGTTGATATTCTGGGCAGCCTCAGATGATTCTCCATAGTAACCTCCTCCAAAGCCAGGTGGCGGACATCTCACTTGTCCCGAAACAATTCCCCATAAGTGCTTCTCGAAAAGCAATCCCTCCATAATAAACTCCCAATAAGTGAAGTCTGTTCCAACGAACATAGGCACCCTAGATGGTGGGCCCATAACCTGAAATTCTATGGGCTCCATTGCCCACGGAATTCGCAGATCCAAAAGAAGCTAAACTAGATAGTGCCGACTCCAAGTTGATATAAACCCAAATGAATGATCCCTTAACAATTAGAACCCCAATAAACCTTCACCCCTATGAAGAGAAGACCTTCTGTGTGCTCAGTTCCACCACAGAATGCAAAGCTTGAATATGTGTTTTGGACAATATTCCCCACTTTGACTTTCCCACTGAATATGTGCCACCCTGGCACGCAAAGACATTGACCGACTACACCCCTGTGTAGCTTGGACTCCCCTGAGTCCGGAGCAAAAAGAATCGCTGAATTTGCTCACCCAAGCATTAAGTTATGGCTGGTCAAAGATGACCTTTATAGTTACAAGCTCTCTTAGAGAGAGGTACTGAAATATCACTAAGTCTTAGTCTGCCTACTCATGACTACCTACTACTAAACCCTAGTCCAATAGGAACACTATATAGTACAAGAAGGTACAATGGGCGATGTACTTATTGTATAACCATTGTACGACAAGGTCTACAAGGTGACACCTGTCAAATCGGAAGCCATGGTTCCTCCTCCCATCTTCTCCGGTATCAAATAATGTGGCGCCACGTGGCACCACGTGACGCTATCTCCGTATGCCGCCAAAAGCTCACTTCGCGTGGCGGCTATAATGCCGACCGTCCGATCAAAACATATTTTACACGGTTCAGATTCGCGTACATGCAGGAATTGCTCCTTTTGGTTAGTCTGCTGTTAATTAGTTGTTGCGTTAATGTTTATGTATTTATAAAACCCATCACGTGTATCGTTTCGATAACGCCTTATTGGTTAAGGCTTACGTCTACAAATGTAATCACAGACCATGGTTCAAATCTGGATCAGAGCAGTTTTTGGTTATTTGTTAGTTTGTTAGAACTCTCTTCTTGTCCATGTATAAATTCCTATTGTACCCTATGTATGCCATCGTTTACTCTAAGCTATTGGCTAAAGCTAACGTTTGTAGTAGGATGTAGGTAATAGGATCAAATCCTGCAACCGTCACAACAATTTTGGTACAAACTACGAATTAGTCTATCCTCTTTAGACAGCCATGGCTCTAGCTCTCTCTCTGGTCTTCAGTGACTGCAACAAGTATGGGGATCGGAGAGAGTTGAGCGAGAAGCAAGTTGCCTTTGCTGACTTAGTCTATTTATTTTTCCAATACAGACCTAGAAAATACATAAATTTCAACAGGAGGTGTACTTCTGGGTATGTGTTATATGTTGGGAATGGAGCTTGCTGTTGGAGCAGTAAGCAACAAAAGGTCATTGCTCAGTCCACCATAGAGGCTGAGTATATGGCCTCTTGTTCGGCTGTGAAAGAGTCAATATGAGAAAATCTTTGCTTCAAGAATTGGGATACATGAAGAATTGTGTACAGAAGATATTTTGTGACAATCAAGCTGCGATTGCAATTGTAGCGAACCCTAAGCATCATTTTATAGCAAAACACATGGATATTCGTATGAGCTTTGTTAAGGAGAAAGTTGAGAATAAAATCATTAGTTTGGAATATAGACCAGATGGTGAGATGGTAGCACATATGATGACTAAACCGGTCCCTTCTCCTAATTTGATATTCTGTAGGGAGAAGTGTGGATTGAAGCAAAAGATAGACTAGAAAATATGGGGAGTGTTGAAAAGAGAGGTATTTTGTAGTCTTTCTTGTGACCTTACTGCAACCCTCATACTTGTCGTAGTCACTGAGGACCTGCACGCAACCTGTTGCAACTAAAAGAGACAAGCAGATCATTAAGTACAGTTTTCTACAAAATATAGATTGCCCCTTATGGGACTTGATCCAGGGACCTCCGGATGACCACTGTACGGACTAGCGGTCTGCCTTATCTTGTAGGTCTTGAAGAAATCGATACACGTATATGGCACGATAATTATTTAAAGCTATATCGCATCAAACATTTCATTTAACGAATAACGCAACGATTTATACATGGAAACATACCGGTCTACACAAAATCGGGACTGCACAAAATATACGAATCGACATTTAATTTCGACGACGAAATCAAATGTTCTGATCTGATCGAACGGCTCACAGTGGAGCCGGAATGTTGGAATAGCGGTTTGGTGGTTTTCCGACAAGATGTCAGCTGACGGCACGTGGCAACATATGGTTGGACAGCGGATATCACGGGAGGAGCAACTACGGCTTCAAAACAAACACGCGTCAACAGAACAGCCATGCCGTACTATGGTCGTACAAGAGGTACAGCGTTACGTGTACCTTCTTGTACTTTACAGTCTTATGATTGGTCGAAGTACCTTAGTAGTAGGCTTAGAGAGGAAGCTTAGGACTTAGAATATTTTTGGTTTTCTAGCCTCTCTCCCAGAGTGCACTTGTATTTATGGACCAAATTTGGTCAGCCATAACTTAATGCTCATGGGAGCAATTTTAGTGATTCTTTTTGTAGCGCACTCAGGGGAGTCCAGGCTACACACGGGTGTAGTCAGTCAGATTTTTTGCGTCCTAGCCTAAGACTTATTCATTTTTAAATTCAAAAGTGCATATACTATCCTAGAGGCTTCACATAAGCTGGACATTCTGTGTACCAATGGAGGTCATAGAATTACAGCAAACTTGTTGATTCTTTTTGCGTTTGAATTTGGGGAGGCGGGCCCTCACGAGGTGAGGTCTTTCAATTTTGCGGCTAAGCTAAAATCCAACATGTGCTCTCACAGTGGAGCTCACATAAAGTGAGATAGTGAATGCGCGCAACACTTTTATTTACATGTGGTTGACGAAGTTTTGTTACCTTTGCCGGCTATGTGAATTGTTGATTATATTATGACTGTCGACGTTCACAAGTAGAGCAAACTTTTAACCAGTTATTAGATTATTTTGAATGCCTAAGCTGTTCAACTAATTGACCATCAAATTTAAAATCATTGCTACTTAACTTATACCAATATGTAGTTAAAAATGTACAATCTTTGAAAAGCTGACGTAAGTGACTATGGGCAACCAAAATAGTCAATGCGATGATCAATCCCTTAACTCTATTTTGAGTTTAAACTTCAAAAGCCTAACGCCTAACGCCAACAAAAATAAGTGCTTATTTGAACAAATAACACTAATTTGGATACACATCACCATATTGTAGCCGCATAATCAGTGTCCACATACGTGATGCTTTAACATGTGAGAATATATTCTTGTGATTTTCCCTCGTCTTTATGACATGGAATCAATTGAGTGCGCTTTTACGTGGCGACGCACTCAGTTTCTTGAGTCGACGCTTTTATCTGACACTTACTCTGTACGTCTTTAAAAAACAATTAGCAGATTTAGTAGGTTAAAAATTTATGAGCACTTTTAGTAGGGATTGCTATATTTTGTACATAACACTTTTAAAAAACGATTGAAATCAAAGTAATTAACGCTAATTAAATATAAATTTCATAAACTTAAAAAAAAATTGAGTTATTAATTCTATTTTAAGGTTTGAGGCTTAAAAGTTGGGGGTCCCTATTTAACGTTATTAACGCTAATACCATTTCACTTTGTACACAGAGAGAGAGATATTTGAAATGACGTCGAAATGTGTTTTGCTCTGTTTCATTTCAATTAAAATTGTAGTTGTTATTTTTGATTAAATGTTTTTCTACTCTGTCTTTTATTATTAAGTCAAAGTCGGTCAACACATTTTATAAAAATTGCATTTTTTCCATGAGCATATTCATTATTTCTTTGACATTTCATGTGTGATAAAATGTTGTTACCCTATGTATGTAGTGTTAATTGCGGTAGTCTTGTTGCTGCTAACCGATATGGGAATATATCGAAAAGGGAACCATCGCGTTATATTATTCGTTGGCGATGAAATACCGATAGATATCAATAAGTTTATCATCGATATACCTCCAAATTGAGATAAGGAGTAAATTGTGAAAAAAAAACCTAAAAGGCCCACCACCCTCCCCCCCCCGTCTCCCCGCTGCGTTAACTTCATACTCATTTCTTAATCTTTTTTTTACCTCAATTCCTATATATTTTAAGGGTCACCATATCTTGGCTATAATTTTTTGTTGCTCTCAAAGTAGTGTTGTTCGATAACCTTTAATATCTATTGTTAGATTTATTACAATGTCGTGCATGTGACTAAAGAAATGGTAAACATGCAACACAATCAGCTGCCAGCAAAGGGATAACGAAATGGAGCAAGAAACTCATAAGCATAGCAAAATATTGGTGGAAAAAATCTGTTCACACAGCAATCAACAAACAAGAATATCACAAGGAAAAATAAAAGTAGGGTGAGAGAGGAAGCTAGGAGGCTCAGTTTAGAATTAAATTGAACAATAGCCGCTAGGCTCCTCGGTCAGTTTATATTCCTTACAAGAGTTTAATTAACAAAGATTTGACCTAAATGTCAACTCACATAAACAGGAAATCAATAAACCACAAGCAAATCTGAGATAACCAGATTCGGAAAAACCATGAAACAAACAAAGAAAAGTAACACTAATTATACAATCACCTAGCTTATCACACACGCAAACCCAAATTGTCCAATCACAAGCCAAAGTTCAGCAACAACCTGGAAGAGAATGTTGTGGCGGCAATCCACTTGAAAGGACGAGAGAGAGAGTGAATGGAATCCGGTTAGTCCTTGGCGTGAGCCATGTAGATAAAATTGCGAGGCGGATTTACAAAGAAAGGTAATTAAGAACTAGGCAACAGGAATCTTATTGGCAGGCAAAATAGCCATAGAAAAATATCATGTCAATTTCACAAGAAAACATTGAAGGAAAAGGTCAAATCTCCCAACATAATTCCTTTGCTTTTGAAATTGTGAGCACAAAATTGAGCTAAAATTGACCAAATATTAAGAATATAGCCGAGTGCATAACCTAATTGCATACAAGCATTCTATGTTGTTGCCTGTGCCTAGTTTGGATTCTGGCCAATAGGTGACCATAATCATGTGCCTTGCGTTATAGAATCTACAACCTACGAATAAAAACCCTTCCTAACTACATGTGAATTTGTGAGACCTCCAAGGGTCCACGACTAAAAATGAACGAATCAGTGTTGTCCTGTGCAGCTCAAATCTGGCTCGTCCGTTGGTCTACAACCTCGTGGCCATGGATTCTCGTTCGAATTCGTCGTGGTCCTTATACATTCTCCCGTTGACGTTTCGAATCGCCAATCGTCCGAACGGCAACTCGATTTGTTAGCGCGTTTTCTGGCGCCTGGCGAATACCTGTACGGACTTGTCCACTGAATTATACTTTAATTCAAATAAGTGTGGCGTCGATCTAAAGGCCCTTTTACATACAATAAGATGTGGTCGACGTGACGCGTCATGACAACGATAAAAAGTTACTTGATTCACAACACTACCAATATGGAATTTGGCACGAACTACTCTTTTGAGGAATACTGACTCTTCTTGAGTCGCAATGTGAAAAAGCACACGAGAAAGCGACCATGCAGAGAGTACAAACATTTGTTGTATACAACATGTTCGAAAATGTTTGTACACTGTTAAGTTTACTTTCATAAGAATTTCGCAAAACAATGTTTATTCTCATAAATATTATTGATTAGAAATAAGAGAATACTAGGGTTTGATAACGTGCATAAACGTGCGGATAAAAAAGTAACAAAAGTGTTTGAACATGGTACATTATCTTAGAAAAAGTGCGCAACGCTCGTTCAAATTTTCCATATCAAATTGGTTGCTTGTTCATTTTTCAACTAAAATGAAATTATAAAATAAATTACCCTCCCCTTCCCCGTCCCCTTCCCCCTCCCCCTCCCCATCCCCCTACCCCTCCCTCTCCCTTTCTCCTCCTCCCCCTCCCCCTACCCTTCCTCTCCGCCTCTTCCGCCCCTCTCCCCCTTGAGCCCCCTTTTTTTTCCCCCTACAGAACTGATCCCTGTTGCGCTACAATAGTACAAAAAATGCGTGATTTCAATAAGTACATGATAAATACAGTATGAAATAAATTTACTTATCAATAAAATTCGTACTTTCAAACTTTCCAACCGTAAAAAAATAACAACCAACCACATGAAAAGTGGAATACATGATCTGTAAAACAATCTATACCACATTGAATGGCCGAACCACCCAAGGGCTCATGTTTACTGTTACTGTTAACTTGTGGGTGGTTTGAAATCCCTAGAACCGTATCTCTTTTGTGCTTCGAGGGTTTGACATACGATAAAAGTGACAATTTTTTTGTTCGTTTCTATCGTATTTGTAAGCGATTGAGAAAACTTAGATAAAGTGCATAGTTTACTTTTACGTTATCGCGTGGGGATTCATTTTCCGTATAGTGGTTCGCAAGATATATTGTAACTGGTTTGTTTTACCACGAACAATTTAATTGTGTTGCCCACGTCCGATAACGACTCGCGTTCATCAAGAGTTGCCAATGATAGTAAGAACATATTTATTGTAGTAAATTGACCAATATTCCACCATGTTATGCCAACAACGTAACACTCACCTACGTGCTTTATTCCGGTTGGTACCATGTAGGCCTGTGCATAGACGTTGAGAATAGTCAAAGATTGTTCAAGCGCAAATTATAAATGTAATATTTGTATGGACTTACAAAATTTAAGATTTGTATATACATAAGGTTTCAAATCTTTACATGTATACTTTATCATATTACAAATCATATATATAATCTATCCATACATTTTTTAGAATCACGTTTCTCGCTTAAAGAATCTTTTATGATTCTCAGTATTATAACATAAGCCTAAGTGGTAGTAGCAACTAGAATCAAGCACAAAATTGAGAGGTGTTTATACGCCATAAATTGATGCAATATTAATTTGAATATTAATGCAAGTAAACGTGTCGCGATAACACCGGTACCGATAACTATCGGCGATAATTGTACGGTTTGTACCCTACAATTGTACGGTTTAATGTTGTACTGAACCGTCGCTATTCCGTTGCACGGAGTACGGAACAAACTGTTACACGTGGCATGCCACGCTATATACAATAAAAAATATAATCCAGCATATTATAAAGTACTATTGTATAGAGTACTATATTTTTTCTACTTCTTGCCGATATGGAATTTGTTGGTCTCGCAGCGATATATCGGGATCCCTGACCGTTTGATAACCGATAACAATCGGTATCGGTGTTATCGCGATAAATTTCTTGCTGATACACAACACTAATTTGCATATATTATTGTAAACGCATATATATGTGCCGCATGTGCCCTTTTTTAAGTACATCGTCGAAATGACGCATAGTTGTTCAATTCGCATTTTACGCACGAAACAAACGAGCGAATAATACGTTCGATTCGCATCTAGCGATTTTGAAAAATTAATAAAATGCGTACCTGACTTAATACTTGTACGCTTTCGTACATCTTTGTACTGTATCCGTATATTTCAGTACTTTTAAGGTTATTTAAGGGTAACCTTCCATCAGGCGAAAAGTGGGGTTGTTTACTGGAGAAAGTACCGTTCCGTGCTAGGCCGTACTGTTTTTTTTTTTTTTTTTTTCTAAAGATGTTTACTAAAAATTCGTTGAGATTCTCCAGACTTCTTGGAGAGAACTACCACCGTCCGATTTTCAATTTTCGACGCAAACGCTTCTTGTTTCCAGTACGTAGCTAGTCTCCTCCAACTGTCCTCGGGAGGAGAGTTTGTGATTACTGGACGCGTGTTTTGGTCCACTTGTAAAGTCAGAGTCGATCCACGACAGACGTGAAGTAATAAGCTTACATGTGGCAATTGGAGTGTACAGTGTGACATAACAGCCAGCCTGTTCGACGACAAAAAAATCTTGGTTGTATGGTCGACGACAAAAAAAATCTGGTTGTAAGACATCCTGTGACGTCTCCTTCATAAATGTGCGATACAGCGATTCACGTACAAATGGTACATCCTTGGACATTTGTACAAACTTTAACTTTGCAACGGTTTTCGTGGCCGTTGATACCACAACAACCGTAAGAACGTTCAGATTGTACATTAGCGTGACGCTACTAGATATTTTAATCCGCGTCCGCCCGTACACATACGCAGCTGCGATTTTGTCCTTTTGGAAATGATTTTTATTCCTGGGCGGCTCAAAAGGTCCTACGTGGTACCAATCGCAATTTAACACCTCATTCACTGGCACGACCTGATGGAAGGGTGCTACAAATTTTACTCCCAGTAAACGTGTTCGTACGATTACTGGGAACGCCTGATGGAAGGTTACCCTAAGTCGATTTTTTTATTTCCGTACATTTTTGTACATCGTACAGCGAAATTTGCGAAAAGTTATGAAAGTAACGAATGCTAAGTAAAAATCGCAAAAAAAAATTAATCCGTACGAATTGACCAACTATGAATGGCGTGATGTGACGTAGTTGAGAATCGAACGCATGTCACGTCACGGTCCAGATGCTGCATTTGCCGATTGTATATTTCCCCCCATGTCACGTCACGTCTCAAACTTCGAGGGCGTCCACACCCTAACATTCCCTTTCTCTCTCTCTTTCCCTCTCTCTCTCCCTCTCCTCCGCCGAGACCGCGAAAAAAAAAACGTACAAGATGCAAGAGGACAAAAACGAACAGCTCTGTACTTTTTTTCCGTCGTCAAAAACTTTTGAAAACTTTTCACACGTGAGAATATGTTTTCCTATTTGTTGCCGAGACCCCTTAAAATTGGCTCTCTATTTGGCAGGAGAAAGGCAAAGCTCTCTCTCTCTCTCTCTCTCTCTCTCTCTCTCTCTCATGCTTTCTTTCCAAATCTTCCTTTTTTAGGGTTTTGTAATTTTTTTTAGGGTTTTTTTAGGGTTGACATTGTATCTTAGAGTGTTTTTCCTTTGCAGGATCCATTTATTTTGTAAATTAGGGTTCTGAAAGCTTTTTATCGGGATAATATTGTTTTTTAGGGTTTGGTTTTTAGAGTTTTCTTGGGTTGTCCTTTCCGCAGTTTTCTTGTTTTCTACTAAAGTAGGACTTATTTTAGTGCTCTGACGATTTCTTTTTCAGGGTTATCAAGAAGGATGTTTTAGTAGGCTTTTCTTTTGGGTATGTGGTGCTTTTTAGGGTTTCTGTTTCTGTTGTTTTATTATGACTATTATGTTTTCTTTTGCCATTTTTTATTGTGAAGATCGAGTTTTCGAGGCTATTTTTAGGGTTGTCTATGGTGTCTTACAGATTTTCTCTCTGCAACCCGCAATTTTTTTGGGAGATATTAGGGTTTTTCTTCAGGTTTCGAAGGTTTGAGGGTTTTCTTAGCCAAAATTGTTACTTTTTTTGTGAAGTTAGGTCAATCAACATATAATTCAAACACTTTTTTTATCACTTAATCGCATATTTTGAATAGTTTTTTGTCGTTTTCTGCAAAAAAACAATCTGTGCTTTTGTACCTTTTTCAGTCCGCCTGTCGATTCTATCCTTCTGTCTTCTCTTTGTTCACAAAATCATCCCTGTGAATATAAATTAAATATTTAAATAAATGTAAACTTTTTTGATTTCTTTGTCAACTGTGTGTCGGTTGTTGTTTTGAATCTTTACGACGCGTCTCTACTCTCATTGGCTCCCGCAGCTTCTGCTTTTTTCCCCTCTCCCCTCTCCCCTCTCCCCTCTCTCCTCTCTCTTTTGTTTCTACTCTCATTGGCTCCCACAGCTTCTGCTTTTTCAATAGTCTTTAAAAGGAAAGATTGTTTTTTTTGTTTTTTTAAGTCTCCAAAAGGAAAGACTGTTTTTTTTTTAAAGACATCCTTTCAAAGGAAATACTTTTATTTTTTACCGCTCTCCTTTTGTACTGTAAAACCGAAAAATGCCACAACCCAGCTTTGGCCGGGGGATGATATCCGGTGAAAACCCAATCCCACTAGAAAAAACAAATGTGTCTTTGAATTCTCTGCACTCTCAAAATTCTTCTTCACCATTGTCACTCTCTCCTCTCTCCTCTCTCTCCCCACTCACCCCACCCTCTCCACTTTCTCCAATTCCTCCATTTTCTCCACTCTCTCCGGCGTCTCCACTCACTCCACTCCCTATAGTGTGGATTTTCTGCAGTTTTGGCATTTTCTGCATTTTCGGCATTCTCCAACTTTTTTATTCTGTGATAATTTTTGTTATTATTTAAATTTTTTCTTTTTTGTCCTTTTGGTTGCAGGTTTTGCATTGGAGGAGGCGCCTCTGCCCTCATGGGGGTCTCCTGGGGACATGGAGAGAATAGCCAAAGAGGGGTAGAGGGAGAGAAAGATGAAGAAAGAGGGAAAGAGAAAAGGGCGAAGGGGGAGGTAGAGGGAGATGGAGAGAGAGGGAGGAAGATAATGGCCAAGGTGGTGGGAGAGAGGGAGAGGGAGAGGGAGAGAGAGAGGGAGAGGGAGAGCTAGAGGGAGAGAGAGGGAAGGAAGATAACGGTCAAGATGGGGGGAGAGGAGGGAGAGGCGAAAAGAGAGAGGGGATGACCAAGGTGCGAAAGGGGGATTGAGTAGGGGAGGGAGAGGGAGAGGATGACCATGGTAGGGAATGAGGGAGAAAGAGGGGGAGAGAGCGAGGATGGCCAAGGTTGAGGCGAGAGAGAGAATGGTTAAGGTTGCGGGCGAGGGAAGGAGAGAGAGGGGGAGGGAAGGAGAAGCAGAGCAAGGTCAAGAGAGGTGATGGTGAAGGTGGGAGGGAGAGGGAGAGCTGGAGGTACAGGGAGAGAGAGTGATAACCTGCGCGTGAGAAAGTCTCACACCCCTAATAGTGTGGACGTGCGAATCGGCCGGTGGAGGCCATCAACCAGGCAGGTCTCTATCTCTGTCTCTCTCTCTCTCTCTCTTCCCCCCCCCGCTTTTTCTCTCTTCTTCCTCTCTCTCACCCCCCTCTCTCTCCCACCTCTCTCTCGCTTGCCTCCCTGCCACTCTCTCCCTCCCTCCCTCCCTCCTTCCCTCCCTCCCTTCCCTACCAGGGTACACTCAGATTCTATCCCCCCCTCCACCGAGCTCTGGACTGCACTCTTTTTCGTTTTTTGCGGATTTAATGGAAAAACACCACAAATTTTATCGTGTTAATTGAGCGATAAATTTATGAGCAGCAAAACCAAAACTGCACCGAACTTATCAACAGTTAAACCTCGTTGACTTTACCAACAGCTGGACCGTGCTTGATTTATCTATAGTAATAACTTCACTATATTCAACACACTGATTTTATTTGCACTGAAACTGTTGTAATTTATCAGCATTGAAAGGGCAGTTTATTTGTCATTAAAGAAATTGCAGTAGTTGTATCAACAGAGCATGTTTCTCGATATTGATATCGCAGTATATTTTTCGATATCGATATCGCAGTTAATTTCTCGATATCGATATTGCAGTGAATTCCCGATATCGATATTGCAGTGATTTTCTCGACATCGATATCACAGTAAATTTTTCAATATCGATATTGTAGTAAATTTCTCGACATCGATATTGCAGTGAATTCCTCGATATTTATATCGCAGTGAATTTATCGACATCGATATCGTAGTAAATTTTTCGACATCGTAGTAAATTTCTCGATATGGATATCGCAGTAAATTTCTCGATATCGATATTGCGGTGAATTGCTCGATATCGATGTCTCAGTGAGTTTCTTGATATCGATATGGTAGTGAATTTCTCGATATCGATATTGCAGTCAAGTTATCGATATTGATATCGCAGTAGACTTATCAGCAATGAATTTGCAGTAAGATATTCCACTCAAGAGCGGCACTTAACTAAATTTATTTGTTGTGGTAGGAGGAAGGGAGGGAGGGGAGGGTGGGAGGGAGGAAAAACCTTTGGAGAATTTTGGGAGTCTTAATCATCCATCTCACACTCGGAGGAGATCCCCCTCATAGGCAACTTAAACCCTTGCCCAAAGGAGTTAGGGAGGGAGAGGGGAAGGGATAGAGAGAAGGAAAGGGAGAGGGGCATTGTAGTGAGTTACAGGACATGTACTCCAATGAGGCCCTTAATATATCAATTTTTTATTTTTTTATGCTTTATGTTGGCTTCGTTTGTCAGTTTTGCTGAACTTGGTCAATTTTTTTTTTTTCTTAAACAGTCAAATCATCTTTACTTCTTTTTTTTTTTGCTATTGTATGTATTGTATTGTTATTATTTTTTATTTTTCATTTGATTATTGTTGTTATTTTTTTTTTACCGTGTCAAACGCCACTGTCAGAAAGTGCTCAAGGGAGAAACGGTGTGGGAGGGTGGGGAGGGAAGGGTCTTTATGGAAAGAGGGAGGGGACTTTTTTGTCGGTAGGTGGGAGGGAATGGTCTTTTATGTGGGGGGGTTTTGAGGTAATGTGAGGGAGATGCTTCAGAAGTTGTTCCTCACCTAGGCTTCTCCCTCCCCCCCTAATGAGTTAATTCTTAAAAAATAGGGCAAGCTAAATTAAGAAGCGCGATGGTAAACCATCTAAATCTGGGGGAACAAAAGGGGTGGCATGGCCAAAACTGAAAAACTATAAGCATGGCAATAGAAAAAAAAGAAAGCAACGTAAACACAGAAAAATGGCAAGTAAAATAAAAGCACCCAAACTCAAAATGAAAAGCACGGCAACTCACAAAACCAAAACTACATCCCCAACCCCAACTCGATTAAATATCTATGAAAAGCAACCCCATAAGTCTCCCCAGCCCGGGGGGAGCACGCTGAGGGAGTTCTGGTACACGTCGACAATCCATAATTGTAATAGCCGATTGAAAGAGAATAGAAGCCTGCACTCGTTGTAAAGCCACATTGTAAAGCCACAGATTAACGCTGACAATAAAAAGAAGCAAGGACGGAAAGAGGAGCAGGGACAGATAAACGTTGACGATAAATTGAAGTAAGGACCGAAAAAGGAGGGCTCCTAGGTCCTCGTCGCTCAAAAGCACGTCGCACACAAGTACGGAGAAGCTTGTCCAATGCAACACCCAAACAGCCAAAGATCTCGACTGCCATCAGAATAAAGTCATACATAGGGTCCTTGTGGGCATAATCATGCTCCTTCACCTTAGAGGCATCACGAGCTGCCACCCCAACATGTTGAGCCGCCTAACCAACGACTATAGCCGAGTAGGGTTTGCCAAAACAATATCACCAAAAATGCGTTGGGCACCATTTTATAAGGCGACAGTTGTTGTTCAACAATCACCGGTGTAGGTGGAGAGAAGCAGTAGTAGTAGAAGTGGACATGATACACTTTCAGAAGCTATCAAGAATTCTACGAAACAATTGTTCTCAAGTGTTCACCAAATCTTATACAAGCATCCAAACTTCACAAAACTCTATCAGAATATAGAGTAGTATAAACACTGAAAACTCCTAAAGTTTCAGCACAATTGACTCGACAACACTCAAGATATAATACTTAGATGTTTCCCAAAAACTATCTGCAGTTTTACTACTTTTCTGCAGCTTTGACCAGATGATGTGATCACTCTTTTTATTATTCTTGTCTGAAACTTTGTGAGGTTATGTTTTAGCCTAGAAAATATTTTTGTTTGTAGTTTCAGCTTGTTTTGATATTTTTGTAGAATTCTGTGTTGATTCATAGTAGGCTCTTTTTGGGTAGTCTGTGGTGCTTCCGAGGGTAAATCCATGGTTGAAAATGGTTATGGACAACACGGGTGACCTGACGGATGGCAAGTACCAGGATCAATTCCTGGGTCCGTCAATTACCTTTAGGTAAATCCAACTAATTCAACCCGCGTCTTCTCTAGTGAGCTTAGGCAGCCATGGCTTTAGCTCCCTATCCAGCCTTCAGTGACTACAACAAGTGTGGGGGATTCAAGAGGAGATTTAGAGGCAGACCGCCTCTGCTCTTTTTCTATCCTAATATAGACCTAAAAACACTCAAATATCAACAATTACCTCAATTTTTCGCTAATGGAAGACCACCGTCACACGTAGATCGACGAAATCGCGACAAACATTAAATAACCCTTTTCACTTTGAACTTCGATCAAAGATTCACCCACATGGAATAAGCCCACTCAAAGTAAAAAACTCAAAATTTTGAAGCGGTCAACCTGTATAATTACTATCACTAATTCATGCCCGAAAACCATTGAGAGCAAAGCACAACTTTTGAAATGTCTTTTATGAAAAAACTATGACCCGCAGAAAAAGAGTAGCAAAAGCTCAATAATTAGGATGGCCGCGGGAAATTCGGCCTACATTGTACTTGACAACTTCCTACGTTTGTAAGTTAATGGAAGAAAAAAGTCAAATATCACTAAAACTGCCCTTAAAATTATCGAGAAAAGAAAGATATTGATTCTAATGATTCGTGAATTGATATCAACAAAAAATTAGAGGCACAAAGCAAGCATTTTAAATTACAATTTCCAAGAATAAAAGTTTCATGTTACTACAAACTCAAATTGATACTACTAACATCGATATCTTATAAACATGTTAAACCCTGTTTTACCACAAATTCCTTACCAACTCATAAGCATTTCACTTCACCAAGAAATATTGTAACTCGCAAAAAATAATTTGCATATGTGCTTGATTCTCGGAATTATATTTTGATCTTTATAGCATGGACAATTGTAAACTACAAAAAGCAGTGGCAAAATTGCGAATCTATAAATTTTAGGCCTTTGGTCGCTTTCTAAGAAACCTTTATATAGGCGGTGTGTGTGTCATTGATTTCGCGTTGTCCTACTCTACAAAACAAGCCACAAAGGGCTATCGATTGAGTTTACAAACGCGAACCGCCAAAAAACGGTTCTAAACCGGCTGTCAAACCTCTAAATTAGGTCGTTAACGAAACAACTTTGTACCGCGAGGACAATATAAAAACCGACAAAACCGTTAACAACCGGCGACGAACCGTTGTCGATTCGCCGTCTATTGAGTTAACCAACGCGAACCGCCGAAAAACAGTTCGAACCCCGCCGTCAAACTTATAGCTTTCGGGTATAGGTTTTGGAGAGAGTATTTGGGCCTAGTAGATGCTTGAACCTACATCTGAGGAATTACAATATCATGCAGGTGAGCTAAACAAACCGTTAGTGGTCAATGTGGAATGTAGAGGCATTGTTAAGAAAATTTAACAAATAAGATTATTTTATTCAAACGATTTTTTTTTTTAAATGAGATTATTTGTTGTTGTGTTAAGTCTTTTGATTTATTTCTAGTATAGTTCAAAAGTAGGTGAAAGTAGGCCCATACAATATGCATATTGTATGTAAAACATACAATATGACCATAAAACCCATATAATATTGGTCGCAATTTTTTTTTCTTTTTTCTTAAGTAACAAGGTTTAAAACTTGAGTTGCACATCGATCAATATAGAATTAAACGTCATGTCTGAATTTTGAAAAACATTCGGAATTTTGTGAGTTTTGAGGTATGTTTTATTTAAACCATTAGTTTCGGACGATCAGACGGTTGCTAATCAAAGTAGCAATCTAAAAAGATCACATGAAAAGCCCATAACACAGTTTACCAAACTTAGCGCCTACCAAAGGCCTACCATAAAACACCTACTTTTGAACTATGGTTTGTAGGCGTAAAATGTCTAAGTGTCACAAATGCATGACAAGTTAATCTTACAACTAAAAAGTACTATGATGGGTTTGGGATGGAAAAATGTAATGAAAGGGTGTAAAGAGGAATAAAACGTAATTAATCATAGATAACGTAAGTATAATCGTTGTACCCTTTGTTCATGTATAAAAAAATTGCTAAAAAAAACAAGAGACATGCCAATGGGAATAAAAGACATATGCTGACCATATCTTTTGCGTGGATGTAAGGTCTGTTGTTCTACAACCACAGGAGCTGGTGGAGCATCAACAGTTGTGGAAGTAGACATGATCTCACTTACAGAAGCTAATCAATAATCCTATTAAACGGCTGTTTTCTACACCTCACCAAATCTGATAAAATAAACCAAACTGTTTTAAACTATACTGCAGTATAGAATATCACAAAGACTGACAACTCCCAAAGTTTCAGCTTAATTGATCCAACGTACACTAAGATATGCAACTCAGAAGTTTCCTAAAAACAGTCTGCAAATTACACAATGTGGAAGTCTTGATACTTAAAATGTTCTACGTCCTAAGTCTTATACTCTTCACTCAATTGTCCTACTACATAGTGCTGTACCGCCGATACAAGTGTTCCAAAACGATACATCCAAAAGAACTAAGCTGCCACTAAGGTCTAAGTGCTCCTACTTAGGCTAAGAACTAATCTATCACTGTACACTCAATATGACTGAGAATCCTATACAGGTGATTTGATCAAATACTTGTCGCCTGGCTAAGTGAATCTCGTCTGTTGACTTGATTCAGATCAACCGCAGTAGCGCAGTCCAATTCTTGATTATATTCAAATATCCGCAGCTTCGTAGCAGTTGCGTTATCACATACAAAAGTTAGCTGTAACTGCGTTTGTCTTGTTGCGTAGCAACTGCGTACCAAAATATCCGCAGTTGCGTTTATCCCATTACGTCGTAGGCTCCGTTCGTCCGTACAAACCATATCAAAAATAACCGCAGCTACGCTTGTTCCATCTACGTCGCAGCTGCGTTGTCGGTACCATTCAAAAACCTGCACTGTGATTGTAGTGACGATACGTGTCCATATAGATCTATTTTTCCGCCGTCCTATAAATTTGTTGAGACTTCAAGCTTTCCAAAAACAACAAGGTCTAACCCACCACATGGACTACTTCCCAATACACAAATTGCTTTTACAACCCAAAATAAAACAAAACAACGTGAAGAAAGGTTGCGCAAAGATTGTGAAAGAAAGAGAGTTACACGTGCAACATAACAAAAACAACAAGGAGTACCAACAAAACAGAACGCAACGATGCGCATTGAGCTTCTCCTAACCGCGCGCGTGAGACTTTTGAACAACAAGAACAACGCCTGCTTAAAAAACGTAAAAGAAAACGAACAAAAGGTGTTTTTGTGTGGTTAATAAAACCACGTTGTGATTGTTGTTCCCGTATACACTATAGTCACACTATTAGCACATAAATGCACTCAAATTGTGAATGTAGGCATCTGAATAATAAAATGAAGAAGCATGCATAAAAATAGAAAAGGTATACAAACCCAAATTAAAAATAGCGTTATTCATTTTAAACATAAAGAAATTATAGTTGTACTTTTGCTTCAACTGTACAAAAAACGCAATTAAACAAGTGAAAGGAGATATTTGGGTAAATCCAAAGTAAACTACGTAATTACCACATTGGACATATGGATGCTGTAAGAAAAACATCAATGAAAGTAACTGTTGAGCTTTGCAATGAACGGTTATGTATAGAACGTGCAAGGAAATGAGCACAAAAGAACCCCAAACAACGTGAGGAGCGACTACAAAATGATCGTGAAAGAAAATGAGCAAAACGCGCGGTAAATGACAATACCAAAAATTAGGTGTTAATCAAGAACCTTGAAGACGTAGAGGCGCAACAAACGACAAACTTAAGGTCAAGGGAGAATGTTGAATGCGCCACAAAAATACGTACTTTTCATTTCGAATAACATTTTTCTCAACAACAAGAGGAGAATGAAAGAACACCTGCTGCAAGACGAGAATGAAAGAACACCAGTTGCAAGACAACAAACTAATGTTATCCAACAAAACACTGAATGTACTTACAAATAAATATAAGAGTTTGAAGTTTGACAACACAGAGTACAACAACAAAATTTGTCAAAAAAACAACGAGACACTCAAAGATGCACATAAGGTGAACGTCAACGTCAACGTTTCATACGACGACGTGCAGAGGTGCTAGAAATTGCTTAAGGACTTCATGAACATTACACACGTTCACAAGAACATAGACTTCCACTTACGGAAACAATATGCACTAATTGCAAAGCACAAAAATGGGAAGGAGAGACAATAAAAGTTTGTTGTGTAGTGGCAAAGTACTACTTGCCCCGTATCAAGCGCCTCTTTCAGAGCTTTAAACTTTGTATCGCAATTCTAGTTTCTTAAATAAAACTTGTTTGTACAACATGGTGTTTTCATTTGCATAACTAAGTGCATCTACAACACTACCTCACAATGATCAATCCATTCGAGCAAGTAATGGTCCGTTCAATTTCCATATTAAAAGAACAACATGTCATCGAATAGGTTAACTGTTGCCTCAAGAAAACTAGCCTGCATTTGCACAAGTCTACGTATTTGACACATCAATGAAGACCCAAGTAAGCAAACAAATGCATTTAATGGATGGATTAATAAAGATGTAGTGCCACTAATTCAAAATATGATAAAAAATCATAACCTTTTGTCGCAACAATTTATTTCAGCAAGAGAAGGAATCTATGAAGCCATTGAATTATGTATAGTTTAAAAGATTCCTTTCACAATTAAGACTAACGCTGTTACAAACGACCACAAGCAGATGAAATGGCAACCATTTTAGTTAACCCAACAGAAAATACTGAAGGTAGAGATATAGTTCTAAACACCAAGGGTGGCAATTGAATGATGCGCATCTTTGAGTCACATGCATTATATGACCCATTTCAATACCCACTTATATTTCAGTATGGTGAACTAGGGTGGCATTTTAGTTTGACAAAGAAAAGTAGAACACGTGTTTCTCCTAGATCATATGCAGTTTATCGCTTATTATATTGTAGAGGGAAAGACAACTTAATACACAAAGGCGGTAGCTTAATTCAACAGCATTGTGTGGACCAAAATGCAAAAGTGGAACAAGAACTTCTCAAGTTCCAACGCAAGAATCAACGTACATTGCGCGCATAATTATATAAGGGATTAATGGATTTTATACCACATGACCATTGTGAGGCAAGGCAACAAAATCATGCAAATGTTTCAGGAAGAAATAATGCTGTTATAGACGAGCGAAATGAACAACTTTCAAGAACATGGAGACACATCATCTTAGCGCCAAGCTTCACAAGTGGTTATAGATACATGCAAGAACAATACTAAAACACAATGGCTATTGTCCGCGCATTAGGCATGCCAGATTTATTCATAACAATCACATACAATCAAAAATAGAAAGAAATCAAACAATCATTGAAACTAGGAGAGAGCGCCTCCTATCGACCTGACATTACTATTCGCGTGTTTCTTTTGAAGCTCAAAGCTATACTGTAAAACATTTCAGACAATGCATTAAGAGTATAGGTGGGAAGAATTCATGTGATTGAGTTCCAAAAACGATGTTTACCTCATGCAAATTTGCTTATAATATTAGCTGATGAGGACAAACCTCTAACAACCACAGAATATGACGTGTTTGCTTTGGAAGAGATACCTGATCCCACGTATTATATATTGTACAAAAGAGTGACAATATGTATGATGCATGGTCGATGCGATGTTTGTTCTTTTCATAAAGGTAAATGCAAGAAAGGCTTTCCAAAAGCATTATGTGATGATACCGCATATGAAGTTAATAGATATCCTATGTATAGGATACAAAAAATGGTAAAACACTTGATAAACATTTTATTGTACAATTTAATCCTCGGTTGTTGAACATGTATAAGTGTCACATTAACGTTGAAGTGTGCTCAACAATCGCATCAGTCAAATATTTGAACAAGTATGTATACAAAAGGCATGATCGAGCCGCAGTATTATTTGGAAACAACGAGCATAGAGACAAATTTCAGCAATGCTTAGATGCTCAATATGTGTCTACATCGGAATCATGTTGGCGATTGTTTGAGGTCCCTTTACAAGCTAAGTCTCACAATGTAGAAAAGATTCCTGTGCATTTACCTCATGAACAAATGGTTATGTTTCACGCAATAAAGAATGCCTCAATTGTTTTGAATGATGCTTCATTTACAAAACCTACAAGTTACTTCGATTTATGCACCAACGATGAGATCGCACGATCTTTTTTTTATCCAAAAATCCATAAACATTACATGCAGACGAATAAAAATTGGCATAAGCGAGTAAGAGTTAGTCATAGTGTCCTAGGGAGAATGGTCACATGCTCACTAATTGTACCCAAACATTATTACCTGCATTTGTAACTTTGCTATCGACGAGGACAAATGTCTTTCAAAGATTTTTGTACTATCTAAAGTGCCAAATACCCCACATTTGCCGAAGCTGCAAGTGCAATAGGTTTTCGCAATGATTTTGTGAGGGGAAAGATGCATGGAAGAAGCGTAACATTTCAAATGCCAAAAAAACTACGAAACCTATTTGCCACAATCCTCTTTTGCGTTGATCTACAATTCGCAAGTACGTTATGGGCAAAAAAAATCAAAGATATGTTTGAGGATATCCACCATGGTAATCGAGCGCGTTACATAGCTCATGATGTTAAAATATATGTATTTTATAAGTCTATATTGAATAAATAAAAGTGTAAATCAACAAAGGTAGCCTGCTTCTCGCTCCCTTCTCTAGTCCCCATACTTATTGCTATCACTAAAGACCGGAGAGAGAGCTAGAGCCATGGCTTAAAACTAGAGCCATGGCTGTCTATAGTGAACAAGGAGAGAAAGAATAGGCTAATACTTAGTGTGTACCAAAAAGTCTGCCGAAACTAGGATTTGATCCTGGTACCTACCATTCTTCAAAACAACCAGTAGCCATTAGCTCTATTCTATAGGATACGATAAATGCTAATATAAAAAGGGAAAAATAGATATTTAAAGGTGTGGAGAATCCAAACAGACAGATGGCCAAAACGATGCCTTTGCCTAGATTTGAACGTGGGTTTGCGAACAACTAGTAGTTGTATGCCTTATCCACTTAGGCATTGACGAAATAAAAAAATTATATGGTTCGACACCTAAATAAAGAGTTATGGAACGACGATTTCATTTTATGGACCAAATTGACAAAACGACGCATATAAACTACGGAGCTCACGGACGCGAATCAAACTATGTAAATTACTTTATCAGATGGACGTCGTCACTGCCGCCAAACTTGAGTGAATTTTGGCAGCTATTGGACATAGCAGCATGCTGTGCCACGTGAGGCTACATCATTCGACGCCGAAAAGATGGGAGGAGGATTGACGGCTCCCAAGCTGACAAGTGCCAACATGAAGGCCATTTCGTACAATGGTCGTAAAAGAAGTACGTCGGCCACTGTACCTTCTTGTACTATACATTCTTTTGAATGGTCTAGTGTACAATAGTATGTACTTGGGAATAGGGGTTTAGAACCTAGCAAATCGTAGGTAGGTAGCCTCTCTCCCACAATGCTTGGGTACAAATGGTCAACTTTGACCCTTCAAAACTAACTGCTTAGAGGAGCAAATTCAGTGAGTTTTTTTGCTACGGAATTAGGGGATTCCATGCTACACAAGGATGTTGACCGTCCGAGTTTTTGCTTGCCAAGGTGGTGGCATTTCTAAGGGAAATTCAAAGTGGAGAATGTTGTCCAAAACACATGTTCAAGCTTTGCATTCTGTGGTGAAACTAAAACTGAAAGTCTTCTTTCACCAAGGTGAAGCTGTATTGGGTTTCTAACTATCACGGTGTCAGTCATTTGGGTTTGTATCAACTTGGAGTTGGCACTATTGGTATAAGCTTCTTTAGATTTGAGATTTCTGTGGGAAATGGAACGCCTGAAATTTCAGGTTATAGGCCCACCATCTATGGTGCCTTTGTTTAATGGAACAGACTTCACATTTTTCGGATATATGATGGAGGGATTTCTTTTCGAAAATCACTTATAGGAAATTGTTTCGGGACAAGTTAAGTGTTTGCTAGTGGGCTTTGGTGGAATTCATTATGGATTTTTATGTGGGGCTTTCTACAAAATCAACCTGAGTTTAGATGTAACGGAAGGTGGAGGGAAAATCATTGCCATGGAAGGGGATAAAAGGAGAAGGGTAAAGAAACATCTGTGGTGAAGGGGAGTTAGGCTCTCGGCTACGGTTCCAATTGTAGAAGTTATTACAGAACCAAAATCTGAATAAATGACAGAAAAATCTAGGACTTCTAAAACACTATAGCAAAACATCTCATACTTAGAAACGTGTCTAAGTCCATAACTATCTCTCTTATTAACTTAGCCAAGTATTCGAAAATTTGGGAAACACTAATTAAGATTAAAAAGAGTGAGACTATACAGGGGCAACAGTTAGTAAAACAAAAAACAAAAACCTATGTTTAAAAAGGCGGTAGGATGATATAGTTTTGCAATGATATTATTACATTTTATGTTGAGTTTGCTAGTGTAGGATATGTAGAATCTGAGGTGAGAAAGATTAACACACTAATCATGAAACTTCCAGATGAGTACAAAAACATCATTAAAAGTAGGCATGAAATGGATTACTCATGGAATTGGAGCATTACCATGGGGATGATTCTTGAGAGGGAAAGCAATTTTGAGCTTTATAGGGGATGGAACAGGTTAAATGTACTGACAGCTAGTGGTGACTAGCGGAAGAGTGATGATAGGAATGGTGGCGATTGGCGGAAGCGTCATAAAGATAAACTTATCGGAACTTCGGAGGAAAGAGAGGAATGGGAAAAGAAAGGGTCTTCGAAAGGAGGAATTTGTTTTGTAGAGAAATGGGTCACTCTATGGCAGAATGTTAGGTCTCCATATCGCTAATACAGGAAGAGAGAAAAAACTTTCAAATTCACGAAAGCAATAATGTGCTTTGGAGGGATAAGGGAAGAAAAGGGTACTTCAGGAAGTTAAACATGTTGAGGATGTCAATGAGTGTAGAGTAAATGACTCAGAAACGAGAAAGTCGGATTTAAAATTTAAATTGGAAGAAGTGAAAAATCAAAATATTAAGGATATTCTAATACATATTTCGGAGACAGAAAATTTATCGAAAATGAGACTTCAGCAGATTTCAAGGAAAGGAGAGAAGTAAATGTAGAAGTAGCCTCAAAGGATAGGGGGGGAAAAGAAAATTTATTGAAAGATTTAGGAGAGGAGAAATATTTTTTGGGAATCAAAATGAAAAGTGATAGTGAAAAGATTCATATGGATCTGAAAAGGGGAAGTGCGGAAAAATCAGAATATGGAGTTATTATCATAGATAATCATTTAAGTGGGGAAGATGAACAATTTATGAGAACTTTAGTAAGGACTAATGGTTTCTGGATAATTTTTGGGGAGGGTAGATTTGACATCACTTCTTGGTGTGATGTCACTTATGAAGATTTGTTCCTGGTACCTACCATCCGTTTGAGTAGACGGTAGCCATTAGCTTTATTATAGAGTCTAAAAACCAATGCTGAGATATATAGGATACAATAGATATTTAAAGGTGTACACGTAGAGAATTCAAACTGACAGATGACCAAAATGATGCCTTTGCCCAGATTTGAACCTAGGTTCGCCTGTAGTCATACGCCTTATCCACTAACGCATTGATGAATTGACAAACATATATAGTTTAATACCTAATTAAAGAGTTACACGATGACACTTTCATTCAATGGACCAAATTGACGAAACGACACATATAAACTACGACGCTCACGGACGCGAATCGAACCGTGTAAAATACTTGATCGGAAAGACGTTGTCATCGCCGCCAAACCCGAGTGAATTTTGGCGGCTATCGAACATAGCGGCGCACTCTGCCATGTGGCGCTACATCATTAGACGCCAATAAAGATGGGAGGAGAAACGATAGCTTCCAAGCTGACAAGTGCCAACCAAAAGGCCATGTCAAATAATGGTCGTACAAAAAGTACGGCGACCACTGTACCTTCTTGTACTATATAGTTTTTTGATAATTTTAGGGTGTAATAGGTAGCTGTGAGTAGGGGTTTAGGACTTAGTAAAATCTTTGGTGGGTAGCGTCTTTTTCAGAATGCTTCAGTACAAAAGGTCAACTTTCACCCTTCATAACTACATACTCAAGGGAGCAAATTCAGTGATTTTTTTTGCTGCGCACTCAAGGGAGTTCACGCTAGACACGGTTGTAGTCTGTCAGAGTTTTCACCTTCCAGGGTGACAGAATTTTTAAGGGAAAGTCAAAGTGGGGAATGTTGTCCAAAACACATGCTTAAGCTTTGCATTTTGTGGTGAAATTGAGCACATATAAAGTATTCTTTCACAAGGGTGAAGCTGTAATTGGGTTTTTTCTGTCACGATGTCAGTCATTTGGGTTTGTGTTAACTTGGATTTGTCACTCTCGAGATAAGCATTTTTAGATCTACGATTTCTGTGGGGAAATCGAACCTTTAGAATTTCATATTAGTCAAGTAATAATAAGAATCTTATACGAGAAAAAGATATAGACATCGAACAATTCTTACACGGGGGTAGGAAATCGCTTATAAACTATCCAAGTCTACCCCATTTGTCACATTATCCTGAGAACTCATTCGTCAAAGACAAAGACAAATCAATCAATAGACACTGAAAAATCCTACAATCATCAAGACATGACAAGAGTGTTATCTACAGTCACCACACTCAATGCGGAATAAAAAGAAACTTATGAGATAGTTACAAAGGTAGTTCACGAAACTCCAAAGACTGAAACTTGTTTCTCTCTTGATAAACCAATAGGAACAGGAATATCATTTGTCATAGAGAAGAGTTTTGCAAAAGTGCGTACGAACGGCAATATAGCTATCGTCGTTGTACACGTGGTTTAGCAGCCTTGTTTTTGACAAGTGGAAGATCAACACACTCAAGATTTAAGCTTCTATTAAATATAGACGCTCAATCTACATGTAATATCTCAGCTCAATTGGACCATGCAGAGTTGTTTGGTCAAACCTCTCTAATCGTTTGGGATGAAGTTTCTATGTCTCATCGACATCTACTTGAGGCAGTGGATAGAACATTGCAAGATTTACGAGGAGATCAAAAACCTTTTGGGAATATAGTGTTTCTCATAGCGGGCGACTTTCGTCAATGCCTCCCAGTTATTCAAAAAGCCACAGATGCTCAAATTATCGCAGCATGCGTTAAAAACAGCCCTTTATGGCAAAAATTCAAACAACTTCGTCTGAAAATAAATATGCGTGTTCGCACAGCTCAAGATGACGTTGCCGCCTCAACACTCCAGGAATTTGCCGACTTCTTGCTTCAAGTTGGGGAGGGGCGACACGAATCACACCCACGGTTACCACCAGAGTACATAAAGATTCCAAAAGATATAGTGCTCCATAGAAGTAATGACACGAATGCAAACTTGGAGAACCTCATTCAATGCACCTTTCCAAACGTAACAACGCAATACATTCGCGATGGTTACTTCTCAGATCGTGCTATACTGTCTCCTCGCAATGTGGATGTTAACATCGTCAACGACTGGTGATGAGGAAAATACCCGAACAAGAGCATGAATACATTTCTGTAGACTCAGTGGAGATCGAAGAACCTGATCAACAATTATTGTTGCCACAAGAATTCCTCAACTCCTTAACAACCAGTGGCATCCCACCGCACATCCTTAAACTAAAAACAGGTGCATCAATTATTCTCATAACCTCATTTATCATACAGCTATTTAAGTCTTTAAATATCAATGTGGAAATTTATATAATCAATTACCCACAATCCATAATGCCTATGATTAAATCAAAATTAACTTGGATATAATAATATATTAAATACACATTCTTTAATAAAAATCAAATTAATACAAGTTCACATGGTTATTTATCTGTTTAAACATCAAAAAAAATATGCACTTCAATACAAACCACAATCTGTAATTTCTATAATTTAAATCATATTAACAAAAAATATATGATCTGATATTGAATACATACTAATTGACATTTTTAATGTGAAACAGGTACACCGATCATTCTACTACGTAATATCAACGGTGAAAGGGGACTTTGTAATGGAACCAAACTCCGAGTGGTGGGTCTTTCCAAAAACTGCATTCACGCAAAAATACTCACTGGTGTCGCACAAAACACCGAAGTTTTCATTCCGCGTATACCGATGATCAGCAACGAAAAAACTTTGCCATTCCAAATCAAACGGAGACAATTTCCAGTACAAGTAGGATTTGCTATGACAATCAACAAAGCACAAGGACAATCAATACACCATTTGGGTCTGTATTTGCCCCAATCAGTGTTTGCACACGGACAACTATATGTGGCGTTGTCGCGAGTCACTTCACGCGCCAATATAAAAGTGTTGATTGAAGAATCGATACTCGAAGATGAAAACGGAACGTATACCAAGAATGTTGTTTACAAAAGTGTTATTAATTCATAGTGTTCATTAGTTGAATTATAAGTGACACAAGTTGGCAAATGACATGCTAAGGTTATGATTTGAAAATCATATTGTGTAACAAAACACACCAACATCAAAGCTGTAGACAAAAATAAACATTTGCTTTATGACAGTTACACATAGATATAGGCAGAGAATGGTTAGTTTAGTATAGTTAGTCAGTTGAAATTGCTAGAGCCACACACCATTGAACGTTATTACAAAGGTGACACTCAGTCGTCAATAAACCCATTAAATGTCAACTATGATATTCCTATTGTGAAGTAGACTAAATTTGATTATGAACTTCAAAACATGTTTGTTTGCACAGACTAGCATCTTACATGGGACATTCTCTCGAATTAAAATTGTCTATATTTGTGTTGCAAATCAAAACACCCTATGGTTGTTATTCCCTCATATGATTTACATTTGTATAGTTCATCGTAAAACTCACCTGAAGTTGTTCCCAAACTTATAGATAGAGTACAAAAGCTTTATACAACCTTAAACACACACAACACGACCTTTGCCCGTGTAACGGGCATTGATGTACTAGTAGACGAAAACTTGGACTTGCTCGTCTTCGGGGGCATTCCAAGTTGCGGCTGACGTAGGAAAGTTACGGTTAGTTGAACCATTGTTTTATCATTTGTTCAGGATTAAACAACATATATAGATTGTAATTTCCAGCAAATAATTATTAACATCGGAAATATTGTGTTGTTACGGCAACAACCACAAAACAGTCAGTTTCAAAAAAGTTTTGAACTCGCTGCGATAAACAAAAGAAAAGCCCGACTCTTTTTCTCTGTTCATAGGGGGGGGATGCATTGCCAGCTACAAACTGGTTCGACACAAAATAAACAACATAAATGTTAATAATTGTTTTTGTTAATTGTTTTTGTTTGTTTGACATGTATATGTGACCGTTGTCTTTAAGATGTTAATCAGTAAATTTCTCGACATCCAAGAGTGTACACGGTGCATTGTTATTACAACAAGAAAAGTAGTAGTGTGGGGATTATAATGTTGTTCTTAATTCAGATTCAAGTTGGAAGACGTGACCGCATTTAATGGCTCTGATGTATGTTGTCTCAACAACAATGCATGATGTACCAGAACAGCGTTTTCTCCACAGCATCTTACTACCTTAGTATTAGAAGACCCTAGAAAGCCTTGTCGTTTTATTACTGTTGTGTCTGGGTAACTTCTTACCGATGATCAATATGTACCTTTTTCTTGACTTACCGATAATCGACATAAATCGCGATAAATTTACCAATATAACTGCTGAGAAATTTAAGCAACAATTTCCTACTGATTCCGTACTTGTTCCGTACTGGTTCCGTACTTTCGGTACAAAGTACACACTGGATTGTGAAACTCCTCCCCCCTCCCCCTCAATAAAATATAGTCGTGACGCTGCTACTCTTCAACATCTTCGATATTTTCCTTTGTGGGAAAAAGAAATTTTATTTGGAGCAATATTACTTTTGTTTTGAAACTTCTTCGGTTTTCAAAATCATCTTTACTTCCTTTACTATCTCTTGGTTTAATGTGATGTTTCATACTCCAAATGGAGTTGCTTTTTCCATTATCAAGAATGATATATATATTAAAAATTGCCATATTGAAAATCCGTATTTGTGAACTATTACCATCCATCTCGACTCGAAATTAGCCACACTAATTGAATGTGTGCTTTTTCAACCAAAACCATAAATCAATGTTAAGAAATTATTTACGTAAGAGGCCCACAATGAGCCACATGGCAAAATAATTATATGTTATTTTAAATAACAAAAGTGGTAAAAGCTAATGTAGTACATTAAACAATATTTGGTGTTCCTTCGAAAGCAAAGTTAGCAAATTACTATCAACTATTATCAATATACAATCAGCAATATTGAAAGTTCCCTATTCACACCAATTACCTAGTCACTTTCGGAAACAAAAAAAAAAAAAAAAAAAACGATCTTTTCCCCAACTTCTAGGTACTATTTTTTTCCTTCATCAATGTACACATGGTACAATTTCCAAACAAAATATATGTGCTAATAACAACTCACATTTTTCGAACGTTGGCGGTTTCGAATTGGTTTTTTTTTCCTAATATTGTTTATTGCTTTGTTTTTCTTTAAAACAACAAATTCCCAAATAACATTTTCTTTCTTTTCAAATATCGTGCGACTACCTCCAAATGCATAAAATGAAAGAACAAAAAAAAAAAAAAAAAAAACGATTAAAGTTCGAGTGGTGGCATACTGATGATCAGCAAAGAACAAACTTTGCCATTCCAAATCAACTATGACAACCAACAAGGCATAAAGACAATCACACCACTTTGGTCTGTATTTGCCACAATCTGTGTTTGCACACGGACAACTATATGTGGCATTGTCGCGAGTCACATCACGTGCCAATGTAAAAGTGTTGATTGAAGAACCGATACTTGAGGATGAAAATGGAACGTATACCTAAAATGTTGTTTAAAAAAGTGTTATTAATGTAGTGTACATCAGCTGAAATATTAGTGAACACAAGTAGACAAATGATATGCCAAGGTTACGATTTCAAATGCATATTGTTTAACAAAACACTCCAACAAGAAATATAGACTAAAAATTAACGCTTGACTTCTAAAAGTTACACATAGTTATAAGCGGAGTGTGATTAGTTAAATATAGTTAGTTACAAATTAAATTGCTAGAGCAACTCACCATTAAACATTATGACAAAAATGAAGCTCAATCATCAATAAACCCATTTAATCTTAATTGCGATATTCCTGTTGTAAAGTATACAAAATATGATTATGAACTTCAAAACATTTATAGTCGCACTGAATTACATCTTACATGGGACATTTTTCGGTATAAAATTGTCTATATTTGTGTTGTAAATCAAAACACCCTATGGTTGTTATTCCCACATAAACTTTACATTTGTATAGGTCATCAAAAAACCACATGTGTTTGTTCCCAAATGTATAGTGTACAAATATATGTACAAGCATACACACAAAAGGAACCATGCCTATGTAACGGGCATTTTTTGTCTTGTTAAAGCAAAAAGTATTAGTAATGCTATTAAGTCTTCAAAGGTGCAAAACAAACTAGGACCAGATTAGCGTTATTAAATGCAAATAGCACAATTCCAAGAGGTTGGTGGCTAGCCCTTCTCGACCAAAAAACCTGCACTTCTTTCATAAATAGCAGCAATAATCATTACCAAACAAAAAAAGTATGGGGATGTTCTGAGGTTTTCTCCTATTGATCGTCAGAATGCTTTCCAACTCCGGGAGGATGTTTCCCAACTCCCGGAGACCGTTTTCCGACTCCGGGAGGATGTTTCCCAACTCCCGGAGGATGTTTTCCAACTCCCGTAGGGTGTTTTCCAACTCCGGGAGGATGTTTCCCAACTCCGGGAGGATGTTTTCCAGCTCCGGGAGGATGTTTCCCAACTCCTGGAGGGTGTTTCCCAACGCCTGGAGGATGTCGGCCTCCTGTAAGAAATCGTGAATAATGTTTAAAAAATGAGTCATTTACGAAAATACAAAATGTTCAAAATATGGCATTTAAAAAGATACAAAACAAAACGCTTGAGGAAAAAAACCGCCACCTTTCCAAGATAGAATGACTTGTAAAATGTCTCGTTCTTTACCAAAAAGAATGAATGTACTGAACAAGCTTGTGAATAAAATGCAGTTTTGTCAAATGATGTGTTGCACTAATATGCTTAATGAAAATGCCAACTAGGAAAGGCAAATTTTCCCTTGAAAAGATAAATTTTAAAATGAGAAATAAATTTATATCCAATGATGCGAGCGAAGGACAATCAATGATCTATAGGCTTTCTGTTACTGAAGGAACTCACTCTTCTTGGGTGGCGGAGGGCTTGACACTGAAACCCAAAAATCAAACACAACAAGAAAGCAGTGCACAATTTTTAAGTTAAAATATAAACCATCACAAGACAACTTGTTTGAAAATAAAATGTCACTTTAAAATCAACTTCTAAAGACATATTCATTTGTACCACAACTTTTCTTTTCCTACATTTATTTCCACTCGCAACAGAAAACCTAAAAAGGAAACAGTTACACAGTGTTCTATCTCTTTTTTGTCAGACAATAAAAACACATAAAAAAATGTTAAATAATAACGAGTCAAAACCAAAATATCAACTGAAGGTCACGGTATTCCTCTGAAGAATCTTCACAATTACTAAATATTTGGGCGAGAATATTTGGCAAATGTAAAACCACATTGTTTCCCATATTCGGCAATAACATCAAAGATTTACTTCACGAGCAGCTCAGGTCTCGCATCAGCTTTTTCAGCTGCAATAATTTATAATTAACATGAGTCAGGTCCCTCATCATCATGTACTTAGTTGTTATTTGTATCGAGAACGAATTTGTTTCTGAGTGTATCTTGCCAAAAGAAAACATACAGTCGCAAACAAACTTGTTCGCTTGATTGTTGTATCCGTCATTGCATGCACATGTCGGTGACATTCCGTTTGTGCCATTGGAACAAATACCACTTCCCCCGCAAGGCCCTCCTACTTGGGTTGCATTGCAAAATGCTTCGCAATCGCCATTACTTCGTTGAGTGTTCGAGTCACACCCTGATGAAAGGCTTGAGTCAAACAAGCAATTGCGACTCAACTCTGCACAGCTTGGTTGTCCATTGACTTGGAATATAGGCCCCGTGAAGTAGTTGCCACTAATATTCCTGTAAATATGGACCGCATTTTAAAAAGAAAAACAGCTTGTAAGCCGTAAAAATCGACGACGAAACGTCTTATAAATAAAAATGTCCATGAAAACATGAAGCGTGACTAATAACAAACATATCATTAAAAAGACGTTATAAAAATTTCATATTATAGACAAGCTACGCACCGCTTTAAAAAAGCGGTGAGAATTTTTCAAAAATGATCCGTATCTACTGCACATGAATAGCTCATTTCCTGGGAATATTAATTAACGAAGAATATGATTTTACTTTACATGCATATAATTAATGGCAGATGTTTTTGACATTTTGTTGACATTTTTAAAATATCTCTTATCTGAAAATCTCAACTGTTGCAATTGACATTTACAAATGTTAACACCTAAATACTACTGTTTCTTATTATTTCGTATTTTTTCTCTGACATTTATAATTTATTATTAATCCTTGATATTTTGTTGCAATTGTTTATTAGTTTTGATTTTTTTTATAATTTATTATAATACCTCATTAGTTTTTTGTAATTTTCTGTATTTTTTTTTTATTATCATTATTATTTCTTGTTGATGCTTAAAATTTACAATTATTGCTTATTATGAGTTATCATCGCTTATTATTGCTTATTTATGCTTATTATTGTTTATTCTTGATTATTTTTGATTATTATTGAATGTAATTGATCATTTATTCCAAATTCATTATTAATTTTTATTATTTAATGATACTCATGTTTTAATTTAAATTTATAATGATTCATTAATATTCATTATCATTTATTATTATATATTGTTATTCACTATTGTTCATTATTATTCGTAACTATTCATTGTTACCAAAAAAACTCTTATTGATTAGAAATTAAATTTGTTATTATTAAAACTAAAAGCTATAATTAGTTATTGCTGCTTCAATAAATATTATACATTATTATTATGTTATATTAATGATTACTAGATAAAAGTAAAATAATTATAAACTATTGTAATAAATAATTTAGGAACATTATTATTATTAATATTTTGATTCATTATATAAATTATTACTTATCGATGTATTATGTTAATTATCATTAAAAATTATTATTGTGACTTTTACATGCTATTGTAAATAGCATCAAATATAATGATAAATAAAATTAATTGTTATATGAATTATTATTAAATATTATTACAACTATCATACATTGTTAATACAATCATTATTGATTGGTATTATAACTGATATTGATTGTCAATATAAAAACTATAAGTTATTGTTACAATCCATATTTAATATCATCATTAATTATTCTAATCCTTTTCTCTCCCGCTATCTATCCCTCCCTCTCATTCCCTCTCTCCCTCCATTTCCCCCTCTCACCTCCTCTTCGCCTTCTCTCCCTATCTCTCTCCCTATCCTTTACCCATTTTTTCTCCCTCTTTCTCTCCCTCTCCTTCTCTACCCCTCTCAATCTCCCTCTCCCTCTCACTCTCCCTGGCCCACTCCCTCTCCCTGGCCCTATTTTAGAAATAAAAAAATCATCTTTCCACATTTTATTGTATTTTTGGTACAAAAGAGTGACAATGTGTCACACATAAAAAAAAATCAATTTATTAATTCATCATTTTGAATAAAAAATAAAAAAATGTTTTCTTTTCACATTTAAGAATTAATAAATCTAAAGAAAAACAGAAAACAATTTCCTCTTTAAGCCACATAACCTGTCCAATCTCTCCAAAAGAAAAGAAAAAAAGTAAAAACAAAGCTAGCTAAAAAAAAAAACTTAGCTTTAAACACAAAAAAAAAACTAACTTATACACAAAAACCAGGTATTTTCACAAAAAACTAAGAATACTTATAAAAAACTAACAATAAAAGAAATTGATACAAGAAATGAAGTTAAAATTTTACAAAAAACATTATTTTTTGAAGTTCCATTAGAAAAAGAACTTTCAGGAGAATCCGGAGAAGTAAAAGGAGAGGGAGAGGGAGCGGGAGATAAGGCACCAGGGGGGAGAAGGACAGCGTTATGTTATGGGGGTGAGGAGAGGAGAGGAGAGAGAGCAGAGATGAGACCAGAGAAAGAGAGGATAGAAGAAAGGAAGAGAGGAGAGAATAGCGAAACCCTTCTTTTGATTTTGACCAGGGACGCAGTTTTAATTTGACCAAATCTCGACTTTTTCATGTTTGAACGCTGATTGATGACCAAAAAAAAAAATGATTCTCCCGGTTTTTGCTGGTTTTGATCTTTGTTTTGTCTTGATCGATCCGGCCACGTGGCGATCCTGGTGCCGAAACGGAAAGCCGCGAAAAATCAGGCAAAAGAATGGTGGAAGGAGGATGGAAGGGTTCAATGGAGGAGAGGGATTGGATGGAACCAAGGAGGGAATGGACTGGGGAGGAGAGAGAAGGGGGGAGGGAGGGAGGGAGGGAGGATGGAGGTGGAGGGGATGAAGGGTGAGGATGGGAGAGGGAAGATGAGGAAAGGAGGGAGGGAAAGAGGAAGGAAAGGATGAAAGACATAAAAAAAAACGAAAATCGAGATGAACATGATGATCGACGATGACCCGAAAACATTTATTTAGGATGAACGTAAGATGAAAACGAGGAACGATTAGGATGAACGTGATCGAAAGATGATGATGATGGGATGAACATGGATGATGGTTAAACATTTATTTACGATGCAAACATCGATTTATTTTAGTTCATATCATGATGAACATGACGATGATGATGAAACATCGCATTTATCGATGATGAACAAGTGAACGATTTATTGCCACGATGGCTGATGGATGATGGCCGATGATGCCATGATGGATATGACCCGGAACATGATGCGATATTTTATGACTGTCTGGCGGCCGATGATAAATATGAGGAGCGCGATGATGATGGCAAAAGAGGAAAAGAGTGAGGGGAAATGGTGGGGAAAACGGGTGAGGAAAAAGGGTGGGGGGGAAGACTGAGGGAACGAGTGACGGAAAGGCGAAAAGGGAGAGGGTTCGAGGTTTAAGGGAGAGAGTGAGAGGGAGAGGGAAGAAGACCGGAAGAGGAGGTATGGAAAATATTTAGAGGGAGAGGAACGGGAAAAAAGGGAGATGGAGATAGAGATGTGGAGAGAAGAGGAGAAGGAGAGATAAAACTAAATAGGAAGCAACGTTTCAGTTTCTGTGTCTAATTCCCCACCAAAAAAATAATAATATAAAAGGTTGCTTCATGGTTAGGTGGAAAAATTTTACCACTTTTTGACATTTCTCTTGTTTTTTTTTTACTAACAAAGACAAACCCATTTCCCAATTACCCTTTCAGTTACCTTCCTCGTCCTTCCCTCTCTCCTCTCCCCTCTCTCTTATTCTCTATCCACCCCCCTCACGCCTTCCCCCTCTCCCTCTTCTCTTCCTCCTCCCTTCCCCACTCCCTCCCCTCCCTCCCTCACCCCTCTCCCATCCCTTCTCCCCCTTCGGAGATTTGAAGAATTGAGATTGAAGGATCTCCTCAAAAAAACAAAATGGAAGGCAATCTTAATGTTTATATTCTTCTCGAAAAGTAAACAAATCAACAAAAGTGCTTGTATTTTTTTTGTTGTATCTTTTCTTCGCACTCTTTCGAATAAAAATAATCCTTTCAACAATTGCTAATCAAGTTGCTTACGTTATTTTTATCCTTTTAGAGTGTTTTACCGACAAAACTCGTTTAATTTTGAAATTTGACAAACAATGCGCACTTATACGACTTATGCATGTGGTTGCAAAGCGGTCAAAACCCAAGACGACAAAATACGTTTCGTTCGAAGGACAACTCTCAATGTCGGAATTAGAAAACACAACACGACTCTCGATGTAGGCATCGCAAACCTATAAAACATAATTCACAGCTGTTATCAATAAAAGAATCGAAACCGTACACGTGTTTAGCTATTGACGCGTGTCGTGTATGTATATTTCACTGGTACACCGTGAATCGTTATTACTTATTAGCCTTATGTACGCTATATCGGCACCCCAAAATTTTGACATTGATACCTTAAATATAATAAATTACACTATTTAAGGACGTGGACCATAATCTGCCACGTCTCCTGAAACTAAATTAGAATGAATGACGCTAATAATTTCTTTACACTAATAATTTCTATACGCTAATAACGATTCAAGGTGTACTGTACTGTAGTTCTAATCATTATTTTTTTCGTTCGAATGTCAGAGCGCCGCTGACCGGCTGACGGGTGGCCATTGACTGACCGGCGGAAAATTTGTGGCTGTACAGGCGAGAAATTTCTATTGACATTGACGGTTACTCCAAAAACAATAATTTAAAACCCGCAGTACCATAAAAAAAAATCGGACGTACGGCTACACTGCATACGGCTACGGCTGTACTGCACAGTACTTAAAATCGCAAGATTCGGGTAAGTACTGTAGTTTGCGTTCAAGGAAAAATTTTATACACTGTTAATGGTGCACATACAAATAAATAAAAAAAGAATTTGGTGACATACCCGTAATATCCCCCCGCCAATGAACTGAAAAAAACTTGAACAATGTCGAGTTGAGCTATTTAACATTTTTAATGGTGGGAGTTTTCGCCTTCTTTTTTGGCTTTACTCTCACGTGCTTATTATTGTATTTATCGTTCACAGAATTACAAGAGGGAAAATTGACAAATTGTCGGTGTTCGTATGTATATTCTAGGTACGGACCGCATAAAGAAAAGACTCAAGATTCGATGGACTTTTCGTCGGTGTGGAACTGTGGACGGTAGCAATGAATCGAAAGGTAGGGTTCCCATGTAACCGAAACATAAACTTGTACCTTTGTTTTTAAGTGCAGTTTCTCCGTGAGTGTTCAAATGTTCGAAAACGAAATCGTTACCTTAAACTGTGACGGTTGTAGACGTGGTACAGTTTGTGACGGTTGTGTAAACCACAGTAGCGACAATTGGTGACGTTTACATAATAGCGAAGGTTACAGGCGTCAGTTTTTTGCATAGTTGTTCAATTCGAGCGAATTTCCACTCTTTTCCGATTTTAACGTAGTATTCGTCGATTCTATACTTTTCGTAAATTTCATTTTGTTTTCGCTGTACGGCATCCAAAAATGTACGGAAATTGTCCCCTTAACCCTAAAAAATCCTAAAAATTCCTAAAACGTACGGAAATAATACGGAAATTACGGAAATATATGGAAAGTGTACCCTAAAAACATAGTTGTTCACGGCGATTAGTGCGAACGTACCGTACGTGACGAATTATACGTAACAAACGCATTGAACCTTTTGATCAAATCGCAAAAAATCGTTAATGAATTTCCTTCCGTACTATTCCGTACATAAAAAAACAAAAAACTATTACATATAACGCAGTTTGCAAGTTTTTCGCGTTAAATGAATGGTAAAATAATAAACTTTTTAATATTTTTTCACAATTTCTGTTGATACCGGAATTTTTTTACCAAATGGTAGTCCTGTCGTTCACCTTAGGGTCTATATTCGCGCTTGACGTACTCGGGTTCGAAGGCCACGAAGACAAAATTTTATGCAATTTCGTCTCTGTTCCATGGCGTCTTCTTTCAAAAAAAAATGAAGAAGACGCCCGTACAAATTTCAAACTGAACGCGCGAAATAATGTGACGTTCAACGTCTCTTTTCGAAAATGTCCGTACATTTTCGATTATATAACGTACAACTTCCGTGGTATTTCTGTTCAGTTCACTGAACAGAAAATACCAATAAGTGCGACGCATATTTCCCGTTATATTCCGTACATATCCGTAAAAAAATGTACAGTTACAGTAATTAGTTTACAGTTTGCCGTTAAATTTCAGTTTCAGTTTACAGTACACGTTTTTTTTCGATTTTTTCAAAAGTCACGAATTATACGTTTCAATCGCAAAAAAGGAAAAAATCGCGCGATTTGAACAACTATGCCTAAAAATCATAAAAGTACGTAAAATGTAGGGCAGATTTACTAAAATATGCAGTATTGTACGTAATGTACGAAAATGCACCCTAAAACTGTAGCATCCTCCATTAAATAACCCTAAAAAGTACACAAAAACACGGAAACTGTACGTAAATGTACGAAGACTAACGTAACTATACAGAAATGTACAAGAATGTACCCTAAGTGCCTTAAAATCATAACCGTCAAAAGAACGGACAAATAGAGACATTGTACCTAAATGTACAAAAAATAGACAATAGTTCTCTTGAAATATACCTAAGTGTAATAGAATGTACCCTAAAAACCCTAAAGTCCCCCATAATAACCCTAAACATTCTAATATTTACTAACTTACTACATATATGTACAAAAATGTACCGGTATATAGCGCGGTACGCATTTTATCAATTTTTGAAAATCATTAGATGCGAATCGTACGTATTATTCGCGCGTTCATTTCATGTGTAATATGCGATCTGAACAACTATGGTTTTTGCTGACATTGATTTTAGGATTTTGTGACATTTTGACGCCATGCTCACTTGTGACAGCGTCGACGTCATTACTTCTGAAACTCTACGCCATGTATTCCCTATTTTGTTTTTAAGACTTTTCACACTTTTACCTTCTTTAAAACTACACCCAAAGATAGTTAAACGAAATAATTTTTAGAGCTCTCTCATCTTCTACCATTATTGTCGTGTTTCACTCTATAAAGTGCAAGATAGAAGTGGTAGTGTAAGAGACTGAGGGTATGTCTCCATGTACTTGTAACTTAGCGAGTTTTTTAGCTGAGATCAGCAAACCCGGATTTCAGGTGTCCCTATGTGTAACAACGAAATTGTTTCTTAAGTGTGGGACGATTGTGAAACTATGTCGACTCCATCAGCCCACATAATGCACAACACTAAATTCCCTCTTGGATAATGTTGCCCTCCTTGACTTTCCCAATTAATATTTGACACAAGCACATACCTGGGCAGGCAATTCAAATCCCCAGCTTCACCTCAATGAAGACAATGCTCCCCTGAGCCAACACAAAAATAATCTTTGAAATTGCTAAACCGAGAACTTAGTGATGGTTGTTGAAAGCCAACCAACATGTACAGCCTCTCTTTTGGGAGAGAGGGACCCAAAAACTTCTTAAGTCTTAAAGCCCTACTCAGAATCCCTATCTACTAAGTTAACGACGAATAAAAAGACTATAAGGTACATTTTCTATAATGCATAAACTAGACTAACCGCCATACAAAATGTACGATTTGTGTACGACACCAATAAAATCCTTATACCTCCCCAAAAGTTTTGTAATAACTAGTTTTATTTGGGTATTTTCTAGGTATAAATAGATTAGCGAAAAAAGACAAGAAAGGTGCAGGCAGCCTGCCTCCATCCCTTCTCTCTAGCCCCCACACTTGTTATAGTCACTAAAGGAGAGAGAGAGTGATGGAGCCATGGTTGCCTCAGCTCCATAGACAGGACTAAAGAGTGACTTAAGTCACTCTCAACAAAAGGTTGAGTCCGGCAAGACTCGAACCTCCGACCATTAGAGCGCAGCGTAGCCATTAGCTCTAACCAGTCTCTCATAGAAGTCCGTTAAGATATATATGGTTTGATACTTATTTAAACTTGTGAACAGTCTAAAAACCGATTAACTAAAATATGAACGCAGGAACATAGAACAAGTCAATGTTCAGTGCGGACGTCATTTCGTACGAAACAAATGAATCGGATATTTGTTTCGATGGTTAAGATTCAATGTCACATTTAATCCTACGGCATACATCGTTGTCAGGATCTCGGAATGGTCACTTTGGCGTTTATAGACATGGCATGACCTGGCGCCACATGGAGGGATAACATTTGGTCGTAGGAATCCCGGGCAATGTACGGACAAGTGAAAGGTTGACACACGTCCACTCAGCGGCCTTATCGTACACAAGCTGTACAGAAAGGACATCGGTCGTAGTGCCTTTCTGTACTTTACAGTTAAGTAATTGGGTAGTACTGTAGTAGATAGGGGTTGTGAGAGGGAAGTAGGACTTAGCATATTTTTAGATAGTCGCCTCTCCCTTGGGAGCTTTATATAAATTGGCATCTTTGCCACCTCATAACTTATTCGCTGGTTGGTCGTTTTCAGTGATTCTTTTTGCTACGGACTCAAAGGAGTCCAGGTTGCACAGGGGCGCAGTCATTCTGTCAGTTTGCCCACTTGGACAGCAGTGGTTGTGGCTTGAATTGGGTTAGTTAAAAGCTATCTAGAGCCTTCGTGAATTCTGTAGTCCAATGGAGGACACAAAATTGCAAAAACCAACGCCATGGATTTGTCCCTTTCTCCTCTAGTGTCCACTGAGGTGGTGCCTCCTGCCACGTGTCATTTTGTGGCTCTTTGGCGTAATTCGCCAAAAGAACCATACAGGGCTCTTGGCGCTTACGCAAGACGAATATCATAAAATTCCTTAATCGACGTCCGATGATTTGTGCGGCGCACCAAACATTCTTGACGCATTGAATTTCTTTGTTTTCATGGGGTGCAATTTGCCTAATTTCGTTAAATGAATGCTTTCGATATGTAAGTTTTAAACAAGGCATCATACCCTATGTGAGTACCGACTCTTCAACATCAATTGGTTACGGACCGAGACTACGTGAGCTAGTACGACTATGTGTAAGGCCAAGATCAAATCCTAGCCAATTCCACCTTTTTATTAGAGTCATATTCTTTGTCTACCTGAGCCTATCTTCTTGACGGGCTGCCTTGGCCTTCTCTTGCTATCCATATAAGAGTTTGCGACTACTTAAGAAGTAAAGAGAGAGAAGATACAAATTATATATTTTTTAACATATACGCTGACAATGCCCGTGACGGTTTATGACGTCTATAATCTGTGATGACGTACGTTATTTTTTTAACTGCTTGTCACGCCGCATGTCTTATCGTGACACTGTAGACGTATCGCCTTCCAAATTGTGTCGTTTCATGATTGAAGAAGATACGCTTTGCTTTTGCGTCGCCTATCCAATCGACGTGAAATGGCATCGGAATCTTAAGACCCTTGCGAGAAAAAATCCATACCAGACGCAAACGGACAAAACAAAACAAATTGTGAACTTTTACTCGTCGTTCGAAACGCAAAAGGACAAAACATAGCGAATCATGTACTTTTTCGTTGTCGCTTGAATTCGTTTGATATTTTTGAAATTTGTGACACGTGCAAATGTGTTCCTATTTGTTTATCGAAAATACTTTGTTTTAAAACACATCACGAATGTGTTTTAAAATAAAGGTTATAAATGACGTTTCTTGACGTGGCCGTGGGTCGCAAAACACGACAACATGTTGTACATTCTAAGCTCGACGATGACGAGAAATGTACTTCTACTTTTTTCTTTTTTTTTGTATAGTTGAAACTTACGCGATACGACGCTAAATTTTAGAAGAAAACGACAGAAAAAAACATGTACCTTGGCACATGGAGACATACCCTGAAAGGGAGTGGGAGAGAGGCGCCTTGGATTTCGCTATTGCTAAATGACACCTGTTGCCACAGAACCTTGCACGAAAATAAGTTTGTACAGTTTGGAAACTGAAAATTGAAAAATCTGTAGGTTGCAAACGTACATTTTTTTTTCTTGTGTACGCGTTTTGCAAAAAAATATTAAAATTTTACAACAAGAACATAATCCTATTTGTTGTTCGACCACTACTTTACGTAAAATCGACTCTCAATCTCTTTCAAGTAAAGTTTGAAAACGAGATGGAATGGCGTCGGAGTGGGTCGAAAGAAGCAAGACCACAAGCTCTATTACAATTTAAGTTTCAAGATGACGCAGATTATACCATGGTATTCAACAATTTCTTTGTACTGCAAGGGATCTTCTTGTTGCCAGCTCTATTTTGGACCAAAAAAGACAAGAAAAACTGAAAAACACGTTCTCCAACACATGGGAACGTACCCTTAGTGTCGTTAACTCTAATAAGTAATAACGATGAGCACTTAGTACATTTGCTGACGTTTGCGCTCCAAAGGACTCCGAAAAACGTGTACCAACATCAAAATATTGACCTATCAACATCAATATTAAATTATATATTAAATTTAGGGAATTGATCATGATAGTGACTATTTTGGTTGCGCATAGTCACTTACGTCATTTTGTAAAAAAATGTACGTTTGAAGTACACATTGGTTCAAATAAAGTCCCGTTGAGTACAAATTTGACGGTCAATCGGTTTGACAACGTTGACTTTCAAAATATTGTTTCAACTGCTTAAAATTTTGCCGGCGCTTGCGGACGTCGACTGTTATAATAAAATTAGCAACTCACACGGCCGTCGAACGTTTACGGTAACAAAATTGCGGCAACCACATGTAAATAAAAGTTTTACAGACAATGACTTTTTGTCTTTACGTGAGCTCCACAGTGAGAGCTCTTAGCCACAAAATTGAAATTTAATCGTCTAAGCGTTACATTGAACTTAGACGCAAAGTGAAACGAAACCTCTTTAAACTAAAGTAGTATAAATCTTGTACGCAAATATTAAAACGCACGAAACAAAATAAACTTTGTACACTATAATAAAACGAACCGGCGTAAAAATATAAATTGAAATTAAAATGAAAAAAATACGCGTCGTTGCGCGCGATGAAATCGAGCCACACTATCTACAAATCAACATTCTTACATTGACAGCAAAATTTCGTTTCGTGCGTTTTAATATTTCGTTTCGTTTCGTGCGTTTAAAGCGGCAATACCTTTGTACGGACGATCCTACTACGATCTTGTCAATGTAAGTATGTTGATTCGTAAATAGCGTGGCTCGATTATTGCTAATTTTATTATGACGGTCGACGTTCGCAGCGCGGCAAAATTTTAAGCGGTTGAAATAATATTATGAAAGTCAAAAATGTCCAACCGATTGACCGTCAAATTTACACTCAACGGTACACCGTGAATCGTTATTAGCCTTATGTACGCTATATCGGCACCCCAAAATTTTGACATTGATACCTTAAATAAAATAAAGTACACTATTTAAGAAAGTGGACCATAACCTGCCACGTCTCCTGGCACTAAATTAGAATGAATGACGCTAATTTTTTCTTTACACTAATAATTTCTATACGCTAATAACGATTCAAGGTGTACTTTATTTGTACCAATGTGTACTTCAAACGTACGTCTTTTGACAAAATGACGTAAGTGACTGTGCGCAACCAAAACAGTCACTGTCATGATCAATTCCCTAAATAAAATGGCTGCGCGCAGGTAGTTACTTCACATGAGCTCCACTGTGAAAGCACACACCGACATTTGACTTACCCGCAAAAATGGAATCTAATCGCGAACCGTTACGCTGAACTTGGACACAAATTAAAGGACGACCTACAACATGCATAAACTCGCACGAAACGAAATAAACTTCGTACAAAATATAAAAGCGTACCCGCGTATAAATACCAATTAAACTAAAATGACGCGTCGTCACGCGCGACCAAATGAAGGCACACTATTTACGAATCAACATTCTTACATTGAAAACTTACTTCACATTGACTCACATTGTCGGTGTGTGCTTTCACAGTGGAGCTCACGTGAAGTGAGTAACTACACCGCGCATCGTTATTAGTGTCAAAGTTTAAATAGTGTGTAAGTAAATATACCGTCATTGACGCTAATTAAGAATTTGAAAATTAAAAAAAAATAGGTTTATTCTAATTTCAGTGTTCACGGTAGACGTTCGCAAGCGCGACACTTTTTTAACCGCCGTTACAATATTTCGCCAGTCAAAGTTGTTCGACGGATTGACCGTCAAATCTGAACTTAAAAGTACGTAGCTTGTACGAAACTGTACATCAAATGTACAATTTCTGACAACTATCTGCGCGCAGCAAAAATCGTCTCTGCGATTAGCAATTCCCTTAAATTATATATTAAATTGATTTCAAACCCTAACTCCCCATAGAACCGCATTCCAGCAAACCCTGTCTTCGCTTCCTGAACCCTCGCGAACCTCCGTTTCAAATTCTCGGGGCGTCGCTGCCACTCCCTCGCGCCTTTCGCTTCGCCTCGCTTTCTTCTCCAGCCGAAACCCTAATTTCGGGCGGGGAATCACTGTCCCTTCCTCTCTCTCTCTCTCTCTCTCTCTCGCGCGTTTCTCTCGCGTTTTCTCTCGCGTTTCTCTCCCTCTTTTTCTCTCCCTCCTCTCTCTCTTTCTCTCTCCCTATTTTTTTTTTCTCTTCTCTCTCTCTCTCTCTCTCTCTCTCTCTCTCTCTCTCCCTCTATCCCTAAAAAATGGCGGCCACTCTGGTGTGGACGCTGGACGAGGAGGCGGCGTTGGCGGTGGCGCGATTTGCGGCGGAGATGGCGTGGGCGGACGCAGGGGAGGAGGTAAGGAAGGTTGGAGGGGGGAGGGGAGGGGAGGGGAGGGGAGGGGAGGGGAATGGAGGGGAGGGGAGGGGAGGGGAGGGGAAGGGGAAGGGGAGGGGAAGGGGAGGAGGTAAGGAAGGTTGGAGGGGAAGGGGGCAGAGGAGGGGAGGGGAGGGGAAGGGAAGGGAGGGGAAGGGGATGTGCTGGGGGACGTGGAGGTGAGGAGGAGGAAGGGAGAATGCAGAAAATGCAGAGAGGGTGATGGGGAGACAGGACCAAAGGGAGGGGGTGAGGGAAGGCGTAAGCTAGTGAAGAATTAGGCCGTGAAGTGTCGGAGGTGAGGGGGAGAGGGAGAGAGGGACAGAGAGGGAGAGGGAAGGGAGAGGGAGAGAGGGAGAGGTAGAGTGAGGGATTTTAGGGTTTTCTATGGGTTTTCAGGGTTTAATTATTTTATTTTAATTGTTCCTAGTTTGTTCGTTTAGATATCAAAAAGAAGAAAAATAAAGTATTCTCTTTTCCTAAATTAAATAAAAAATTAAAGAAAAATAGAATGTAGTGTACCCTTTCGAAATCTTTTTTTTCATGTTTTTTTTTTTGATCAAATTCAGAAATCAATGAAATCGGGGATAAAAGATTATTAGTCAAGTTTTATTGGCTTATTGAATAATGTTTTTGTTTTTTTTTTTAGTTTTTCTTTTTTGTCTGGTAGAAGGTCCCATGAAAAAAACAGACAGGTGATGAGTTAAAAAAAATAATCGGAATGAAAAACCCTAAAACTATTAAAAACCTCTATTAAATTTCTCAAACTAAACCAAAACCTACCCGAAAGAAATCTAGTTTTCTTCCCTTTTTTTTTGCATTTTTTTTAGACATTATGTCTTACGTCCAAGATTTGAAGTCTTAAGTTAATTCTTTTCAATTCCAGTTTTATCCTTTTCATATCGTTTACTTTTCTTTGTCGTTTCTAATTTTGTCGTTCCTATTTTTTTTTGTCGTCTGTAATTTTTCTGTCCTTTTCTCGTTTCTTATAATTTGCTATTTCTGGCTTTTTGTCATTTCCCAATCATTTCTGTTTTTTTGTCAATTCTAAGTAGTTTTTTTTTTCTATCGTTTCTATTTTTTTATTATTGTTTTTATATTATAGGTTTCAGCAAAACACGTTTCTCAATTTTGTTTGGAGGCGGAGCAATTATTAACTGATGGACGAAATGTAGAGCTTGTCCGACTCCTCACCACTTCTTCCGATATTATTTTGGCAAATGCATCTGAAAAAGGTGAAAATCCACAATTTAATTATCTTATGTGTCCTTTTTCTTTCTTTTGCCCCATTCTAACACTCTTTTGTAATGCTTGTCCTCGATATTATTTCGGCAAATGTATCGGAATAAGGTGAAAATGTACAAATTTAATTTTAATTTTTTATTTTCTTTTGTCCGTTTTTTTTTCTTTTCTTTTGCTATTCTGCCCCTTTTTAATCTTCTGATATTAGTGCTTCCCTTCTCTTCCTTTCCTCTCCCATCCTTCCCTTGCATCCCCTTCTCTCCCCTCCCCTCCCCTCCCCTCCCTTCCCCTCCCTTCCCCTTCTCCTCTCCCTTCCCTTCCCCCATTGAAAATGTTTTCTGAGTTCCGGAGCATTAAAAAACAAAAAAACATCTTAAATTTGAACTTTTTTTTTTTCCCCCTAATTTTGGATTTTTTTTTGAGATCTCGACTCAAAAGTATTTTTTTTCTTAGCTTTTATTAATTTTTATTTATCTTTCATTCATCATTACTTTTGGACCTTTTAACCAGGGAGTCTATTTCAACTCTCCCTTCCCCCCTCCCTCCTTCCTTCCTTCCTCCCTCCCTCGCCCTCCCTCTCCCGTCCCTCCCTCCCTCCCTCCCTCCCTCCCTCCCTCCTTCTCCCTCCTTTCCTTCATCTCTCTCTCCCTCTCTCCCTCTCTCCCCTAAACTATTTTTCGAGCCTACATTTTAACCTTCTTCAAGTATTAACTTAGGGAGTGTCATTTCTGGGTACAGATGTGGAGTGTATATTTGGTAATTAGTAACTTTGTGAAGAGGAGGAGGGAGGGGAGGGAGAGGAGGCGGAAGTGATAGCCAATGAGATTGCAGGAAAACTGACGGCGAATTTTTCGGAGAAACCGGCGCTTCGTCTCAAACTGTGAGTTGGGAAAAAATGGGTCTTTTATTATATTTCTTTATTTTTAGTTTTTTGTATTTGTTTTTCGTCTCGCATATTTTTTTTTTCTCTCTTTCTCTCTCGCTCTCTCTCTTTCTCTCTCTCTCCCACTCCCTCTCCCTCCATTTCATTCATTCATTCGTCACTCACTCTCTCCCTCTCCCTCCATCTCATTCCTTCATTCAGTCACTCTCTCTCTCCCCTCTCCCTCCATCTCATTCCTTCATTCCCTCACTCCCTCTCTCCCCTCTCTTTTTGCAGCCTCATCTGTTTGTATAACCTCCTCCCTTCTTCGAAAGCTAGATACTCCCTTTTCATGCGAGCCTTAAACTTTTCTGTTCAAGGGAAAGTAACGGAACTGATGGTTCCATGCTTCAAACGGCTTGATACGTTTATTCGAGAATGGGGGAGTAGGGACAAGAGAACAAAGGACTTTATATTTGGCAGTTACTAATATTCTTAAGGATACAAAAGGGTAAGTCTTTCTTCCCAAATATTCTCAAGGATACAAAATAGTAGTACGTTTATCTCCCTCCTTACCGTCCACTATCTCTCTCTCCTATCGGCTGTCTCCTACTCTCTCCTCCTTCCCCCCCTCTCCTCTCTCTCTTTCTCTCTCTCCTGGCTCACTGCCCTCCCCCTTCCACTCTCTCTCCCCTCCTGCCTGTCTCCTTCTTCCCTCCACTTTTACTTATTCAGTACGGTAATGCATTAGTTATAACTGTACAAAAAGTACAGTAGGACGGTACAGAAAGCTTGTCTCTCCTCTCCCGTTCTCCTTTTCTCTTCATCTCTCCCATCTTCCCACTCTCTTCCTCCCTCTTTTTTATTTCCTTGCCCTCCCTCCTCGCTCTGCCATCCCTTGTTCTTTTTACCCTTTTCTGTCTCTTTCTCTCTACCTTACCCTCTCTCTACCTCTCTTCTCCTTCTCTCACTCTTTCCTGTTTCTGTTCTCTAACCTGTGACCCTCTCTTCCTTTTTTTCCACATCAGCGGGAGTGTCCTTTTACTTGGGTCCTCTCTCTTCCCCTCTCTAATTCCGTGCCCTTCCCTCTCTATCATCTTTCTCCTATTCCATATTTGCCTTCTTCTCTCTTTCTCTTTGCGTTCTTGAACCTGCCTAACTTCTATAAGTCTCTCTCACCTCCTGTTCCTATTTTCTCCTCTCTCTCTCTCTCTCCTCTCCTCCCTCTCTCTCTTTCTATCTCTGTCCGGTTGCAAGACTTCACTTCCATCGTGACTAAACTCCACTGACTGAACGCGACCTTCGTCAATTGCCCGCGAGAAACCACTGTATCGCAATCTTGACAATGCTGGAGAGTCATTTTCTGGTACCTGTGTCACATTATTGGTCACATTGCTCGTAAGAGATGGAGCCTCCATGTTTTTGGTGCATCTGTAGTCAAATTCTTGAGAGTAAGCAATTCTAGAGGAACTTTCAACTGGAACAGAAAGAGGGGGTAAAGATAACTCATCAAGATCTAAAGCTGAAGGAGCCGTAAAGGACGCAGAACTTACTGTAGTCACAAAACCACCAACTAAACTGTGAAAGTAATTGGCTGTCCTGGAAACCTTCCAACAACTAACTTCGTTTCTTGCATCTCGTGTCTCCAAAACGTATTCCAATTTAGGAAAATAACTGAAATTAAACCGATGAATGTGGAAATCTCTTAGATAAGTTGTCAGAGCCAGAGAAGTTGTTAAATGTTGGCCAAAAATTTAGCTTTGAAAAAGTACCATTCGAGTGTGATTCGCTCCCTTCTGCAGAGAACTCGAGAAGGAATTTTTTTTGAGCACAGAAGCCCGTTTTTTCTGCTACATGCACCAGTGGAGGAAATAGGTTGCCGCTGAAATATGTTGCGAGATGATGACGTCAGAAGAGATGCCATAGGTGAAAAGTTACTGGAACAAGAATTTGTCCTTAACGCTTCCTAAACAATTTGGACGTTCTGATTAGCTAGTCCAGGAGTTTGAGTTTCAACAACTGTACTAAAGAGACAAAACTGTAAGAAGTATAAAATGAAAGAACTAAAATTCTTTGTGGTAAAGTACTTGGCACTTTTAGTTTTCTGCCCTCACTCTTTTCTCCCTCCTCTCCGACACTCCCAGCCTAATTCTCAACTGTTCCTCTTCTCCCCCTTTTCTCCTCCCCCCTCTCTCTCCCTTTAACCTCTCTTCTCTCACTCCTTTCCTCTCTCTCTCCCTTCGCCTCCCCTCTCTCTCCCTCTCCCTCTCTCTCTCAGGTCCGCAAGATAGTCCTACCTCTACCCGGTGAAATACTTGGGCACTGTTACTTTTTCCGCCCTTTCTTCTCTCCCTCTCTTCTCCTCTTCTATCTTCCTCTACTGCCTAATTCTCATCTCTAACTGCGCCTCCTCTCTCTCCCTCTCTCTCTCTCTCAGGTCCGCAAGAGAGTCCTTCCTCTACCTGGTGAAGTACCTGGGCACCTTTACAGGGGAGGATTCATCCACACTAATTGGGGCGAGGGAGGAGGCTCTTCGTGCAGCCATAGAATTTATGAAGGCTCCCGACCTTTTTCAGGTACGGTTTTTCTTTTTTCTTGTGAACTTTCTAGTCCTCTTCCTATGAAAATGTTCTTTTTTCTGCAAACTGGATTTTTTTTTTTTTTCTGCAAACTGAAAACCAAGAGAGGAGGAGCGAGAGGGAGAGTGTGCCAAAAGAGGAAGAGGGAGAGAGAGAAGATAGAAGTCGAGAGAGAGAGGGAGAGAAACAGAGGAGGGAGGAGGAGCGCGAGTGTGTAAACCAGAGAAAGGGAGAGAGAGGTGATAGAGAGAAGTAGAGAGAGAGAGAGAGAGACGAGGAGCGAGAGAGTGTAAACCAGTGAAAGAGAGAGAGGGAGGAGATAGAGAGAAGCCAGGAGAGGGTTTTCAAAAGTTTTACTTTATATAATACGCTACTTCATCTGAAATTCAATGAGGTTATTCTCATGAAAATCCCAAAAAAGTCTAGTTTTTCATTGTTTTGTCATTATTTGTTATTGATTCCACTCTCCCTCCCTTTCCCTCTCCATCTCCCTCCCCCTCGCCCTCTCTCTCTCTCCCGCTTCCTCCCTCTCTCTCCCCCTTTCTCCCTCTCTCTCTCCCTCTCCTTTTTCAGAGCGACCTTTTGGAAATGCCACCTGTCCTCCAATTGGAGAAAGACCCGCTCTATGCTCCCGTCACGACACTTTTACGGATATTTTTAACGGGACATGTTGATGATTATCTCAAATTTTACGCTCAAAATAGCAAGGTTATTTCGTCTTTCGGTGCGTCTCTCTCTCTCTCTCTCTCCGTCCCCCTCTTTTTCCCTCTTTCTCTCTCTTTCTCTCTCTTAATCTCTTTCTTTCTCTCTCTCTCTCTCTCTCTCTCTCTCTCTCTCTCTCTCTCTCTCCCCCTCTTTTTCTCTCTCTCTCTCTCACTCTCTCTCTCTCTCTCTTTCTCTCTCTCTCTCTCTCTCTCTCTCTCTCTCTCTCTCTCTCTCTCTCTCTCTCTCTCTCTCTCTCTCTCTCTAAATATTTACTTTGATATGTCAAAAACAAGGAATCAAATTAGTACCCTTGGTTTTTTGTGTAATATATAGATTTCGTTTTTTGTATTTAGTTGTTAGTATGTAGTATTTAGTTATTAATATTTATTATAAATTTTAGATAGGATTTAGAATGTAGTATTCAATTTAAGATTTACTTTTGTATTTTTTTTTTTTGCTCTTCTGATTTATTAATTTAAAAATATTTAGAAGCTGGGTTCCTAACTCTTTTGACTTTTTTTTGTCTCGCGGTTAAAAACATTAATTTTTTGTTTGGATTAAAAAACATGTCTTTTGTACAAGTGAAAAATCTAAACATATCTTTGGTTTTTACGATGTTTTTGTTTTTATAATTTTATATATTTATTCCCGTTCTTATTTTCTTTCTTTTTTTTTGTTTTTTGGGCTCTTTTTAATATGTGGTATAGTAGAACTTATTCCTGTTCTTTTTCTCTTTCTTTTTGTGTGTCGGTTTTTTTTTTTAAATGGGGGTATAGTACGGTTTATTCCTGTTCTTTGTCTTCTTATTTCTTAATATTTGTTTCTTACGTTGGGTGGTTTTTTTTAAATGGGGTATAATAGGGATTTTTCCTGTTTTTTATCTCTTTATTTCTTAATTAACTGTTTTTTTCATTGGTTTTTTTTGATGGGGTATAATAGGGCTTGTTCACGAGGACAATTTAAACAAAATGCGACTTTTGTCACTCGCAGCTTTGGCTTCGGAAAGTGAAGATGGGACAATAAAATACACTCAAATCCAGGAAACTTTGCAGGTAAAAAATATATTTATATATACAAAAAATAATTTACTTATAACAAAAAAGTTCTGAAAATCAAACACCCGAACTGAAAAAAACAGAAAAAAAAAGAAAAAAAAAGTTGGTGATGGCCCCGGAAAGTGAAAGTGGGAAAAAAAAATATACTCAAGTCTGTGAAACTTTGCAGGTAAAAAGTATATCTATACAAAAAATAAAAAATAAAATTATTTATAACAATATAGTGTGGGAAAAGGAATTCCAAAAAATACAAAAAAAAAAATGAAAAAAAAAGTTGGTGATGATGGGACAATAAAATACACTGAAGTAAAGTTTACAGGTAAAAAAGAAAAAAATAATAATAACAAAAACTGAGGGAAAACGCACACAAGCCAAAAAAAAAAAAAAAATGTCTTTTGTGGTGTTCATCTCTGTTTTTGATTTGTACTTTTGTGGTGTAGGTTTTATGGCCTTTAACGGTGTTCCTTTTGTCCCGATTTTTTTTTTTTTTTTTGGGTTTTTTTTTTTTTCTTTTTTTTTTCTTTTTTTTTTTTTTTGTTTTTTTTTTTTTTTTTTAGGGTTTTGTTTTTGTCCTTTTGTTGTCTTTTTTTTGTTTTTTGTTTTTTTTTTTTGTTGTACACTGTCAGAAGTGGTGTTAACTTTTCTACCAACTTTTGTCCTTTTGTGTTTTTTTTCTCCTTTACGGTGTGAACTTTTCTACCAACCTCTGTCCTTTTTCTGGCGTCGATTCTCGTCTATAATGCTGCCTTTTTTGCCAACTTTTGTCCTTTTGTGGAATCGACTTTTAATATTTTATGGCAATGCCTTTTGCGCTGACTTTTTGGTCCTAAATCATTTTTTTGTCTTTTCTGGCTTTGACTTTTGACAGGTGTCTCATGATGACGTGGAGCTTTGGGTGGTTAAGGCCATCGCTGCAAAACTGATTGAAGGGAAAATGGATCAAATGAGAGAAACCGTCATTATCAAGTAGCGCTCTCTCTGTGTCTCTCTCACTCTCTCTCTCTCTTTCTCTCTCTCTCTCTCTCTCTCTCTCTCGCTCGCCATGTTTCTCTCCCTTTGTCTCTCCCTCTCCGTCTGCCTCTTCCATCTCTCTGCCTCTCCGTCCCCCACCCCCTTTCCCTCTCCCTCCCTCTCGCCCTCTCGCTCTCTGTCTTCCTCTCTCCCACTCTCCTCTTCCTCTCCCTCTCCCTCCTCCCCTTCCCTCTCTCTCTCCTTCCCTCTCCCTCTCCCTCCCTGCCTTGTCCACGCACTCTCTTTTTGTCCCCTCTTTGCACTTTTTCCATTACTGTTCCTGTTTCACCTCTATTCCTTGTTCTCTCTACCTCTCTTCCCCGTCTCTCTCTATCCTTCCCTGTCTCCCTCCTCTCTTTCCCCCTCTCACTTTTTTTTATTTTCTTCTCTTTTTTTGTTTTTTTGCCTTCTTTTTGCCCTTTTTTTGGTTTTTTTTTGTATTTTTCTGCAGCCGTTCGACTCAACGTGTATTCGGATTGAATCAATGGAAAGAGCTCCGAGGGAAATTGGGACGATGGAAGGTAAAAAACCCTAAAAAATCCTTAATAAACCCCTAAAAAACCTTAGAAACCCTTCAAAATTCCCTGAAAAACCCTAATAAAACCACTTAAAATCCCTCGAAAACCCTGTAACAAAACCTGAGAAATGTCCCATAAAATCCTGAAAAATCCACTGAAAAGCCCTCCAAATCCCTTTGTCACCAATAGGTTTTAAATCGGAAATAAGTTGCAAAAATATGTATGGGATTCTATTGAGACTCTTTTTCTGGAAACATGTTCTCCCTTTTTCTAAAGTAGAATGGTGTTTTTTTTTTTTTTTTTTAGGGTTGGAAAGCTGAAATCATGTGTTTTTTTTTTTTGGCTCATAGATATTACCATAATTAATGAACAAATTGACAATTTGCCTCCTTTTTTTCATTTTGAATATTATGGGTTAAGTAAAGAATCGGTGGATCCTGACGTAAATCTTGATGTTTTTATTTATTTATTTATTTTTAGCTATTTATTTGTTTTTTTTCTGTATTAAAAATGGATTTTTTTTGTGGTAAAATTCTCATTCTCCATCTGTACATCAAAACTAGCATCCACATTATTTTCGGTGAATAAAAAGCTTTACTTTTTATTTGTTAGGACAAAAATTTCCCAAGAAAATGGATACATACGTTTTCTTTCCGTCGTTTTTTTTTTCATCCCTCTCGGTATCCACTCTCTACCTCCCTCTCTTCCCTCTCTCCCTCCCTCTCTCCTCTCTCCCCCCCTCTCTTCCCTCCCTCTCTCCTCTCTCCTCCCCTCTGCATTTGTCCTCCCTCGTCTCCCCACTTCACTCTCCCTCCTTTCCTTTATCTTTCATTAAACATTATTGCCCTGAGACATTATGTCACACAAAATCCTCCCAAAGATCAATTGCTAATTTCTCTCTTCCCTCTCTCCCCTTCCCCTGTCCTTATTCCCGCTTCCTACATCTCCCTCTGTCCCTCCCCTCCCTCTCTCTTCTCTCCCTATTCTTCCTCTCTCTTTCCCACTCCTCCCCTCCTATCCCTCTTTTTTACGGAAACTGTTTTGTTTTACAGGACAACCTTTCACATGTGTCGCGAGTTTTACAAAATGCCAAAGCAAACGGAGGATTGCCACGCGCTCCATAAAAGACAAATCCATAAAAGACAATTCCGTAAAAGACAAACTGATTAAAGAACCGATTAAAGACGAATCCGCAAAAGACGATTCGATAATAGGAGAATCCACAAATGATAAATTCGAGAAAACAAAGGACAGATTGGAGATTGCTGTTATAAGCCGAGTGAGAGGAATTCGTAGATAAAAGTTTTTTGTCCTTATCTATATTTTTTGTCTTTATTTGCCAGCTCTGCAATTTTGCGAAGTATGTAGGAAAGCTCAAAAATTGAAAATTTTTATTTTTTTAAAAGGGCGTTTTATGCGTTTTTTTGTGGAGCAATATGAGAAAAATGGTGCAGATGGAAGGTACAAAAAAAAGTAAAAAAAATTGAAAAAACAAAAAAAAAAGAGAACGAAAGGAAAAGGAAAAGAAAAAGAAAAAAAATTGTCTGAAGTGTTTGACATTTGTGTCTTTTAGGGTTTCTGCGATTCAAAAGAAGATTTTTTGAGGGGCAATATGAGAAAAAATGTTAAAACAGAATTATAAAACGAAAGAAAGAAAAGAAAATTAATTAAAATTAAAGAAAGAAAAGAAAAAGAGAAAAAAAAGAAATAAGGGAATGAGAAAACAAGAATCTTGAAATGGTTTGTATGTTGGTTTTTAGGTTTTTTCCGATTCAAAAGGAGGATGTTCTATGTGTTTTACTGAGAACTAATGTGAGAAAAGTGGTTTGGGAAAAGCAAAAATATAAATAAAAAATGGAAGAAACGGGAAAAAAAGTATCTGGCGTTTGAGTCCTTCAGGGATTTTCCAGTTTAAAAAGAAGTAAAAAGAAGAGTAAAAAGAAGTAAAAAGAAGAGAAAAGAAAGGGAAATAAGAGGAAAGCAGGAAGATTTCAAAAAAACATGGGTATAAACGGGTTTTCTAAGGCAAAATGGAGAATTTCTGGTCTTGTTGTACACCATAAAAAAAAGCCACAATTCTTATTGGTGGGAGTAGAGTTCCGCCCAGAGCATAGTCTTGCACTCCGCAAGAATATTCGTTCGGAAATATTTGTCAATAATGTACAGTAGTGTCAAAAATCCCGTTCGTGACCTATATTCCGCATGTATTTCGCGGTAGGGTCATACATTTTTAGGTTGAGAAAACCAAAAAAATAAATTTGCAAAAACCGGTTGGATATCTGTTTAATTGCACGTCAAGACTATTTAACTATTTGTTACATATTCTGTCAAATATCACAAAAACATAAAAGAACCAAAAATCATTGCATGTCAAAATTCTAATTGGTTAAAGACATATTGTCAACGTTTCGACGTCTCTCTCTTAATTTTATTGTTGTTATTATTATTTTTATTTTCTTTTACGTCACTTAAAAAATGACCTTGCCGACATAACAAGGAAAATATTGAGCATTGTGGAACAGCCAAAGGAAATTTTTTTCAACATGTTTTTTTTCTTCCGTTACATTTTTTTTTTGTTTTCCCAGCCACGCGGCGAATTATGAGTGGCCAAAGTTTTCCTTGCGGTTTATTTAATGTGACCATCAACCGTTTAATAGCGCCAAAAACGTGTTTATGAAACGGCAATGGTCCTAATGAAGCCCAACCCAAATTTCGCAAAAATATAAACCGCATTAGAACCATATTTTATATTTCCATGGGGCTCGACTTTACCATTTTATAATTCAATGATAGAAGTTAGGGAGGTATTCCGTGCCCGTTGTTTTCTTGGATTTAAGCAAAAAATATTGTCTTTGAGCGTTTGTAACCAGTTAACCACTAACGGTGAAGTTCCATCAAGCGAAAAGTGGCGTAGTTTACAGAAATCCGCGACCCTCCGTACCAAATCGTACCGCCTATTTTGTTTTTATGGAAAAACTACATTACAGAGAATCTTGCCGATACTCTCCGAAGGTCTAGGAGGTAATAATGGCCGTAGGATGTTCATCTTCGAGGAATTCGCTTCATTTTTTTCTGTAACTGTCAACCCACCTCGAGGAGGTGGGTTGGCAGATACAGAAAAAAATAAAACGTGACACGCTAGACGATTAAGCTACGTGTCATGATGGAAAACCAACAAAAAATCTTAAGATTTGCACATGACACGCGGTTTCCAAAATACAACCGAAAATAAATACGATATTTTGTAACATTCCCTCGTCACGCTATTTTCAGTAACTTTTGTCCGTCACACTATTTCTGTCAAAGGACTTTCGTTATGTTCGAAAACTGAAACCCTAAAAATTGAGCTGGCGTACAGACTGGCATCTACAAAATGTATAAAAAATTTGTCGTATGATTACTTCGTACGCAGGTACATGGTACGCAAGTCAAGATTTGAAGCTAAGTTTGTCGGTGCTACAAATCTGAAAGATATTTAATATCTGATCGTAGCTTGCGTGGCGCCATTCATTTTAGAACACATGGCTTAGAGACTCTACGTGATGGAACATCGACTCAATCGACCGGTCTGTAGAGTTTGCCGTACAATTACAGAAACGTATGATGGAACTTCACCCTAAGTGTGGACTTCCATTAGCGAGAAAGTGGGGCTGTTTACAAAGTGCTGTACTGTTTCGTACAGGTCCGTACCATTTTTTTTTTCAAGAAAAACATATTTACGGAAGAATCTCCAAGGTTGTAAGCGTAAAATCTGACCGTCGGATGGATTGCAATTTTTATCCGAGACGCCACGTCGCCAAACCCTAAAAAAAACCTAAAATGTATGTAGCGACCGTCCACAGGGAGGACACTTTGCACAGACTGAGCGTGTTAAAATGGGCCGCGTGGAAAAGGATAAAAAAAATCTTCGATGAGCGTGCGCTTATGTGCGTACACGTCGCATGTGCCATGTGCCTTTCGCCAGGTTAGATGCGAATCCACCAAAATAATCTCGTCACGCTCCCACCATCAAAGTTGCCGCCGCCTTTTGTCGTTCCGTTTTGAAATTTTGGATAGTACACCGTGAATCGCTATTAGTGTTAACAATGTTTTCGCCATTTAAAACATCTTTTATCCGTACACAATTGTCCGATTTCCAATTTGAGACCGCCAATCGGAAGCTGAGAACTTTACCTTTCAGTCGCAACCGTTGGATCCACAATCTGACATGTGTGTACGGAGAAAAGATGTTTTAAGCATAGTTCAAAAGTAGGCGTTTTTATGGTAGGCCTTTGGTCGGCGCCTTTATCGTAAGTTGTGTGATGGGCTTTTCATGTGATCTTCTTAGATCGCTACTTTGGTCAGCGACCGTCCGATCGTTTGAATCTGACGGTGTAAATAAAACTTTTTGGTCCGAATGTTTTAATTGGTCCAATTTTTGGTCCGAATGTTTTAATTAGTCCTAATAGGTCCGAATACAATATGGGGCTTAATGTCATATTGTATGTTTTGTGTACAATAGGCATATTGTATGGGCCTACTTTCACCTACTTTTGAACTATGGTTTTAAGAGACGAAAAAAACAAACGCTAATAGCGTTACACGGTGTAGATTATATATTTATAATGCCCTCTGTACGAGTCATTAATTACCTCCGCTACCTCCGCTGGTACAGATATTACCTCCAGTGGTACAGATATTGCGTTCAGACTTTGCATTCGAAGATTCTTTCAAGATTTTAAGCATCGAATATTAACCTACGTGTTACCAACCAGAATGAGCCACGCAAATAAAAGATTTCCTTAGTTTTTTAGGGAGGGTTCCCTTGATTTTTCAGAGTTTTTAAGGGTTTTTAGGGTTTCCTGACGCGACATAATGGAAGGCACGCCCTTCACGCACGCCCTTTAGTAAACGCATCCGTACAATTACTGAAACGCCTTAACGGAGTCCGGCCTAACTTGTGCTTTGTCGCGACGTGATCCTCCGTACAATGTTTCTATCTTGGAAATTGGTGCAGTCCTGGGTTTACAGTCGAGATCGAAGAAAATTGAATATGAACAGTTTCTTTCGAGGAATAAAATGCTGCCACGTGTCATTCATTGAGTTAAATACAGTACTGTACTGTACTGTCTCTAGAAACGCTCCAACAAATCGCCACGTATGCTAACTACCGTGAACGTCACTAACTAAGCGACAAAAACAATTCGCGCATATTTTGGCGCTTTGTGTCCGTATCACGTCGCGCTGGCATGTTTGTATTGTTCTTTGACTCAAACTACGGGAAGGATCCATAAACAATATTTTTTAAGTTCGTACCTGAATCGTACCAAAGGACCGTCACCAACATGGAACAATGGTTAGACACGTGGATTATTCTCGTCCACTATTTGTAAGAAATAGTATCCTCACTTGTCACACCAGAAATCAGCCTGATCCATACTAAAATAGCGGTGCCTTTGAGCCCTTTTAGAATTCAGATTATACACCGTTGTATCGCTATTAGGGTTAATAATTTTTTCGCCACTTAAAACATCTTTTCTACGTACACACTTGTCCGATTTCCAATTTGAGACCGCAAATCGAAAGCCGATAATCGTACCTTTCAAGTGCAACCGTCAGATCCAAAATCGGACAAGTGTGTACGGAGAAAAGATGTTTTAATCGACGAAAAAAACATTTACACTAATAGCGATTCACGGTGAACTGACACATATTTCGTACGAAGAAGATTTTATTACGTACAGTTATAATCCATAAAAGTCTTAAAATTGATTGTACGACACGTCACTCTACCCTACTGTCAAATGACCATCTCCGTATATCTCCGTACATTTAGGTATAACCTTCCCGTCAGAATATCACGTAAATTCCTATAGGTTCACGGAAACCCGTTCACTGTCGTTTCGAGAAGTCCAGGAGCCACCGTACATAAATTCCGTACATCCAGATTTTGGAGATTTTGCTGGCGTGGACCCAAGCGTGAGAAGTATATTAAATATTATTGGTCCACGTCGATACAAAATCTTAAAAGTCATTTAAATCGCTTCTATTGGCCAGAATTTCAAAAAAACATCACGTGCTTCTTTTGAATTTTAGGGTTTTTAGGGTTTTCTTTTTTTTAAGGGCTTTAGACAAATCTAGAATCATCTGTCTGCAGATTGTGCCAGAATGAGAATAAGTTAAAAATACAGTTTGTCTGTTTGTGGCAGCTGTACTAGGAAATCCATCCAGATGCAGATAGATGTCGTTTTCAGTACAAATTCTGACAGAACGACAAAATCTTGAAGCCGCTTTCACTGCCTAAAAGACAAAACACGCCATTTTTTCTCTCTTCTCTTATTGGTTCCCAGTTCTCGAACCCTGAAACGTGCTGTAATATTTGTACGGCTGCTAAAAAAAAGTATCTCCTTCCCTCTGCTGGCACAAACCGACAAAGTTAGTTAGATAATAGTGACGTGGACACTGCTTAACCACAACACCTTGCGTCAAAACATTATTCGTACATTCTAATTTGTCTTTTGTTCCAAGTACATCATGTTCCAAGTAAATCTATCGAATCTAGTTTCCGTACATTTCCTTCCAAAGGAAAGCTCCCCTGGCCACGAATTCGAGATAATAATCGTCCCAATAAAGTACAGTACGGTTAAAAGAGCCATCCGTACGGACAAATATATGAAATACGTTCCGTGATTTATCTGGCACAAAGAGTACGGTATGTCGACGAGCCAGATATTCGTACGAAATGATTATGAGACCGTACAGAATGAATCTGGAACCGTAGGAAATGATTCCGGTACCGTACGGAATGATTTTAGACCGTACAATTCGGGACAAACGTTTCCAAATGAAACAGATGGCTTCTTTTTTGATCTCCACTCATTGTCTTTGTGAAAAAGTTTATTTTTAGCCGTTTAACCACTAAAGAAGGTTGAAGAAGAAAAAAAAAAAATCCTTTTTGGGTTTTTAAATACACAACAATCTTAACAATACCCATATTTTTGTTTTTTGGGAATTTCGAAAATTACGGAAAAAAAGTGTTGAATACCTGAGTAATCGATTAAGAAATTTTCTCTTTCATTTCTCTTTATTATTATTATTAATTTTTTTTTTTCAAACTGCTTCTCTTTTCATTCCTTCCAAATTCTTTCAAATTTGGCTTTTCTTTTTCGGTTTTATTTTCTATTTTTTTTTGATTTATTTCACTCTTTTTCATGATTTCCAAAGCATTTAAAGAGGAAAAAAACTCCTCAGAAAATAGATCTGAAGGAATTAAGAAAGTTGTGGAAATTTTTTCATCACTTTTAAAGAGAGGGAGCACTCGATTTTTTTGCTTTTTGTCGTTTCTGGTAAGATATATCTGTCTTTTTATCCCCTTTATTACCTTTTATTTCTGCTCCCTCTCTCCCTTTTCGCTTCTCTAACTTAATCTCCCTCTCGCCCTCTCTTCCCCTCACTCTAACTCACTCTCACCCTCTCCCTTCCTTCTCCCTTCCCCCCTCCTCCCTCCCGTCTCCCTCTCCCTCGCCCTCGCCTCTGGGCCCCTCTCTCTTTCGCCCTCCCACTCTCTTCCTACTCCCTCTCTCCGCCTCTCCTTCTCTCCCGCTCTCCATCTCTCCCTCTCTCCCTCCATTATTTCTCTCTTTCTCTCCCTTTCTCTCCCCCTCTCTCTC
>JBBHKE010002818.1:136757-160756 GCA_037447655.1 Zygnema cylindricum
GGAAGGCTAACCGCCAGAGGTACATTTTCAGCCTGTTCACACATGCCTCCTTTCTACAAAATACACTGCTTTTAAAATAATTGTGATTATCAGATTATGGTTATGTGCCACATGAAATATTAGACTATTAGTGTTAATAAAATTTTCGTCACATAAAACATCTTTCCTCCGTACACACTTGTCCGACTTTTACATGGAGACCGCCAATCGGAAGGTGAGAATCCTGAATTTCAATCGCAACCGTCGGATCCATTATCCGACAAGCGTGTACGGAGAAAAGATGTTTTAAGTGGTAAAAAAACTAGAAAAGCATTAACACTAATAGCGATACACGGTGTACTGTACACCGCCAATCGCTATTAGAGTATATAACGCTAATACGGTGCCCCTAAATTTTGACCCCAAAATCTGAAATAAAATTAATAGCGCTATTAAAGTACGTGGACCATAATCTGCCACGTCTCAGGCACTAAATTAGAATCAATAACACTAATTTTTTTTTTACGCTATTTAATCCTTGACTCTAATAGCGATTGGCGGTGTACCATTGGATAAATACAGTATGAAACAATACAGTACAGTATACTCATATTTAAAAAAAACCATAGAATTAAATCATACAGCCCGACCTTCTGATTTAGTTTGAGATAGTATCGTACGTTAAAAAGTGTTCTTGAATCGCTATTAGGGTCAACATTTTTCCGACACGTTGATCAATCTCTCCCTGCCACGTGTCGGATTTCCGTTCCGGGACTGCCAATAGGAAAGTAAGATCCTCGGGATTCTTTTGAAACCGTAGGATTAGTAATCTGACAAGTGTACACGGAGAAAGAGTGTTTTTAAGAGGCAAAAAAAGCATTGACTCTGATAGGTGATTCATGGTGTACGGCACAATACACTGTGTATCGCTAAAAGCGATAACTCGTGTACCTAGCCACTATACAGTACACCGTGTATCGTTATTAACATAGTTCAAAAGTAGGTGAAAGTAGGCCCATACAATATGCCTATTGTACGCAAAACATACAATATGACCTTAAGAGTTAAAACCATAGTTGTTCAAAATCCATCGAAGTCATAACTACTTGCCACGTGTTGATAAAAGCTATTGACTGCAGACCATACATTCCAGCGTCACTAAAATGGCCTTTAGTGCACTTTGAAGCCAAACGACCTTCCGTACTTCCAAACGCAGCTTCTGGCCGTTGAAATCTCATCGTCTCATCTGGACGGCTAGGAACGTCCACAAATTCACTCAGAGGCTGGCGAAATTATTTACTGTGGTGAATGACGTCATCATATCGTAATCAAGTGGTCTTCTGATAAGATCAAAAGAAGGTGAAAGTAGGCCCATACAATATGCCTATTGTACGCAAAACATACAATATGGCCTTAAGACCCATATTGTATTAGGGTGAAGTTCCATCGAGCGAAAAGTGGCGTTTTTTACAAAAATCCGCGACTCTCCGTACCAAATCGTACGGCCTATTTTGTTTTTATACGAAAAACAACATTACAGAGAATCTTGCTGATACTCTCCGAAGGTCTTGGAGGTAATACTGGCTGTTAGATGTTCATCTGCGAGGAGTTCACTTCAATTTTCTCTGTTACACCCAACCCACCTCGAGGAGGTGGGTTGGCAAATACAGAAGAAAAAAATTGTGACACGGTGGACAAATAAGCTACGTGTCATGATGGAAAATCAACGAAAAATCTGAAGATTTGCACATGACACGCGGTTTCCAAAATACAACCGAAAATAAAAAAGAAATTTCGTAACATTCCTTCGTCACGCTATTTTCGGTAACTTTTGTTCGTCACACTATTTCTCTCAAAGGACTTTCGTTATGTTAGAAAACTGAAAACCCTAAAAAATGAGTTGGCGTACAGACTGGCGTCTGCAAAATGTATAAAAGTTTGTTCGTATGATTACTTCGTACGCAGGTACATGGTACGCAAGTCAAGATTTGAAGTTAAGTTTGTCAGTGCTAAAAATCTGAAAGATATTCAATATCGGATCGTAGCTTGCGTGGCGCCATTCAATTTAGAACACGTGGCTTACAGACTCTACGTGATGGAACTTCGACTCAATCGACCCGGTTTGTAGAGTTCGCCGTACAATTACAGAAACGTATGATGGAACTTCACCCTTAGTTGCAAAATGAAAAAGAATAGTAACAGGGTTGAGTTGCACATCGATCGATAGAGAATTAAACGTCATGTCTAGAATTTAAAAAACATTCGGACAAATTTTTATTTTTCCGTGAGTTTTGAGGTATTTTTTATTTAAACCGTAAGACTCGGACGATCAGACGGTCGCTGATCAAAGTAGCGATCTAAGAAGATCACATGAAAATCCCATAACACAACGAACGATAGGACTTACGTCCGCGTTTTTTTTTTCCAAATTTTTTTTCCCGGTTTTTTTTTCCCGCGGAATGTCATCCTAATCCGTGTCAGTTCGCTAAAAAATTCCGTCCGGCGGCCTGCGCTGTACTATGATGATACGTCATATTCGTACGTTCGTACAAGAGTGTGCACAAACGCACACACATACAGTATGCCTACTCTGCGCGAGTTTTGTGCGAAGTTTTGTGCGCCTACCAAAGGCCTACCATAAAAACGCCTACCCCCGGACTCAGATGGTTTACCATCGTGCATTTTAATATATCATGCGTCTTCACTTTTAAACTATGGTTATTTGTGTTATTGTGTTTTTAGTCTCTACAAACATCTTTTCTTCGTACACGCATGTCGGTTTCTATATCTGACGGTTGATATTGAAAGTTAAGATTCTCAGCTTCCGATTGGCGGTCTTAAATTGAAATCGAACAATTGAGTACAGATAAAAGATGTTTTAAGCGGCCAAAAAAAACATTAACACTAATAGCGATACACGATGTAATGTAGAGAGAAATGAACGGTGAAGATCTGATTTATCTAACGGCTTGAGAATCAGGAAGGCGATGTTTTCCAATATTTTTGCATATCTCTCCGGCCAGCCGATGCATCCATGTAACTACACCGTGAATCGCCACTAGCGTTAATGTATTATATTTACAATTAAAACGTTTTTTTTCGTACACACCTTTAGGACCATGAATATGAGGATTGTTATTGAGAGGTAAGATTATCAGCTTCCGATAGGCGGTCTCAAATTCAGAATCAAACAAACGTGCACGGAGAAATAATGCATTAAGCGGCGAAAAATACATTTAAGGATTTATTAGTGTTAATGCAAAATCATAATAAATAAGGCAGATTTATTGCAAGGAAAAGTGGCAGATTGTAGTCCATCTCCCTAAATAGTGTTGTTAACACCATTTTATGATTTTCGGCCAGAATAGGTCACGACTCACATCCTATAATACTATAATTAGTGTTGGGTATTGAGGACCATTTTCCTGTAGCTGGACACTTTTCAACATGTTGGATTGACGACCTGGCATCGACAAGCTGTGTCATTTGTGACTTGTCGGTGCGCGTGGCCGTGTTTTGTGTGTACGAGAGAGCTCACAATTTGTTTTGCCGAGTTGACGGCGTGCCTTTTAGGCCGTCAAAAAATAAAGACGGCTCGTAGCTATTTAAATCCTGGCCGGTAGAAAGTTTACAAATCGAACGGCAAAATCTGATTGGTGTATCTGAAGCAAATTCTGCTGTGCCGCGGTTTTTCCCCTATGCCATATGTTTGTTTGTATTACGCTCGTTATTAGCGTCAATGTTTTTTTCGCCACTTAAAACATATTTTCTCCGTACACAATTGTCGGATTGTACATCTGACGGTTGTGATTGAAAGATAAAATTATCAGCTTCCGATTGGCGGTCTCAAATTGAAAATCCAACAAGTGTGTACGGAGAAAATATGTTATAAGTGGCGAAAAAAACATTGACGCTAAGAGCGATTCACGGTGTACTGTACACCGCAATCGTTATTAGCGTGGGAGTTTGATTAGCGTATAATAATAATTACAGTGGTGTACGCTATTTAAGAATTTGAAAATTTTGGAAAAAATCATACATTCTAATTGTTTGATTATGGTAATTTGGATCTTTGAAAAAAAAATGTCGGTCGCAAATATGCTTACACTAATATAGGTCTCCGTACACAATCTGACAAATCGTACACAAATCGTACATTCACACGGTCGAAACGCGGCTGTCGGACGAATATGTGCGAACGGGATTTTTTACGACCTAGTTTTTTTTCCTTTTTAGAACGCACATTCTCATGCGTCCGCGGTTACTAAAACTAATTTATTTTACTTTTTAACTTAAAAAGGTACATTTATGTACGGTCTGACACTGACCGTACACCACTCTATTTAAGAGACAACGTACTGAAAATAACCCTAAATAGAATAAAGAAAAAAATAGAATGAACTACACTAATGGAGAATAAAAAAAAAAAAAAAAGCGGGACGGAATTAGTGTACACAACGCTAATAACGATTGGCGGTGTACTGTTGTATATTGAAGGACCCGATTTGGCGTGGTATCCGATCTTGTTAGCCTTTATGTATATCGCCAATAAGTCAATCATATATTTTCGCCTTTACCCGATAATTCATTCCCCTTGAATACGTCAATACGTTACAAAAAGCTCCAGTGTTTCTGTACGAATGTCGTCGTGCGCAAAACGACAACTAGTCAAAGCTGATTCTGCAAGATAATGAATCTTTCATGCGACTTGACTGAAAATCAAATCAAATAATTTAGTGGTTATTGGTAAATCAAGCATCTTCCACCTGGCAGCAACTGGCCATTTCAAGGTCATGTGACTATCAGGAGTTAACATTTCAATAGAATCAAACTATCTGGTGACGAGTGGCAATCTACTGGCTACTACATGAAAATGCGGCAGGAGTACATGAACCGTACATTACAAGCGTGCGACAATCGGTCACAATGTTTTCCGAAACTCGAGCTATCTATAGAGTGGGAGGTCGTTGCCACGTTGCAAAAAAAAGTACATTTGATTTGTCCTTGATAGACAGAGACAAGGAGCTTTGGAAGCTCCGTGTACGGATAAGGGCCAAACCTCCGTATGACAATAATGACCGCCTATTTTAATACATATTAGAGAATGTTATATATGCAGCCAAACTAAAAACACTATCAATACATGAACCCTGGCTACAGGACAAAACCTGACACTAACCGTTTTTAGGTAGGAAAACGTTAACCGTACAGATTCTGACAGCTTGTCAGAATCAGACAGAAGGGACAAGCCCATCGTTATCAGGGTTACTAATTTCGGTTGAGAACTTTTTTTAGGCCGAAAAGTATACAATAGTGTTGAAAGACTATCTAAAAGATCGTACAGCTTTATCAAGAAAGCACGCTGGTAAACCATTCGAGTATATGAAAAAAAAAAACGAAATTGCAAACACCGAACGGAGGGAGCGCAAGCCAACAAAGAAAATTAAAAGGAACAAGAAGCACAAAAACAACAACAAAACAGCATACGAGCAACACAAACTACAACAACCAAACCTCACCATAGCTAAAGAACTATTGGAGAACCTCATCAACCACCCAAGCTCGACACAAATAATAATTGCTACTAATTTGTTCATTAAATAATGATTGCGCTCTTTCTTCGTAGAAGCTTCACGCGCAACCACTCCAAACCAAACCCTTATTGGGTGTGCTCGGAGTACAATAGCAAAATTAAGGAGTAGAAATAATATTTTGGTTGGAAACCTTGAATTGTATAACTTACATTAAAAATTGTGTAAGGACAAAGTTGTAGTTAGCAAAACAACCCATGTCGGTGGATAGGGAACAAACATATAGTATCACACTTACATGTGCTCGACATCGAGGGCGTCCCAATCACCTCATATCAAACGCCTAAAATGAGCCATAACCCCAATATAACCCATATGAGTTGGTGGGACAAGAATCTACGAGCGTTGAGTTGGGTGACGTCCATCGGCTCGAAACAAATGTGACATAAAGAGAGGTGAATGATATCCTATACCAGAGTAAGTAACGTTAAAAGGATGTGGGTGAACAATTTAGGGCACGATAGCCCTAAGTTGCACGCCCATAAAACTTCTAGACAAAAGTGCAATCCCTTTTTGTAGTGTTAGACGGAAGTGCAATTGATGAAAAGAAGGGTACAAGGAAGCAAAATGACAATTATTATTTGTGTGGCAAACAAAACGGACCTAACCCCTAAGGAAATTTGATACCCATGATAATTTAAACGTGCGTAGCTATGAAATCATGTTTATAAACACTTGATTTTGTCTTTGGTGTTTCGTTTGGGGTGTTTTAAGGTTTTTTGGGCATTTTTGGCTTTCTTTAGACAATTCTAGGGCTTAAGGGTTTTCGGACTTTTTAGGAATTTTGGGTGCTTTTAACATTATGTCTCAAATTCTTCGACTTTTTTTTTCTTGCGAAAATGCCTTCATGGGGTACCAACAATTAAAATCATACGCAATTTCATGCGGTTTGATACCTGTACGGAAACTACAGTAATTTCTGAAATCAAACTGCCATATCGAAGAAGATCGAAACCTCTAATTATATTGAAAAGCGAAAATCGTAAGTTGTTAGGTCCGCCACACTAAAGACAATACAAAAGGTACGATTTTGACGGGTGAGTATAGTACTGTACTTGTTACAGGTGTGTGTACCTTTCACAGGTGTTCACGTGGTGCAAATTCTTGTTTGGGAGCGGAACAGAATCTGGCGATATTTTTTAACCACTGTCATTTGAAGGAAAGATATTAGCGGTTGTCATAACCGTACAATTTCATCCAGCGCGTCCGTACATATTATCTATTTTGTTGATTCATAACAGAGTATTTCCTCTTCAAGTCGAGACACTTATTTGTCGGCTAGTCATGCGTACTGACACGTTGCAAATATAGGTGAGCCTCTACTATTTTGGCGAGTGGTTACACTGTTTTGTCGTTTTTGGTAATTTGTCGGCACGAGTGACACCAGACGAGCGACAAAACGGTTCGTTCTGCAAATCTTTTTAGGGTTTTTTATTGAAGGACCTGTCAAATCTTTACGCAAAAGGACCTGTCGAAACCCTAACGACTCCAAGAAAAAATCGGCCTCGAATGATCATCTAGACGGCGATTTTTTGACTCGAATATCCATATACCACGTTTTGATTGGTCTCCAAGATTGCGAAGGGATCCTGGTTCGGAAAAGGTTTCATATAAGAGCTTTACATGTGAAAAGTACATAAGAGTACATAATTATCCGTACATGCGACGCATGTAAAAATTGGAAACGTCAGACAAGGACGTCATACAGTTTCTGCACCGACATTTCTAGTTTCAGCTGTCACCACGTACGCGTTCGAAAAATCTTGAAGATTCTGAGGATTTTCTGTACACAAATGGCCAAGAATAGAGAATCTTGTGGCGATTGATTTTGAAAGTGAATTGACATATAAATGGTATTTCGCCATCGAAACAAATGCGACCAAAGTTTGACTGCGTGTAAGACATCCAAAAATAAGTCGGTCGTGATCGTGTAATTCTATTTGACTCTGTCACGTAGTACGGATCGTACGAAAGAAATGAAAAAAATCACAAAATCACAAAATCACAAAATCACAAAATATGAAGACAGCTCAGAGAAAAAATCAAGAAAACAAAGTTGCCAAAAAAACATCTTTTCAACTTCTTCAGGTGATCAATAATATTGTTTTAGGTTTTCATGTTTGAAAACTTTACACGGTAAAAATTTTCGTATACGCATATCTAGCGAGTTGACACCTGGCATACACACGCGGCTGAGTCTCATTTGCGTTCTAACCGAGGACCGATTTCCTGATCCGTTACCATTTCTAAATACGATAGACGATACGGAGGATTCCGCGTCTCAATGGCGGAAAAAGCGCTGTTTTCGACAAAACAAAAAACCGAGAGACTAAAATATTGGTTATTGAGCCGCCTTGTTCGAACTGAGCTTGGTCAGGTCCTGACAACACCAGTGAATTCCAATACTTTTCCGCCATGTAGAACTACCCTAAAAATACGGCTTGCCAACCGTCAATAACCATTTTATAAAATGAGCTGGAGTCACGCATACTGTACGATCGTACGTATGACATAGAATGAAATTCTTACGTGTAAAACAGCCTAAAGCTGGATGTACGTAAACCATGAGGGGGAAAAATATTCCACATACCCACTTTACTTTTGAGGCAGCGATAACATGCCCAAATTTCAGCATCACGAGAGTGGGCAAAACCCTCATCTCTGTACGGAGAGTATTGCAAACGTTCCACTATGTACACTTGCTGAGTTCAGTAGCCTGTTTGTTCTGCTCCTGAAAAGGCTCTACGCACTGAAATGTTGCATATATAACTGTTTGTCAAAAACTCAGTACTTTCAAAAAATTACAACAGCTGAAGGAAAACCAAAGTAACTTGACAGGACTTCTGCCGTTCTACAATTGGCTTAAAAAATCGGGATGGGCACACTCATTAAGATGGCAAAAGTTACCCTTTGGTGCCACCTCTGCAATTCAATGACAGTTTCAGATGTCTCCAACCATTGCCACGCGTCACATAACACCAATCTGCAAACCTAAGGTTACGCTTTCTCGTTCTCTCCAGACTTCCACATCTATTGTTCTCGACAGTTTTCCAGCAAATCCCCCAATTTGAAAGATACATCAATCTAAAGGACACTAAAAAACAAAATAACGGCTTCACTAACACCACCTTTATGCCCTTGATTCCAACCTGTTATCTACAAGAAAAACAAGCTGGATTCCTTAATCCAAACCTCTCCCTGATAGTTTTCAGCAACCAAAACAAGATTTTTCACCAAAACAAATCACACTTTGTACTAAGATGTCTTCTATTTTAGCGTTGAAACGGCAGTATAAATTCTCCTTCCACCAAACCCCAAAAAGCGGAAAATAAGCGGAACCGCCCAAAAGATAACTTTATTTCTTATTGAGGCCAAAGCCAAAAGAGACAGAATTGTCATACATGGTATTATCAGCACTGCTCTTTCTAATGAAAAACATACTCTTTCCCCTCATTAAAGGGCAGAAATGCACAACTCCTGGCTTAAAATGCAACACACGTAATAAATTGGGCACCTATACAGTTAAGGCTAAAAAAGCCATGGAAAACTATCTAACAGGGGATGTTCCAAAACCCTGGACTAGCCTCAGCATACTTGCAGACCAAAGAGGCCAGATTTTATTTCCCGAACCACTGTTTTCCACCACTCCTCTTCCATCTCTCCCATATTCCGCATCATATAACAACAATTAAAAACTCGAAAGAAAAAAATTATAATGAAAAGAAAAAGAATATCGAAAAAAGGTTCAGCCACGCATCAAAGGACCAGGCATCGAAAAGTTTTGACTTTGAAATGTCTGGCCGTTGTTGTCAGGTCCCAAAATCAGCTTCCAATTTGCTCATCAAGCTGCCTTCCCTTTTGTCATCGCTTCCTTAATTGAATCCGCATAGGTCTCATGCTGGTACTTCAATGTGATATCCAACATCTCCCTCAATGACACTTTAGGACTCCACCCTGTAATCACCGAAGCAAGCGTATAGGTTGAGTAACTGACTAACCAGCACACGGAATCTTGAAACTCCCAAATCAAATATGTCCACATTCAAAAAATTGGGAGCCTTGTCGGTGTTTGCTACCCTAATTGCTATGAGAAAACATTGGTTTTGAATGAAAATGCAAATGCCTTGAATATGTCCACTCTCCTTGAGGTTGGGAGCCCTGTTAGAAAACCTGGTTTCCAACCCTAATACTAGTAAGAAAAGACATACCGAGTTGGTTTTGGATGATCGTCATGTCAGGGATGCGCTTATCACTGTCGTCATAACCAACGCCATAAAACTCCAACGAGGGAACATTTACCATCGGTTGAGCCAGCTTTGGTCTTCCAGTGACCTTGCAATATGCCTGTGGTAAGGAACCAAGCAAACATTAAGGTAAAATGTGAGAACTAAAACGTAAAAGGAAAACTTCTCTCAGGCATAAACGAGGCAAAGCATTAGACTGCCTCCTTTAATTAGATGCCTCTCATTTCAGCCAGAAAAAAATCGAGAAGGTGACTTACATCTGTCATTTGCTCTGCCAGCTCCTTGACTGTGACCTCATTCTCTGGATTTCCAACATTGAAGATGCGATTGTTCGCTCTTGCAGGATTCTCCTGCAACTCGCCAAAGATAGGGGGCACAGAGAGAAAGAAAGAGAGAGAGAGGAGAGAGAGAGGAGAGAGAGAGAGAGGGAGAGAGAGAGAGTGAGAATAGAGAGCACAATGTCTGTTAGCCGGACTAAAGACGAGATGTGGGGCTTCTTGGGAATAACGAACGTTTCTGAGAAAGGTTACAGGGCAGAAAATTAAAATGACAACAATATTTGCTTCTACTGGTAGATGATTGTTCAGGCAGAACCATGTCATAAATTAGATTACAAATGTAAAAACCATCAGACTAAAAAAAACATAAGCCCAGGACGTATATAAAATGAAATGCAAGGAGACTTACAATCATAAGCATGACAGCTTTGATAGCATCTTTGATGTAGCAAAATGTTCGCTGCGATTTACCATCATCAACCAACTTGAGAGGCTCCCCTTTCATGAGATTCTGCAGATTGTAACAACCAACAGGTTGCAGTAAGGAATACATCCAATTTCAGGAACTAATACAACTGCTAATCTCCAAAACATAGAGATCTTCTCAAGCATCCATATCCAATATAGAATGGGAGAAAGTTTAGGCATCCACTGTAGGGGGAAAAACCTAGGAAACCAAAGGGGGAAAAACCTAGGAAACCAAAGGGGGAAAAACCAAGGTACGTCAAGCCTACAAGCTGTCATTTCTATTTTTTAATAAAGCAGATATAAAACACTTACAGTGCTAAAGCAAGCTAACACTCTGGGGACTCCATCACTGGGACCATCAACACCCGGGATGAAGTCCATCCGAGGTCCTATCCAGTTAAAAGGCCGAACAATTGTAAACTTCAGACCATTCTCAGCTCCTTCACCTGCACATACATAAACATTACAATTATAACTATCGACGTCACTAAAAAAGCTAAGATCTCGGCAACAAATTATACCATTCAATAAATTTAGGGTAAAATGAGGTTATTTAGGAGGATGTAAAATTTTGCAAACTAGCATTAACAGGATAGGAGCCTGCTGCTCAAAATAAAAAGCGCTTACTTATAGAGAACTATATGTACAATGTAACTGTACTCATACAGAAAACGGAACGAACATGAGTTTCGCTGGTTACCTGCCAGTAACAACAGTAACACAGAAGTAGATATTTACCCTATAAGAGCTCATTTGCTATGTATGACAATGTAGTAGGTGCCATGGATGGCAATGCAGAAACTGGTGAGATAAAACGAATGCTAAAAAAATTACCAAAAATTAGTCGCTCAATCAGCTGTTTTGCACATGCATACGACCAACGCTGCTTCTCAATAGAGCCATAAATGCAAGGGGACTCGTCCTCCTTCAGCACAAAGTTTTCAGGTTCCTGCAAAACAAGAGGAAAAACAATACTATTAAAGAAAAAAAAAGGACCTGACTACTTGACCGCTTCTAAAAAGTGGCTTTCTGTAATGTGAGCAGACATCAGAATACACCTCAATTTGATCAGGAACGCAACATTAAGAATGCATAGCAGTTAGCAAACAACAATTGTCAACTTGAACCAATAATTTCCGGAACAGAGTGGAAATCCACATATTAAACTCCAACCTGACTGTCATGTAGGAATACCATACCTTTCTCAAAGGGCTGTCGACGGGTAGAAAGTTTGCCAACGTCTTTCCATAAACCTCACATGTCGAAAAATGTATCAATCGCTTCTTGAAGTCAGAGCAGATGCGCACCTAGTGCATACAAACTCCTTCCAAATATTAACCATTATAGAGGTATAAAACAGAAATAATACGAAAAACATTTTACATGTCAGGTATTACACAGAATCGAAAACATCATCAATGAACTTTTTTTTTCAGAGTTACTATTCACTTACCACAGGAATTGCATCTACAAAATTGCTGTAGATTGTATCCAGAGGGCGAGTGTTGTAATCCGCTGGAGTACAGATTGCAGCCAAGTTGATTGTCTGCAAAAAAGATAAGTAAAAATTTAGAACCAAATGAGGTGCGCAATCAACTTAAAATATACTTTAAAAATTGAAACATAGGGGCTCAGACAACGGGCAATATAATCGGAAAATCAGTTCTATGGTAAAACATTACCATATCACACATCTTGATCAATTCCTCCAACCTAGGATCATGGCTTGATATTAACTCTGTAGAACTCAATCCTCTCGGCCCAGGGTTCTCCTTCTTGCAAAAGATGATCAATCTTATCACTGTAAACATCGATTGCAACAACTGAATGATTGGTTTCCCACATTAACTCCTCACATAAATGAGAGCCTATAAAGCCTCCTGCTCCAATCATACAAATTTTTATAGGAGCCACCACTCTTCCATCGAGATCATGTCGTTCAACAGTCCCTACCATCTTGTGTAGTGTAGAAAAGCTTCACAAACAGTAAAAATGTGTGACAGAAACCGGTAGCTAACAAATGGAAAAAAAAAGATTGCGGAAACAAAGATTTTTTTCTGCAAGCTGATTCTGCAATCAACCTAAAAACAAAGAGGTGACAATAGACTTATGAGATAGATAAAGCTTTCCGATTCTTGTAAAAACAGCTTCGTTTGCCGCACTAAAACTCGTCTCCTATATGGATGCTTCACTTTCACTTCTAATTGTAACTTGATAACTCCTGAGATTATATTCCTTTTTACAAGCTCCTTCTACAGAACTGCCTCCAACTTTCCAACACACAAAGCTCTCTTGGCCCGCGTCTGCAGACTACTTCTAAAAGCTCCTTCCAAATAACAAATCATAATAACAAGTTCCAAAGGATACGGCAGCCACGTAAGCCAAAAATCCGTCGAACAAATGGCTTTACTGTTAAGAGTCAATGGGAGAAGACTGCTCCCTGTTGATGCAAGACCAACCGAGCAGTTACACATTCACTGGCGGCTTTGCTGAATGCTTGAATTTGACGCCGTCGCCGACAGCTACAGTATAGACAAGTCAGTACGCGTCGCTGTCTAAAATAGTGGCCGGCAAAGCTGGTGGAATGATGGACACGTGCCGTCGGGCAGAAAAGAAACATTTTTTTTGCAGCTCGCAGGTACGGTTTCGTGCAATTAACCTCCTTCAGACTTGTGCTCAAGTACATAATTCGTATAGGTTATATGTACTTTTATGTACCTTTACCAATCGCAAAGGTCTCTAATCGCTGTACTGTAGTCTTTACAGAAAGAACGAGGAACAGCGCAGAGTTTCGTAAAATTTTGATGCCCGTAAATGTTTTATAAATACTAAATATTGTGTCCAGCACTTAATGGCGCTGAGTCGGCGAAGTGGCTGACCCCATCTGACGAAAAAAAAGAAGAATCACGCGCCTGGCCGCCAACAGGTCAGCGCTGCTTAACCGGTGCGGCAGCCGGTAAATCCGCAATTCCAGACAGCCGGCGTCTGGTCAGAAATTCAGATCTGACACATAACTATCAACCAGCGGTTGTGGCTCCACCGCCAAAATTTGCTGCCTCCCGGCGAATGGGAGTCGGGTGATCGTACAGCTTGGTTACCGTACGGTACTGGAGGGCAGTGATAAACACCAGAAATAACCCTCCATGCGTCGTATGCTGCTACAACCGTCGCATGAAAACTCGCACATGCTGAGAATCCTCGTGGTAGACGATCCGGTTCCGATGCACAATATTGGGAGCATAGAGGTACCAAACGTACGGATTTTCACTTTTTTACGAAAATGCGTTAATTTTTTAAGATTTTGAAGTTTTCGTTAAATTCGTATACTTTTCATGTACGGAAAAAATGTACGGAAAAAAGGTACGGAATAAACAGAAAAAGATTGAAAGTACACCGTAAATCGCTATTAAAGTTAAGAAAACGATACACATTCCCATGTTTTTAGGTTAGCCGCAAAAGTCTGTGTTCACATATTCGACGCCTGAATATGTAAGAACAGGCTATCGCTATTTTCCTTCGTCTTTATGACTTGAAATCAAATCTGCGTACGATTTTCTGTGCGACGCACTCAATTTCCACTGACGACGCCTTCATCTTACACTTATTTTGTACGTCTGTACAAAATAATTAAAAGCTTTAGTACGGAATGACACACTACGTACGCTACACTATTTAAAAACAAACATACTCGGCCGTTTTTCGAAATTAGTAACTAACGATGTTTAAACAGTACACCGCCAATCGTTATTAGCGTGTAAGTTTTTTTAGCGTATACGAATAATTAGCGTGGTTTACGCTAATTTGGAATTTGAAAATTTTCGAAGAAATCGTCTATTCTAATTAGGAATTAAGGTTTTTTTTAATTAGTGTGGATAATTCTATTTGAGAATAAAAAAAAAAAAAGCGGGACGGAATTAGCGTACACAACGCTAATAACGATTGGTGGTGTACTTACCTGTAGTTTAACCATACATATGTTTGCAGAAATGAAAAACTACTATTATTAATTATATTTTAGGTTCAAGGGCCAAATCGTATATAATTTCATCAACACTATAAGCGATTCACAGTGTACCGTACTTCTTATTCGTACTTTTCATTCAATGTGCCATTCCCGTAAGTCAAACTGCTTTTGCTGGTTGAATATGACGTCATCAATTACAGTGAACTACAGATAAACATATATCCTGTACTTTTCAGAAGTACGAACTCCAAAACTTTTATTTTTCGAACACAACCGTACTTCATTTTTAAAGTTCGTACTTCCCTTTCACAAATGAACATTGGAAATGGTATGTTGTAGCCTGTTTTTGTCCGGTTTTAATTCGAAAACATACAAGATATTTTTTATCTAAGTCTTTTAATAAAGGGTGACGTTCCATCAGGCGAAAAGTGGCGTAGTTTACAGAAATCCGCGACTCTCTGTACCAAATCGTACCGCCTATTTTGTTTTTCTACGAAAAACAACATTACAGAGAATCTTGCTGATACTCTCCAAAGGTCTTGGAGGTAGAACTGGCCGTCGGATGTTCATCTGCGAGGAATTCGCTTCGTCACGCTATTTTCGGTAACTTTTGTTCGTCACACTATTTCTATTCCTAATTAGAGTAATCGATTTCTTCCAAAATTTCCAAATTCCCAATTAGCGTACACCACGCTAAATAATAGTATACGCTAATCAAACGTACACGCTAATAGCGATTGGCGGTGTACTGTACTGTGCAGTACAGTACAGTACAGCCTACAGTATACTGCTCAACGCTATTAGTTGGTGAATTATTAGCGCTAACGCTTTATTAGCACACAAAGAGTTTTTTAGCGTGGCTCAATATGGGCCACTTAATGGATTACAAAACTCGCACACTCGACTTAATAGCAAGTTAGCAACGATGTGGCAGTCTTAGAGTTAGCCACTCTAGTTCAAGTAAAGCATTTTTACGACCCAAAATCATAGATAAACATCATTAACACTATTTAGTTGAATGGCCCATAATGGGCTTAGCCTTGCACACCCCCCAAGTCCATTGGAGCAACCTGAGGGAGATCTTGAGGGAGATCTTGAACGCAGTGACAATCCATGACCACAATAGCAGTTCGAAGAAGGATGGGAGTTTGCACACATTTTCAATCCACTGATACACGCTAAGAACAAGTCATCGAGGTCGAAGGGGGAGAGTTCTCTAGACTCACCTTCTTCAAAGAACGTCGACCACAGGTATGGAGGAGCTCATCGAAAACAACGCCCAAACAACCAACTATCTTTATTGACATCGGTACAAAATCCGCCATAACATCACGGTGTGCATAATCACGCTTCTTATTTCAACACGACCACTCCAGCATGGGCATGACCCGCAACTGTACCAAAGACCGGTTCTAAATATGTCTTCAAAAATACAAATAACACCAGCGAGCAAAACAAACTCATTGAGATGCGAAAGAATAATATGTGAAACCTCACATCAAATAGAATACCACGTCTCATATCAATTATAACAATGTCTCGTACACTTGTTGTTGGGAAACAAACAGTATCGTGCGCATGAATCTACTCCGCCCCACGGGAGCAATGAAGCAAATGGATGCCATAAGGGCTTAATAACACAATCGCATGAGCGAACAAGAGAGCTCGGTGAAGGCGATGAGGTAACCTAAATCGGAGGGGCAGTGCTAAAATGAGGAGCCGTAAAATAAAGAGTGGGATTTGATTATTAATTTAAACAGAATGTATGAAATGAATGGGTAAAGAGTTGTAGGGATGCATATTAGATCTAATGGCGACAATTTCATAAGATAATCCTTGGACACTCGTGACTAACTTCTTAATGAGGTTGGAGATATCTGACGTATCCGCCAAAGCAAAGGGAGGAATAAAAAGACGCCTCTAAAAGAGACCAAAGACTTCGTTTGAAATACGACCGTGGTTGGTGGTGAATTGTACTCTACCCAAACATTATAACTTGAGTACTTTTCCGACCCAAAGTTCAAATGAGTGGTAATAAGACTTTTAGGTTAAGTAAAACCCAAGATTGAATTAACGACGCGATGGTAAACCACCCGAGTCCAAGGGTACAAAAGGGGTGGCATGGCCAAAACTGAAAAACTATAAGTGGCCAATAATGAGCCATGTGGGCGAACATATTTTAGTGTAGTTAGTAATGACACACCCATATTTTACTGTAGGGATGGGTTTACTGTTCTATACCTTTTTTCTTGTATAGTTTAGGGGATTGTCTCCAATGATGAGTTGAGATAGTTCACCATAAAACACGAATCATTTAGACAAAGGTTTAAACGTTTTTGCCTACTAACTATGAGTTTTGTGTGTTTTAATCTCACGGGTTTGACTTACAAAAGCCAGGAACATGTGAACTCATAATATTTGTGACGATATTTATCGTTGCCACAGATTTAACGTTTTTAGTGTATTTTTGGCATTTAGCGGTCTTTATGTCATTAAAACTCAGCACAACAAGAAAAATTAACCGCGGAGATATAAAATTAGAAGTGTTTTCTTCCACTATACATATGTTTGTTAGAAACACAAAAAAGAGCATGATAATATAATACTAAAACTACAAGGATATTGAAATCAGTTCAATAACTATTGTGACCAGTTTTTTTTACAAGAAGTACCAAGTTTGTAGCTTTCTGTAGCTTTCATAGGCCGAGAATGGATTGTTTTTTTACAGCAAACTGACATGGAACCGTCAAACTTTTCAGCTTTTGAACTTTGTCAGATAACAATATTGAAAAAAACCCAGCTTGTTTATACCCTATTTAGAGTTTAACTAATATTCTTAGGGGGAAGAGGAGGGATGTCATTATGGTATATAAGACCCAGTCATTACCCCTAAAATGGGGGAAAACAAGTACACTTCCCATCACTATTATTAGTGAAATTATTACTGTAATTGTTTTTTTTTTGGCTTACTGTAAAAAAAGTTATTGGTGTAAACGCGAAATTAGAATATATAATACTAATTTAGTTATAGAAAGACGTTGTGACTTGTTTTCCACTCCCTTAAGTAGTGCAGATAACACTATTTTGTGACTTTTGGATCGAAATTTTTTGGAACACAAAACTTAGTTATTTACTCTTATAGAGAAATGGGTACTATAACTTGATTTATGAATTTTTAACTTAAAATTATGAATTATTATGAGAGATAAAACGACAATCACAAATTTTATACACACATTAAACATTACACTAAAACATTTATTTTTGTTAATAAAATCAAAATACAAAAAAAGTAGATTGAAAATCCCGAAACCATAATCTACACTCCAACTTCCAATAGTTCCCAAACTTAAAAAACTATACCCCTTTCTATTACAGCAACTAAATTTACTCTTTAATCTACATTTTTTATTTCCCTTTTTCCAGATTCGAACTTACCAAACAAACTAACAATGGTACAAGTATCTATTTCTAAAAACTCCACACTAATATGCCAAAATACACTTCTCTAAAACTAAATTCCCTCTCCTACTCTAACTCCTCTCTCCCTCTCCCTCTCCCTCACCCTCTCCCACTCCCTCTCCCACTCCCTCTCCGTCTCTCTCTCCCTGTCTCTCTCCCTCACACCCTCTCGTATCTCCCCAATTTCATGTCCCTCTCCCTCCCTCCCTCCCTCCCTCCCTCTCTCTCTACATATATTTTCCTTTAACACTTAGAATTTCGGAAACCTAATGCGGACTATATTGTCTACCTATCACATTTTATTTTACTTTTTGTTTTTTTTTTGTTTCTATTAAACGCCGTTTTGTACCACATTAATAACCGTTTGATTTTCAGTCGATCTATTTTCCTCCACACCAGAATTACTGTTTCCAAGTACCTCTCGGTTTGTTAAACGGTCCAATAACGGATGACTCGACATGGAAACAGTTCTATGTCCAGAGTTAATACTAGTCGCCCTATTTGAGCTTAAATTGGGAGTATTTGAAAAATGGGGTACATTTGGAAAATTGGGTATCATTGGTATCGAAATCCGTGGTATAGTAATAATATTTTGACGATTCAATGGAGCTATAATGGGTATAGTATGGTCCAATTGTGAATTACTTCTTCCTTCGACTCCATTCGTTGCATTAACTTCCGAGGTTGTATTGTTATTGTTATTAGTGTTATTGAGACTATTGTTATTGCTACCATTAATAGTATTATTATTGTTAGTACTGTTATTGTTCGTATTGTTGTTGTTAGTATTGATAGTATTGATAGTATTGTTAGTATTGTTACCATTGTTAGAGTTGACATTTTCTTGAAGATTTTGTTCTTGAGAGGGTAACCCGAGATTTGGAAAAACTTCGGATCGACATTGTGGGCATCGAATGTTGAGTCGGAGCCAAGAATCGATACATTTCACATGGAAAACGTGGGCACAAGGGAGAGGACGGACCTGTTGAGAAAAAAAAAAAAAAAACAAAGAAAATTAAACAAACTAACAAATAGACAAGCAAACAAATAGACAAACAAAGAAATAAACAATCAAAGAAATAAACAAACGACCAAAAAAACAAACAAACAAACAAGCAAAAGAAGGAATCAATGAGAATCAATTTGCCAAAAAACTAAAATTGTCGGGAAAAAAAATTGGAGCAAAGAAAAAGATTAGTGAGAAGAGGTGTTTAAAAGAAGATATATGGTAGTGTTGGGTATCGAGGCCCTTTTGCCGATATTCGATATGTATCGAATTTCAGGTACCCGATAATCGATATATCGCTTCGATATATCGAAAACCAAATTATCACGATACATCGCTAATATATCGCCGATATATCGTATCAACGATATATCGAAAATGAAAATTTTAATTATTTTTTTCAAAAACCCAACCACCCCCCCCCCCCCCCCCCCCCCCACCCCCCCCCCCCCCAAGCGCTCAGTGGGGGGGGGGGGGGGATAAACCGTACGATTTTCCGTACTCTGACTGTACGGACACCCAATTTTTGCGATATATATCGCGATAATTTATGTTGGTCCCGGTACGATATATCGAGGAATCTGCTCGATCGATATTCGATATATCGAATATCGAAATTATCGCGATATGAAATTACCCGATACCCAACACTAACATATGGTATAAAACAAGATTGAAAGACACATTTCAACAAGGGCAAAGTATTTTTTAGATTTAAATTAAACTAGGAGGAAGATAAACATTAGATAATGTTGATGGTAAAAAGGGAAGAGAGTTTAAAATGTTGAAAGGTTCAGAAAATAAATACAATAAAAAAGCAAAATAGCAAAACAAAAACAAAAAAAAAATCTTCAGTGTTTAGTGAGGGGAATTGGATCGGATTCAGAATTGTAGTTGGAAAAAGGTTGTGGAACTTCAAATTTTAGCTTGAAAAATTAAACCGAATGGGGATTTGATATTGTATTGCAATAATTTTGCCATTGTAAGTGAATTCAGAATATAATTGGACATCAACTTTAAATATTTTGGAGAAAAAGGAAAAAGAAAATTCTAAAAAAGAACGTCCCTGAGAAGTTGGATCCAATCGTCGATTTTCAATTTGGAAACGGTTTGAAATACAGGCCATAAAAAAAAAACTACCAGAGACAAAAGAGTGAAAAAAAAAAACAATAAGAAAGATGACAACATTTTTTGAAACAAAACGAATCACATATATATATATATATATATATATATATATATATATATACATATACGTATACATAAATATAAAGACATATATGTACATTTACATATACATATATAGACAAAAATATACACATATATATACATATATTCATATATATACATGTATTCATATATATACATATATATATATATATATATATATATATATATATATATATATATATATACACACACACACACACCACAAATATAATATATCCATACTCAATGACATACATATAAGTACATAAGAAAGAAAGGAAGCTGACCTCCGTAGAGGTGTCGAAGTCTTCGAGGCAGATGGAGCAGGAGGTGAAGCTGAGAGACAGCTTTTGCAGAGAATACTTCGGTAGATGCTGGATCGCAGTCTCTATCATGACTTGCTGCAAAAACATTTTTCTTTTAATAACTAAAACAAATTATAGAAATAAAAAGTCGAATAAATGAATAAATAACGGAAACAAAAAAAATAGAATAAAAAAAAAAAAAAAAAATGAATACGTTTGATACATAAACAACAAATAATTCAATAATTAAATAAAAAAACAAATAGTTAAGTAATTAAGTACACAAAGTAAAAAACAAAGTATATTTATAAAAAAATAATTAAAAACATAACTAACAAAAAAAACACATAAGCAAACAAAAAGACAAATTCAATTAATGCGTTATTAAATTAATAAATAAAAAAGGCTAATGAGGACGAGGAGCATTCATTACATCATTCCTTGAGCATCGATTTGGACCGTTTAAATCCTAAAACAAGAAAAAATTAAAATATTTTTTGACTTAATTTTCACTAAATTTAATTGAATTTAACTAAGTTCAATTTTTTTTTAACTAAATTGAATTCATAAAATGGACAAACTTATTTTAACTGAAAACTTGCGAAATTTTGATTGGATTTCAAATTTATGCACAAATTTGCAAAAGGAAATTCTTGAAAAAAAAAGTTTTTTGAAAAAAAAAAAAAAAACAACAACCCCCCCAAAATCGTAAAACCCAACAAAAGACATTACTAAAATTTGTAAAAAAAAAGTCAAGAAAAAAACACATGAAAAATTTCGTGGAAAGAATATTTTTTTGAAAACACTCGAGAAAAAAATTCAGACTAAAAAAGAAGAAATCGTAAAAAATAAAACCCAAAAAAAAAAACAAGAAACGGTAAATAAAAATAAAATAAAGTCAAAAATAAAAATAGAATAAAAAATAATAAATACCTGTTCCGGTGTGCACCGAGCCATAGGAAAGTACCACGCGGAGTCATAATCAGACAAATTAGAAGTATCGTCTGTACCGCCAACTGTACTTTCTGTACCATCCCTATCGGCGACAAATAAGGACGAAGGGGGAAGGGAAGGGAAGCTTGGGAACCGGAGAGGGAAGGAAGGATCGCACAGCATTTCCATGACGATCTGGAAGAGGAAGAGGAGAGGGATAGGGAGAGGGGAGAGCGACATGGAGAGGGGAGAGGGGGAGAGGGTCAGGGGAGGGTGGAGGGAAAGGGAGAGGGAAAAAGGGAGGAGGAGAAAGGCAGAAAGAGAGAGAGAGTCCGCCCTAATCAACAATTCCCACGGAGAACGAAGGTAAACAGTGATGGTCCAATAAAACCTCTCTCCCTCTCCCTCCCCCTCTCCCACCACACCTCTCTCTCCAAAAAAGAGGTACAAAGAGGGCGGGGAGGGAGAGAGGGAGAGAGAGTGCCTGAAATTCCGAGAGCTGCAAATCTCCTCCTCTCATCAACTGTTGGTAGAGCTTCCTCCTCTTGGCCCACTACAAAAAAAAATTGAAAAAAAAAAATATATATATATATATATATATAAATAAAAATAAAAAATAAGTAAAAAAATTGGGAAAATATTTAAAATTGTTGGTGTGTATTTTTTATTTTTTAAACAAACATCCACAACCTAAACACCAAAAAATAATAATACTTGCTCCTTTAATCCATGAAAGAAAAAAGTATAATAAATAAAAAAACTATATTTATATATATCGTAATACCCATCATAATAAACATCAAATAAAATTCCAGCAAGTTGTTCAATAAATATTTAAAATAATTACAAATAAATATTGAAATAAGGACAAGTCAGCGGCGTAATAAATGTCGAAAAGTCATTCCATTTCAGTTTTTTACCACGGTTAAAAAGGATTAAACACCGTTATGTTGATGTTGAAATTTTGAGAACATAAATATTTGAGTAAACGTTTGAAAAAACGTTTTAAGTACATGTTTCAGTAAATAGTTGAAAAATGGTTTGAGTAAATGTTCGAGTTAGAGATTTAAGTAAATGTTTGAATAAAATTTGAGTAATTGTTTGAGTTAGAATTACCGCCCCTAAAGGTCCATAACATCTCATGACTATTTAACGACCAGTCAATAAAAGTCATCACAAGATTCTCCTTTATTTTTTGACGATTGTGCAATGACGTAATCTTTACTTAAAAATCATTTCTCTCTCTCCTTCTCTCTCCCTCCCTCCCTCCCTCTCTCTCTTGCTATCTCTCTCTCGCGCTCTCTTTCTTTCTCTCTCTCGCTCTCTCTTTCCTTTTCCCCATTCGCTCAAAACGATCAGAAATCTTTACAATGACTTGTACGGTAATGAGACGAGGCGGTAATGTTTGCCTCCCTCCTCCCCGAGTTGAGGGTAATATAGTGTGGATAATGTGTAATAAGTTACATATGAATAGAAACTGGTTACACTAATATTAACATAATAAACAAAACAGTTACATTTTTATTGAAAAATTAACTGGAACCGGTTAAATTAAGTTTGACATATTAAGCTATTTCCAGCTGAATCTTTCAAGTCGTACAAAAAACCAACATTGGTTTTTCAAAATTGGGAGGGAAAAACCCTAAAAACCTTCTATCATTAATGAGTACCGATTCATTATTATGAGTATTATGGTATGTCGACAGCCAAAAAAACCCTTGAAAACACTAAAAAAAAAAAAAAAGACCCTTAAGACTTTTATTTAAAAAAAAGAAAAAGAGATGAATACATAAATAAATATATCATCAAAAAAAAAAGATGGAAGATCCTCACCTTCAAAAGCACCAGTCCGTTGAGGGAAAGGAGGGAGAGGTAACAAAAAGCGAACCAAAAAAAGAACCCCCAAGACTGTCCTGTTTCCGGAAGCTGCACAAAAAGAGAGAGATGGAGAGGGGGAGAGAGGGAGAGGAGTGGAGAAGGCGAGGAGAGGGAGAGTAGAGGGAGAGAGAGGAGGGAGAGAGAGGGAGAGGAACAGGGAGAGGGAGAAGGAGTGGGAGAGGGAGAGGGGCAGAGGGAGGGAGAAAAATGACAAAGGTGAGAGTCAGAGCGAAGTGAAAGGGGAGAGAGATAGAGAAAAAATATCATCTTACAGCAAAAACAAAGAAAAAGACAAAAAAATATCCAAAAACAGAATACGACATAAAAGAAGAAAAAAAAAGACACAAACCCAAACACAAAGTGCAGAAAACGACAAAAAAAAAATCTACGATTCTGCTAGTGCTTACAGAAAAAAAAAATGTAAAAAATAATTTTGGCTTTTTCTGACTCACACAAGAAGCGGAACGGCTAAACCACACAGATCCCGTAATTGTCCAAAACCAGAGAAATGGGTAAAGGACAAAAACGGTCGGAATCAGGACAAAAAGACGCCATCTGAAGAGACGCCACCTGTCCTGTCGATTGCTGGCTCTGGGAAAAAAAAATGAAAAAAAGAAGGGGAAAAAAAAGGAAAGAAAAAAAAAGGAGGGAAAAGACAAAGGGGGAAAAAAGAAGGGAAAAA
>JBBHKE010002819.1:0-11081 GCA_037447655.1 Zygnema cylindricum
GTTCGGCAAGACTCGAACCCCCAACCGGCAGAGCATGGCGTAGCCGTTAGCTCTAACCGGTCTGTCGTAGAAGTTCGCTAGAGTATATAGGGTTTGATAAATACTTAAACATTGTTACGGTAGTTAATCCGATTAACGAAAATACAGACATAAATACATGGAGCGGATTAAATACAGTACGAATATGATTCTGCACGAAACAAATGAATCAGACATTTGTTTCGACGGTTGAGATCAAATACGAAATTCTATCCGATGGCACACATCATCGCCGGGATCCCAGAATGGTCACTTTGGCATTTGGTGACGTGGCATGACTTGGCGCCACGTGGAGAGATAACATTCGGTGGCGGGTATTCCAAGAAACGTACAGATGAGTGAAAAATGGACACCAGTCCGCCTAATAGCCTTGTCGTACATAGGTCGTACAAAAGGTACACCGGCAGTAGTACTTTTTGCTACGGTACAGTATTCTGATTGGTTAGTACATCACTATATAAGAGTTATTGGAGGGAATCAGGAATTAGTAAATTTTGGAAGGCAATAACCTCTCTCTTTGAGAGTTTGTACAAATTGGCATTTTTACTGCCTCATAACTTATCGCCTGGTTGGGCGTTTTCAAAATTCTTTTTCCAACGGGCGCAGGGGAGTCCACGCTGCATAGGGGTGCACTCAAATTTTTTGCTTGTCTGCTTGGGTAGCAATGGTTGCCATTGAAAATGGGGTAGTTAATAGCTATCTAGAGGCTTTCTGAATTTTGGTGTCCTATGGAGGACACAAAGTTGCAGGTTATGGGCCCACCCTCTAAGGTGCTTATCTTCAATGGATTAGAGTTCATCTATTGGGAAGCTAAGATGACTAGGGCTTTGTGTGAAAAAAGATACTGGGGTATTGTTAGTGGACAAGTGAAACGTCCATCTCAGGGAACACCATCAAGATTTGGTGAAATAAGGTTTTTATGTAGCAACATCTGCTACACCAGAGGAGGTAGATGATGGGGACAACAGTGTGTCCGAAAAGGGGAAAGAAAAGTAAACACCTCTTACTCCTATTGCTCGTATTCCCACGACACCCAGAGCGGCGATCGTGGAGACCGATACTCAAATGTGGGAAGACACCAAAATGGTTGCCAAGAACTTCATTCTGAGACACCTCACACAAGCTTTGGCAACTCCCCACCTTCACGTTTACAAGGCCGAGGAGTTGTGGGTGAGTTTGATAGAGATCTATAGAGCTGGTACAATTTAAGAGCTCCAGATGGCAAAGCAAACGTTGGGAAATTAAACTTACAAAGGGGGAAAGATGTTAGACTACTGTAATGATCTTTCTTGTTTGTATATAGAGATGGAGAGTGCCGGATGGACAGGTACAATGAAGATGAAGGTTAACACTCTCATCATGAAGTTCCCCGAGGAGTATGAGAATATAGTGTACAAAGTACAGGAAATGACTGATAGTTCATGGAAGTGGAATACAGTGGTCCGCATGATACTTGTGTAGGCGAACACGATTGAAATCGAAGAGGAGGAAAGAGCGCTCAAGCTCTAGCCGCCGGAGGGGAGAGGTGGAAATCGAACCCGAAAAAACCATACAAAGGAGAAAGAGTTCAGCCTGGAGGACCGAGGCCCCCAAAGGGCCTATGTCATTTTTGCAAAAAGTCGGGACACTTTATCGCGGATTGTGTCAAGCTATCGGAGCTGAGGCTCCAAGAGAACCATGGAGGGGGTTCTTTTGGAGGGAAGAAAAAGGCACTTTTGGTCACAAAGGTGACAGGAGAGACCGAGGACGAGTCCTCTAAGGAGGATAGAGAGCTTCTTTTTAACGAGAGTCTGGAGGAGAAGGAGATCCCTCGGAGACAGAAGTGTGCCCTTAGAGCAATTTGGGAAGCTCCACGGGAAGGATGGATCATCGACTCAGGTGCATCTATGCATATGTGTCGTGACAATGACCTCTTCACTAAGCTAAGGAAAATCCCTACTGTAAAAATAGAGTATGGGGATGAAGAGTGGTTACTACAGATCAAGTGGGATCAGTAGATCTAAAAGTCTTAGTAGAGGGTAAGACTTCTATACTCACTTTCTCAGATGTGCTCTACATTCTTCAGCTGAGTAAAAATCTTGTCTCTACGTCTATGTTAGATGACAAAGAGTTTGATACCTTCACTAGAAAGGGAGTCTTTACAGCCAAGTATGAGGATTAAGTTTACTTCACTGCAGATAAGGGAAGCCAAGGAATGTTTACGCTTAACTTGAGTAATCTAAAGAAGAATGCTTACAATGTTGGTGTACCAAAATTGATGATTTGGCATAAGCGATTGGGGCATGTGACTTTTAATAGGTTGAGGGACATGAAAAAACTTGGTGTAGTAGAAGGCATTCAGATCAGTGATAATGAAATGGTTAATGATTGTAGTGGTTGTGCCCAAGGTAAAGCTCACAGACTTCCTTTCCCTAAAGCCGCAACATATAGGGGAGAAAAGGTACTAGATTTGATCCACATAGATATCTGGGGATGAGCAAGGGTACCCTCAGTTGGAGGGAAGAGGTATATATTGACAATTACTGATGACTGGTCAAGATATTCTAGAGTCTACTTCCTAAAAACTAGGTCTAAAACACCAACTTACTTCAAAAAATATAAAACTTGGAGTGAGAAGTTGCATGGAACCCCCATTAAAAGAATAAGGAGTGATAACGGGGAAGAATATACCCCTAACTAGTTTGAGGAATACTTGAGAGATGAGGGAGTTCAGCAATAGAAAACTGTACCACATAATCTATAGCAAAATGGAGTAGCTGAGAGGTTAACCGGTACACTAGGAGATAGTGTCAGCAGTATGTTGGGTGACGATAAAATAGGAAAGAGATTTTGGGCAGAAGTCAGGAATTTTGCCAACTATATTAAGAATATAGTCCTTACCTCAGCAGTCAAAGGAATGACACCTTAGGAGAGATGGGTTGGAAGGAAACCGGATATATCTCACCTTAAAGTATTTGGTAGCCAAGTTTACAGTCTAGATACGAATAAGAAAACTGGAAACTTGATGCTAAGGGAAAACCCGGATATTTTGTAGGATATGATGAGGATGTCAAGGGATATACAGTCTATGACTTAGCAAAACAGAATATCATTTTGGTCAAACACCTAGTTGTCATAGATGAAGGAAAGTCAATTGACCCCTTCAAATATACCAAAAAGATAAGAATCAGGTTTGAGTCCGAAAGTGAGGAGAACTCTGTTTTTTCTCGAAAATGACATCACTGAGACAATGATTGCAGATTCAGGGGAGATCCAAGAAACATGAGAGTTACCGGATACCTCACATATTTATGACTACGAGAGCAGTGGAGGAAACGGACGGACTTCCATGGATAGGAGAAATGAGACGATGAGAAACCCAAGCTTCCCTCATTCCACCTCAAATTTGAGGGAGGAACAAAGAGCAGCAAGAGGATACAGAAGAAACAAGGTGCTCGTAAGGTAACTAAGCTATCTCATCCAGATGAGCCTCAGTCATACTTAGAGGGAGTGAACATCCTAGAAAAAAAGACAGATGGATAAGAGCAATAAATGATGAGATGACTTCCATCATGGAAGCAAATACTTGGGAGCTAGGAGATAAGAGCAATAAATGATGAGATGACTTCCATCATGGAAGCAAATACTTGGGAGCTAGGAGATTGTCCTCCAGACAGAAAACCTATTGGTTGTAAATGGGTACTTAAACTAAAACTGAACCCAGATAATACCATTGAAAGATATAAGGCTCGTTTGGTAGCAAAAGGGTTCACTCAAAAGGAGGGGATTGACTATGAGGAGACATTTGCTCTAGTTGTTCGGTTCCCATCGGTAAGGATTCTCATTAGTCTGGCAGCAACGGTAGATCTGGAAATACATCAGATGGACATTAAGATCGCCTTCCTCAATGGTGAGTAAGACGAAGAAAACTTCATGCGGCAACTGAAAGGGTTTGTGGAGAATGGGGAAGAGAGCAAAGTCTGTAGGCTCATAAAGTCATTATATGGACTTAAGCAGGCTCCCCGACAGTAGAATAAGAAACTAGATGAGTTTTTTACTGGTCTGGGATATATTCGGATCAGCTCTAACCATTCTATCTATATAGTTGAATATGAGGATAGTGTGATTTTTATTGCAATTTATGTGGATGATCTGTTGGTGTGATCTTTATTTCAATTTATGTGGATGATTTGAAGGTGTTAAGTAAGTCTTTGGAAAAGATCAATAAGTTGAAGAAAGATCTTAGAAGCAGATTTGACATGAAAGATTTAGGGGAGGAAAAATATATTTTGGGATTCAAATGGAAAGAGATAGGGAGAAAGGATCATAAGACTTACTCAAAAAAAAACAATTGGAAATATGCTTGAGAAATTCTAGATGTAGAAAGCAAACAGTTGTACCACTCTCATGGACTTGAAGAAAGTAAGTGATGGGAATATAGAAGGAGGAGTGATAATCATTGATGATCACATGAGTCCAGAGGAGAGGGAGTTTATGAAGTCTATTCTTTACAAACAAGTCGTAGGAAGTTTTATCTACTTTATGAAAAGTACAAGGTCGGCCATAGCGACAACAATAGGAGTCTTGAGTAGGAGTCTCCACAATCCTAGAAAGAGAGATTGGGAAGTAGTTAAAAGAGTCATGAGATATGTGGTAGGAACCAGAGAGCAATGATTGCATTTGTGAGGGGAGCACGCTGATATCACCATTTGGAATGATGACAGTTATAGGGATGCACCTATGAGAAGAGTAATACTGGATATGTTTTGTACTTGGGGGAAGGTGTTTGCTCTTGGAGTAGTCTAACATGGAGGCTGAGTATCTGGCTTCATATTTTGATATGAAAGAATCAATGTGGTTTAAGTCATCATTGCAAAAATTGGGGTACACAAAGGAGGGTGTGCATGAAGTCTTTTGCGATAATCAAGCTGTAATTGAAATTAGAGCTAATCAAAAACACCATTTCAAAGCTAATCATATGGACATAAGATTGAGCTTCATGAGAGAAAAAGTTGAAAATAGAATTTTGAATCTTGTGTATTGACCTGATGAAGAAATGGTGGCTGACATGATGACCAAACCTGTGCCCTCTCCTAAAATTAAATATTATAGGGAAAAATGAGGGTTGAAAGAAAAATTAAAACTATACCAAAAAATAAGAGGAGTGTTGAAAATAAGTATTTTTTAGGTCTAAATAAAAAAAAAGTGAAGAGAGTGCAAGCAGTCTATCTCCACCTCTCTCCCTCCGTCGCCAAACTTGTTGTAGTCACTGAAGGAGAGAGAGAAAGTAGTGGAGCCATGACTGCTTTAGCTCCACTTGTGCAAGATTAAATAGTGACCTAAGTCACTCTCAAAAAAAGGTTGAGTCCAGCAGGACTCGAACCTCCGACCAGCAAAGCATGGCGTAGCCGTTAGCTCTTACCGGTCTATCGTAAAAGTTTGCTAGAGTATATAGGGTTTGATAAAAATTTAAACAATGTTACAGTAGTTATTCCGATTAACGGAAATACAAACATAAGTACATCGAGCGGATTAAATTCAGTACGAATATGATTCCACACAAAACAAATCTATCAGACATTTGTTTAAACGGTTGAGATCAAATACGAAATTGTATCCGACGGCGCACGTCATCGCCAAGATTCCGGAATGGTCACTTTGGCATTTAGTGACGTGGCATGACCTGGCGCCACGTGAGAGATAACATTCGATCGCGGGAATTCCGAGGAACGTACAGACGATTGAAAAATGGACACCTGTCTGCTTAATAACCTTGTCATACATAGGCCGTACAAAAGGTTCACCGGCAGTAGTACTTTTTGATATGGTACAAAATTTTGATTGGTCTGTACTTTAGTAGATAGGAGTTATTAGAGGGAATCAGGACTTAGTAAATTTTGGAAGGCAGTCACCTCTCTTTTTGAGAGTTTGTACAAATTGGAATTTTTACTGCCTCATAACTTATCGCCATGTTCGGCATTTTCAGAGGTTTTTATTTACTACGGACTCAGGGGAGTCCAAGATGGAGAGGGGTGCAGTCATATTGTCTGCTTGTCTGCTTGAGTAGCAGTGGTTGCCATTGAAAGTGGGTCAGGTAATAATTATCTAGAGGCTTGTTGAATTCTATATTCTAATGGAGGACACAGAATTGCATTTGTCCCATGTGGATGACCTTCCTAACCTTTATGATTCCTAAGTGGCTTTTGCACTGTTGACCCGATGTTTCCCCCATCGCCCATCTTTCATTACTCATACTTCCCCTCCCACTCCTACTTTTGTGTCTTCCCTTTCTGCATTTGACGATCGCCTCATGGACGTCCTTCATAATTTGGTAGGTCGTGGGGCTTATGATCATGAGTCTAGGCCTGCAGCCCGTATCCAAGCCTCTCTTTCAGTTTCTGCAGGTGGTTTGGGTTTACAATCGACGGCCCGTGTTGCTCCCGCTGCCTATTTTGGAAGTTGGTGCGTTGTTGCCTCAAATATTGTATCTCGTTTTTTGGCAAGGGACACTCCTATTTTTGCTACTTGAAATTTTGTGGTCTCCATTAACCCACAGAATGAGCAACCTATGTAAAGCCTCTAGGATAATATTTGACCCTTTTGCTTTCCCACTGAATAAGTGCCACCTAGGCACACAAATATACTGACCACCCTAACCCTTGTGAGAATAAGACTCCTTTGAGTCAAACAACAAAAGAATCATTGAATTTGCTCCCCTGAGTAGTAAGTTATGGTTGGCGAAAGATGGCATATAAATACAAAAGGTCACATAGAGAGAGGCGCCTCAAACACGCTAAGTCCCCTAACTCCTACTCACAACTACTTACTACTCTACCCTCGGCCAATCAAAAGAGTGTATAGTACAAGAAGGTACACTGGCTGATTGTACTTCTTGTACGGCCATTGTACAACATGGCCTTCTGGTTGACACTTGTGAACAAGGGAGCTATCGTTCCTCCTCCCATGTTTTCTGGCGTCCAATTATGTGGCGCCACATGGCACAGCGCGCCGCTATGTTTGAAATCCGCCAAAGATTCATTCGGGTTTGGCGGGGGCGACAACTTCCGTCGAATCATGTATTTTACACGGCTAGATTCACGTTCGCTAGCGCCATTTGACTATAGATGTCGTTTTGTCAATTTTGGTATGTTTTAATGAAAGTGATGTTTTGCGTAACACTTTAAATACATAGAAAACTTTATACGTGTGTCGTTTCGTTAACGTCGTAATGGTTAAGGCGTACGTCTATGCCGAGTTTGCAAACGTAGGTTCAAATCTGGTTTAGGGCAACATTTTGGCAATCTATCAATCTGTCTGCTTGTCTGCCTGTTTCTTTCTGACTATGGCGGCAGCCATGGTGACTGTTTCTCTCTCTTCACTCTAGATTCTAAATTAAGAAGTGAATATTAATTACTTATTTTCAACACTACCGTTGTACCCCGAGTTTATGAAGGTGTGCTCGCCTCCCAGCGGTCCCTTCTCGATGCATCATGTTTTCTTACTCCTGCTGCTATCGTGGATATGCCAGTTCTTTCCACTCTTGTTTCGAAATCAGTTGCACGTGTTTAGGAATCTATATCTGATAAGGTTGTCGCCGCTATTAAGTCCGAGCTTCTCGAGGCGCTTTCCTTTGATACTTCGCGTGCACACTTTCGTTCTTCTGGCAGACCTAGTTTCGGAGTTTGGCTATTGGCTATCCCTATCTTATCTACCCTCCGATTCACCCTGGCTCAATTCACCATGGCCCTTAGGTTTCGGCTTGGCTTCCCTCACCCACCTTTACTTGGCTCTCTTGTTTGCTCATGTGACCACGTTCTTGAGCCTGAGGGCGTTCATTTGCTTTGTTGCTCCCACGGGGGAGAGTTGATTGAGGCGCACGACACGATTCGAGACACCATTTCTACTATCGCTTCCGAGGGAGGTTATTCTGTCCGTCAGGAAGTTTCCAACATTATTTTTTCCCGTCGGATTAACATTGTATTACTTGATAGTGCGCGTCGTACATTTGGTGACGTTGTTTTGGCGAACCCTACCTTTGATACAGTTGTCAGTCAGGCAGCTCGACATCTGGGTGTGGCCGCACGCAACGTGGCTAAAAGGAAGGAGAGTCATTATGCCCTTCGCGATGCCATGGATGGTTTCATTCCGATGGCGGTCGGGATATTTGGTTGTTTGGGTGTGGATTTGGACGAGTTACTTCGTGCTTGTGGTCGGCGTTCGTTTGAGCATCGAGGACTTTGGAGCCCGTCGATTTCAGTACTTACTTCCTTTTACCGTTTATGTTTATCGGTGGCCCTTCAGCGATTGCATGCTTCTATCCTCCTTGGATCGTCTATTGCTGTTATGGATCGTCAACGTGTCTTAGAACTCCCTCCTCGTGCTCCTTCGGGTTCGGGGACTTACGTGGTTGCTTTGCAAAGATTTTTAGTTATTTTGGGGTTTTGTTGATAGGTTTTAGCTCCTTCTTTTGATGTTCGTTTGTTGTTTTTTGCCTCTTTGGGTGTTTTTCGTCTACTAGCCATCTTTTCGTGTTTTCGTTGCTTTTGCCTTGCATATTGTTTTTGTGTGTTCCCGCAACATGTAGTTTTTCAATTTTTTTCGTGCTACTTCCTTTTGTTCCCATGGACTCAGATGGTTTACCATCGCGCTTTTTAATAAAGTCAGCAAACTTTTTTTTATAGTTCAAAAGTAGGCGTTTCTATTGTAGGTCTTTTGTAGGCGCCTTTATCGTAAGTTGTGTTTTGAGCTTTTCATGTCACAAAACTTGGCACAAAACTCGCGCAGAGTAGACATACTGTATGTGTGTGGGTTTGTGCACACCTTGTACGAACGTACGAATATGACGTATGATCATAGTACAGCGCACGCCGCCGAACGATTTTTTTTTGCGAACTGACACGGCGTAGGATTTGTGTTATGGGCTTTTCATGTGATCGTCTTAGATCGCTAATTTGATCAGCGACCGACCGATCGTCTAAATCTGACGGTTTAAATAAAAAAAACCTCAAAACTCACAGGTTTTTTTTTTGTCCGAATGTTTTTCAAAATTTAGACATGACGTTTAATTCTCTATCGATCGATGTGCAACTCAACCCTGTTACTAATTTTTTTCATTTTGCGACCAATACAATATGGGTCTTAAGGTCATATTGTATGTTTTGCGTAGAATAGGCATATTGTATGGGCCTACTTTCACCTACTTTTGAATTATGGTTCATACTAAGCTTGTACTAATTTTGTGTGGATTTGTTTCTGCGGAACGCTTACGCCATCAAGAACTCAGTGCGTGCGAGCTGACGGCAAAATTTGTGAACTACGTTCAAAATTTGTGAACTTCTAAATAACCGACATGACGAGTGAATTCGAACCATGCTTGTACTAATTCGTACGAATTTGTACTTCCTGCAGGACCAGTTAATTCCATAGGACGAAAAGTTTGTCGTGCTTACGACTCAACATCGGACCGAAATGTGCCCTAAAGAGAGCTGAGCCCTTCCTAGAGGTCGCAATCGGGTACCCGAATCCGTACCCAACCGTTACCCGACCGGGTGCCAAATTTTGATTTGGTCGAGACGGATTCGGTCAGGTGATTCACACAAAAAAAAACAAACAAACGGGTACGGTCAGGTAAGCAAAAAACGAGAAAACTTGAAGATTTTGTACTATCCACACTATCCAACATTGTTGTACTACCTACTCTTGGAATTGTGGAAGGTATGAAAGAGATGTACAGTACCATTAATTTTGTACATATTTGGGTAGAAGCGGGTACGAGTAGTCGCGAGAAGTCGAGTTTTGGTTAACTTGTATTTTCGTAAACACGTATCGGATAACGATTAATAATTTAGGAGCGTGACATAAGCCGGTCATGTATCGGGTGTTCAGATTTTGAAAAAAAAAATGTCCTTCTTCTGGTGCGGGTCCTACGGGTCCTTCTTATGGTGCGAGTCCTCTTTATCCTGCGAGTCTTTCTTTTGGTGCGATTTCTTCTTCTGGTGCGGGTCCTTCTTCTGGTGCGAGTGCTTCCTCAGGTACAAATCCTTCTTCTGGTGTGAGTCCTTCTTCTGGTGCGATTCCTTTTATTCACCTTAAACGTCACAATTCAAATTTTTTAAACCACTCTAAGCCGTCATAGACAAGGAGATGGGGCAGGGGAAGGAGTTGTTATTTAGCTTTTTTGCACATTGACCTACTTGTACAAATCGAAGCTTTTGACTTTTTTTCATAGTCATCAACGTTGAAGGTTATATAATTATTTGAAGAATCAAAAGTGTGAAAGGAAAACAAACTAGTTTATATAATAAACGCGTAAGATAATTATATCATTTATTTCATATCAATGGGTTATAACTATTTTTGTAGTTTTTATGATTACATTTATTTTTCCTATTTTTACAATATTATCCCATTTTGGTTATTTTTATAGGGTGTGTTTCTTAATTAGCTACTTGATCGACATTATTTCTCACGTTTTTTTAATTTACTCAACATGGCGTGGTAAATGTTTACTTTTACCATGGCAATTTGGCCACGATATGTTACTCACTTGTGGGTCGTCACCCATACAAATAGTAGGGCGATTTGAATTTGTTATTGTAGTTTGAAAGTCCAAAATGAAGTATAATTACGCTTTCCAATTACTTTATATTAAACATGAGTTATACGGCTTGTTTTTGGTGGATTGCATGTTACATTTTGAAACCACATCATTAGGTTATTTACCTTTTGACAAACAAAAATTGTGGAACTACTCTTATCAATTGTCATCCATGATGGTTTTTAGCGGGCCCATACGCACCATAATAATGTACACCATACATTTTTTTGCTTGCGATTGTAGACACAAAGTATGTAGAAACTAATGGTTTTATTTGTATTTTCTAGGTCTGAAAAGAAATATAGAAGTCGAGGCAGTCTATCTCTAACTTCTCTCTCTAACTCTCAAACTTGTCGCAGTCACTGAGAAATTGGAGAGGAAGCTAAAGCCATGGCTACCTTGGCTATCCTGAGGTTTACGGGAATTTTATATTAGGGTTTATTTATTTAATTAAAAGGTATGTGCC
>JBBHKE010002820.1:0-15000 GCA_037447655.1 Zygnema cylindricum
AGAGAGGGGAGAGGGAGGGAGGGAGAGAGAGGGGGAGGGAGAGGAGAGAGAGAGAGAGAGAGAGAGAGAGAGGGAGAGAGAGAGAGAGAGAGAGAGAGAGAGAGAGAGAGAGAGAATTCGACCTAATGTTGCATTAGAGACGCCAGAAAAGGTTTTTATTACAGTCATACAATATCCTCCTTATCTCATGACATACATTTCAAAATTGAGGCGGCAAAACAATCTTGTCGCTCGTTCAACGTCAAGAGAAGAAGGATATGCAGGTCGTGGGGGAGAGGGCTAGGGAGGGTCAACTGAGATGCATACCAAAAGAGGTAGGGAGAGGAACTCGCAATTTCAAGGCGGAAGGATAGGCAGCTTAAGAGAGGGAGGGAACGAGGGAGTGAGAGGCGGATTAAGTTGTTAACCGAGAGGGATCTGGAAAGCCAGCTCAGTACTTCAGCCAACCCTAATATTTAAACAAACAATTTGACAATTTTGTGTGGCAGATTTCCTCGCTATCTATATTCCTTTTTTTATTTTTCAACACTTCACTTCCCATCGCTTTGAGTGCACTTTCACGGCAATCGAAGTACCTTTTTTAATTAACAATTTTAGGCTTTTTCCTCACGATACCACAATTGAAACGTGGTGACTGTAGCTGTCGAAAATTAACAAAAATAGGACTTATTTGTTCGCAATTTGGTTTTTTAAGGTTTCTTAGGTTTTTTTTGGCTGGAGTTCATAAAAGAGTATTAACAACATTATTGAAGGAAAAGGACTACAATTTGTCACGTCTCCTACAGGAAACTAATATTAGACATTGTAATTCCTATCAACACTAAAAATTCCTATTAATGCAGTCTTCAATTTCGTCAAAATAATAAAATATGTACTGGTCAAAACCTGAAACAAAATGACAAAAATGACTACTACAAAGTAAAAGACAAAAAAAAAAGCAATTGAAGGTGCAAAATTAAAATGAGGATTAAAACTACCTTCAAGTGAAAGTGGATACTGAAGGAGGAATTTCCTCGCAGAGGAAAGTATCTCGAGGATCTGAAGTACCAAAACCATATCTTAACCGTTCTATGTCCCCCGTAAATGTTGATCTCCACGAACCCACGAATACTGTAGATTGCATGGAAATAACTTTGTCTAATTCCGCTTCAAAAAGATCTCTAAAGATTACATTAGTACCTAACAACGGAATCGCCCATTCTTTGTCTTCAGTTAATGTATTTTTCAGTTGAACAAATCGTACTTCTCGGGGACTCTTGGACCCCAAATTCTCCGAGATGTAAGCCATCTGGGAATAAAAGAGTGTGGAGAAAAAAAAAATAGAAAGAACATTCGAAAATGAGTACGACAAGGGAAAAAATATCATTTAGACACTGAAAGAGTTGATGACTTGATTGAAAAGAAAAACCCGAGAGATTTCAAAAACTCCTCTCTTTATACACTCTCATTGTATTCCATACTCTTGTACAAAATTCCTTAAGAAAGAGATAAAGAATGCAAGAAAAAAAAGAACATTAAATTCCTAAGCTGGTTCAGATGACTTCCAAAACCCCCTTTAATCACTTTTTTTAGACAGTCAATTTTGACTGTTCATATTAGGCATGTAACGATTTCCAGTCCACCAACAATGCTTTGTATTGAAAGTAAAGTTGTGTATTTCTACGATACCTCTTCCGCATTTCCATTTGTCGCAAGGAAAACGTCGCTAATGTTGAATGCTAGAAGCTTCGAATTTAAACATTCGACAACTTCTTCAATCGGTAAATAACACTTTTTGTCGCCATATTTCTCGCAAGCTTCTTTAAAGTCCTCTCGGCGAAGATGTATCGCCATGTAATTTGTTCCTTTAAAAATTTCCTTCACGAATTTTCTTCCCGAATCGAGAACGGACCAATGCGGTTGAACTCCGATATTTGAATGACATTCGTTTGACCGTAAAATCGGAACATCGAACAGGTCATCCGATTTAAGTTGGTTGAACAAAAACTTTCCCATATACAAAATGTTTCCCGAAACATTTCCGTACACCTCTCTGAGTTCCTCAATAGTGAAAGCACAAGCCGGATTTTCCAACACTCGGGGCTTTGGACCCGATTTCGAAAAATCTATGCGCTTCCAATAAGGAAAATAGTTTTCAACACGTGCGGAAAAATCTTCAATCGGACATCCCATTTCGTTCATACATAAAACTTGATCGATAACTACTCTTTTTCCGTACGTTTCTTCGTATTCTTCAATGGTCATGATTGTGTTAATTCCGTAACATTGTCGCACGTGTTCGATATCGAAAACAAGGCGTCGATGAAAACCGTGTCTTATTTGACCCGGATCCAAAGTTAAAAGTAAAGTACGGTTAAGGATACTCGCATATTTCAAAGCGTTTAAAAAACAAAAAACGCGATTGCTCATCTAAAATTCAGAGATTTTGAAAAAGAGAAGAAAGAGAAGAGTAGGTGCACTTGATCAGAATTTTTTACAATGGTTTTTTCTAAGTTGTCGTCAATATTTTTGTTCCAGAAGGAGACAATAACAGACATACGTTCAGAAACATGTCCGGTTGAGAAAAGTACATGGAAAGAGAAATACCAAGCTTAACATGATTCAGTTATTTTTCTGGACAATTCCGTGAATATGAATTTAAGGCAAATCAATTGTGAAAGTTTTTCTTTCTATTTACCTAAAAGCTGGAATTAGACTTCCAGTAAAATCTCATTGGACACAAAGGGAAGAGAGAGGGAGAGAGGGAGGGAGGAAGGGTGAGTGGTAAGCAGAGAGGAGAGAGGATAGAGGAGAGAGAGAGAGGAGAGAGGAGGGGGAGAGGGAAGGGGAGAGGGAGGAAAGGGAGAGGGAGAGGGAGAGAAAAGGAGAGAGAGAGGGAGAGAGAAAGGCGAGAGAGAGAGAAAGAGAGGGAGAGAGGGCGAAAGAGAGGGAGAGAGGGCGAAAGAGAAAGAGAGAGGGAGAGAGAGAGAGGGAGAGAGAGAGGGGGGGAGAGGGAGAGGGAGAGGGGAGAGGGAGGGGGAGGGAGAGAGAGGGAGAAAAAGAGGGAGACGTCATGGAGAGGGAGAGAGAGGGAGAGAGAGAGGGAAAGAGAGAGAGGGAAAGAGAGAGGGGGGGAGAGGGAGAGGGAGGGGGAGAGAGAGAGAGGGAGAGGGAGAGGGAGAGAAAGGGAGAGGGAGAGAAAAGGAGAGAGAGAGGGAGAGAGAAAGGGAGGGAGAGGGGAGAGGGAGAGGGAGAGGGAGAGAGAGGGAGAGGGGAGAGGGGAGAGAAAGGGAGAGAGGGAGAGAGGGGAAGTGGGAGGGGGAGAGAGAGAGGGAGAGAGAAAGGGAGAGGGAGGGGGGGAGGGAGAGGGGAGAGGGAGGGGGAGAGGGAAAGGGGAGGGCGAGAAGGGAAGGGGAGAGGGAGAGGGAGAGGGGGAGAGGGAGAGGGAGAGGGGGAGAGAGAGAGAGAGAAGAGAAAGCACATCAATAAAACAGTTGAAGGGAGCTAGGTTTTGAAAACAGTTGTTTGAGGGAAAACGAACGGAGGAAGGAACAAAGAGGAAGAGGGAGAACGTGATGGAGAGGGAAAGAGAGTGAGAGAGAGAACCTGATGGAGATGGAGAGAGAGGGAGAGGGAGAACATGATGGAGAGGGAGAGAGAGGGAGAGGGAGATGTGATGGAGAGGCAGAGAGAGGGAGAGGGAGACGGAATGGAAAGGGAGAGAGAGGGAGAAAGACTGCCTTACCCTTCCAGTTTCACAGTGAAGGACAAGGAAGCGGTGCGGTTGAGGGGTCCATTTGTACGGCCAATCCTTCATGGCATTGGAAGCCGCTGTCTTCTGGTACAGATTGGGCCTGTACTTTTTTTTTTTGAGGTTTGTAGCAGTACAAAATGGGGGAAGAGAGGAGGTACAAAATGGGAGAGGGAGATGAAAGGGCAAGCGCGAAGGACAGGGAGGGACAGAGAGAGGTAGAGGGAGAGGTAGAGGGCAAGGAGAAGAGAGAGAGCGAGAGCGGGGGGAGGGGAGACAGAGAGGGAGAGGGAGACAGAGAGGGAGAGGGAGAGGAAGATTAGGGATGGAATTCAGGTTCGGCCAACATTTGTCTTTGCAATACATTGTGGATATTATGGATAGAAACTTTACCTAGAAGACTCATCACATCCTATGAACTTTCCTTCAATAGACTTAGGTCACGTTTTATCGACTAGCAAGTAGGATAACAAAACAATGTAAAATTCCTAACTAATGGCTTCCGTCATACATATTTCTGACAATATGTGACATCTTGTAACTCCTTCGTGGGACTCCTAAAGGTACGGAAACTTTATTCAGAGATTCAATTCAAAAAAACTCAAGAGTTTGATATTCCTACATCATCTATATTGCGGCATATATACCTATACTATATAACTGTATTTATCTATAAGCTATCTATAATGCATCTATATATAATTTTTGTTCGACAACTCCGTCTTGCTACGAAAAAGTAACAAATTGACTTTCGATGTTCAAATGACTTATTTTTCCAAGGCAATGTCTTAACCTTCCTCCCACATTCTTACCGCCATTACAAGCTCAACATAATATTTGAGAGGTTAGTTGATATTTCTAACGCCATAGCTTTGAACTCCTAGAAATGTGTCAAACACTACACCGTGTATCGCTATTAGTGTTAATGTTTTTTTTCAACTTAAAACATCTTTTCTCTGTGAACAGTCGTCAGATTGTTAATCCGACGGTTGAGATTGAAAAATAAAATTCTCACTCTCCCACCGAAAATCGGACATGTGTGCACTAAAAAAAGATGCTTTAAAGTGGAGAAGAAAACATTAACACTAATAGCGATACACGGTGTACTCCTCCATCTTTAGGAAGAAGACAAACACCATCCAAGCGTAATCATCAGTGAAGGTTATAGTAATATAGTACTAAGATATAAAGTAATAATAATAGTAATTTGATGAAGGTAATAGTAATATAGCACTATTATATAAAGTAATAATAGTACTTATTGCCTCCTAGGGAAATATGTCGATTTGCACCCCATAGATCAAAGTGCACAAACTCCCTTTTACTCCTTTTAAAAAGAATGTTGATTACATATTGGGCCAAATTCTCCAATTTAAAATTTTGAATTTTTAATGGTTTATTTTAAACATAATTAGTTTTGATCGAAAAAACCTAAAACTAAAAAGTGTTCCCGTTAACTCTTTAGGATTGGTCGGCAAAAAATGACAAATTTTCGTCCAATAAATTTGGTCTTACAAAGTGGCTAAGTTAAGTAATAAGTTTTTATTTCATGAAAAAATCCTACGATTGAAAAAAAAAAAAAAAAAAAAAAAAAAAAAAAAAAAAAAAAAAAAAAAAAAAAAAAAAAAAAAAAAAAAAAAAAAAAAATAAAAAAAAAAAAAAAAAAAAAAAATCGTACGATACACACATGTTCAAAAGGTTACATTTGGACTTAAATCATTTCGACTTCAACAATTTCATCCCACAAGATTGAAGATTATGAGAATCAATTCATTAAAAAAAAAAATAGAAAAAAAAAAAAAAAAATTGTTGAAAAATTGCATTGCCTAGATGCGATAATATTAAAACTCTCAGAAAATACTTATACATATATATATATATATAAAAACAAAAAAAAAAAAAAACAAAAATCGATGATGTTTTGGAATGGGTTTTAATCTCACATCGGTATCAACGGCAGTCAAGGATTTTTCGCCAACCTTTAACTTCCTTTCAGATCGAATCGATCCGAATGGAATTAAATCAAATTTTTTCCAGATTCGGATCGATTTTCCATGTTGACTCTCGTCGATTTTGACGACAAACCGACCGTATTTTCTGTAACTCCGAACGATCCTTCGGAAACGTTTTTCTGCCGATTCCTGCCGTTTTTTAAAATTCGTATTCGCTGGATGCTGATGGCCGCCTGGACGCCTGCCAGCTGTCATCTCCTCATTGGCTCCCGATTCTAAACCGATATTTTTGGAAATCCCGAGAGCGACGTGACATTGCAGAAGAAAAAAATGAAGAAGGAGAAAAAGAAAATAAGGAGAAGCTACGCGTATTTTAAAAGACATGATTAGGGTTTGGAGGAGAGGGAGAGAGGAAGAGAAGAGAGAGAGAGAGAGAAAGAAAAGAGCGAGAGAAAGAGAAGAGCGAGAGAAAGAGAGAGAAAAAGAGAAAGAGAGAGAGAGGAGGAGACAGAGAGAGAGAAGAGAGAAAGAAAGAGAGAGAAAAAGGAGAGAGGGAGAGAGAAAGAAAAGAGTGAGATACAAGGAAAAGAAGTGCGAGTACAAGACAAACCATAGTAGTACCAAACGTACGGATTTTGACTTTTTTCGTTTGGTACACTACACCGTGAATCGCTATTAGCGTTGATACATTTTCGCCACTTAAAACATTTTTTCCCCGTACACACTTGTCAGATTGTGGATCTGACGGTTGGGATTTAAAGGTCAGATTCTCAGCTTCCAATTGGCAGTCTCAAATTAAAAATCAGACAAGTGTGTACGGAGAAAGTATGTTTTCAGTGGCGAAAAAGTTATCAACCCTAATAGCGGTACACGGTGTACCTTTACGGGAGAAACTTTCATCAGTGGTACGGAATTCCGTTAGGTGAAATGTTCCATCGTAACGTAACGGAGAGCTTTCCCCATAGACGTAATTGCACCGTGTATCGCTATTAGTGTTGATGTTTTTTTTGCCACTTTAAAACGTCTTTTCTCCCGTGCACGTTAGTCAAGATTATGGATCTGACGGTAGCAATTAAAAGCCAAGATTCTCGTCTTTCCGATTGGCGGTCTCCATGTGAAAATCTGGCAGGTGTGTACGGAGAAAAGATGTATTGAGTGACAAAAAGGTTACCAGCACTAATAGCGGTACACGTGTTAGTTTAACGGACGGCGAACACTTTTCCAGTTTTCTCTCTCAGAAAAAAACATTAACCAATCAGAATTCGGTTATTCGAGCCATCTCTGGATACGACAATCCTACCGATGGTTTCCCCAATTCAGTGCTGTAACTCCCCCGTTAAACAGTCGACACTTGTCCTTAATATTTATGCAAGATCGTAATTTAGATCCGAAGCCAGCTGGCATTTCTGTCCGGTTGCGTTTGTCAAAAGCTCCCCAACAGCAGCTAAGCCGGCGGTCACGCTTATATATTTGTCGTTTTGTTTAAACAGCGTGGCAGGTCGTATCTGGGTTCAGGGGCAGAGGGGCTACAGTACATGTCAGTTTTTGTCCAGCTCGTGTAAAATTTGTCGTTTTCTTTTCATATCTTTGGAACATAGTTCAAAGGTAGGCTTTTTTATGGTAGGCCTTTGGTAGGCGCACAAAACTTTGCACAAAACTCGCGCAACGTAGGCATACCGTATGTGTGTGTGTCGTGCACACTCTTGTACGAACGTCCGAATCTGACGTAAGATCAAAGTACAGCGCACGCCGCCGGCACGGCGTAGGTTGACATTCCGTGGGAAAAAAAACCGGGAAAAAAAAATACCGGGAAAATTCTCAAATAGCGTAGTTTATTCTATATTTTTCATTACTCTAATTAGGGCTATTTTCCAAGTACCGTAAAAAATGAAAGTACGTTGTATCTTAAATAGAGTGGAGTACGGTCAGTCTCAGACCGTACAAAAAGGTACCTTTTAAGTTAAAAGTACAATAAATTAGTTTTAGTAACCGCGGACGCATGAGAATGTGCGTTCTAAAAAGGGAAAAAAACCATGTCGTAAAAAATCCCGTTCACACATATTCGTCTGACAGCCGCGTTTCGACCGTGTGAACGCCAACGGGGTTGGTCCGTAGGTTTTGGCAATTTTTTTGGCAGTGTGGTGTTTTTTTTTTTTTTTATCGTTTCATATTGCCTGGTTGGTCAATTTGAGGCTTTATTTAGTGTGGCCCTCAAAATTGCAGACGCTAATATGACAGATTGTCCTTTCGTAAGTTGTGTTATGGGCTTTTCATGTGATCTTCTTAAATCGCCTACTTTGCGCCTACTTTGATCAACGACCGTTCGATCGTCCGAATCTGACAACTTAAATAAAAAGTCCCTCAAAACTCACATAAATCTTTTTTTTTGTCAATTTTTTTTTCAAAATTTAGACATGTCGTTTAATTCTCTATCGATCAATGTGCAACTCAACCTTGTTCCTATTTTATTTCATTTTGCAGTCAATACAATATGGGTCTCAAGGGCATATAGTATGTTTTGCGTACAATAGGCATATTGTATGGGCGTACGGTCACCTACTTTTGAACTATGCTTTGGAAGGACCACATCTCATGGCTTATACCCACCGGAGCATTTGTAACTTTTTGCCCATTCCAATGATTTTCCGAAAAGTCATCGGAAAACCTGTCTTGTTCACGCCAGTATTTTGGCACGTAACTCCGATTGAAGGTGTCTTGTGACACGTCACACGCTTAGACGTCATAAAACATAGGCGCGAAAACAAACCTGCAGATTTTCAAACTTTTAGGGTTTAGGTTGGACTGTTTTTTCGCGCGGGGAACAACGAAATAACCGTTCGGATGTTGTTTTTGCTTAGGGTGTGTCCCCATGTGCATAAGTAAAGGTTGTTTTCTGTCGTTTTGCCGTAAAACTTAGCGTTGTACTGCCTAAGTTCCAACCGTACGAAGGAATCGCAAATTTGTAGAGTACAATTTGCGTCATCCTTAAACTTAGGATGTACGAAAATTTGTCGTCTTGTGCTTTTCGACCCACTTCTACAACAAAAAACGTCATCTTCAAACCTTTGTTTAAAACACATGAGCGATGTGATTTAAAATTAGGTTTTTTCGATTGACAAATAGGAACATTTTTTCGCACATGCCTTAAATTTCGAAAATTTTCATACGATTTCCAAGGACAAAGAAAAGTACATAATTCGCTATGTTCTGTCCGTTTGCTTTATAATAAGACGAAAAGAAGTACGCAGTTTGTTTAATTTTGTCCGTTTTCGTCCAGTATGGATTTTTTATTTGCAGGGGTCTTCAAATTCCGATGCCATTTCACCTCGAGCGGACAGGCGATGCGAAGTGCAAAGCGCATCTTGAAAATGCCAAGCTGGAATGCGGTACGTCTACAATGTCACGGTAAGCCATGCGACGTCACAAAGCAGTTTCAAAAAATATCGTGCGACCACAGATTGTAGACGTTAACAACCATCACAGGTATTGTCGACGTATACCATTGTCACAAGCGTAAGTTGCAATTTCGTCCTTACAAACATAGGGACACTTGAAAACCGGGTCCGGCGGATCCGCGCTAAAATACAAAGTAAGTTCGCTAAGTTATAAGTACATGGGGACATACCCTTAGTCAACTTTTCGGGTTACCGTTGGCCTGTTTCACAGAAAGACGCAACTTGTACCCTACTTCTATATCCGGCAATATTTTGAGGAAGTACGTTTGTACAGTTTTCCGAGAACTTTCGAAAACTACAAAGTCAGTGCTCGGAAAGCCGTACATCATTCGAACGTCCGTCTGTTGCGGAAGTGATTTTTTTTCTGGTGGGAATAGGCTATCAGATGGGGTGCGAAATGGCGATATTGTCCGATTGTACTTGTCGACGGTTGTCGTAACCATAGTTTTAGTGTAGGTGAAAGTCGCCCATACAATATGCCTATTGTACGTAAATTTTACAATACTACCTTAAGACCCCTATTGTATTGGCTGCAAAATGAAATAAAATTGTAACACGATTGAGTTGCACATCAATCGACAGAGAATTAAATGTCATGTCTAAATTTTGAAAAGCATTTAGACAAAAAAAATATGTTTTTGTGAGTTTTGAGGTACTTTTTATTTAAACCGTCATATATGGACGATCGGACGGTCGCTGATCAAAGTAGCAATCTAAGAAGATCACATGGAAAGCCCAAAACACAACTTACGATAGGACTATCGTCAGATTCGAACGATCGGACTGTCGCTGATCAAAGTAGAGATCACATGAAAAGCCTGTAACACAACTTACGCTAAAGGCGGCCGACAAAAGGCCTACAAAAAAACACCTACTTTTGAACTATGGTCGGAACCGTACAGCGCACATCTTGACCCTTCAGTAACGGCGGTAAGGAATAACACAAACAGGTCCACGTATCACTTTTTGGTCCATTTTGCACGCTTCAGATTATTCTTCACTATATGATCACTGACAGATGTTTATGTCCGTACTCAAAACAAGAAAGTATAGTACAAAAACAAAAGGATATTAAATTTGGGTGCATCTCCATGTACTTAAAACTTTGGAGAATTACTTTGTTTTTTAGCGCATATCGGCGTACCCGGATTTCAGGTGTCCCTATGTGTAACAAAAAAAATTGTTGCTTAAGGGTGTGACGATTCTATGCGTTGACAATGCCCGTGACGATTGCCAACGTCTACAATTTGTGATGACGCACCTGATTGTTCAAAATAGTCAGTGACGTCGCATAATTTTATGTGACATTTGTAGACATTTACCTTTCCAAACCCTTTGTCCATGGATGCTGTCCATGGGTGACGTTGCCTTCAATGTACGGCTGCCTTTTTGGCAATGAATCAGCTGCCTTTTTGACAATGAATCTCTATTCCTATTTCAGAAACTTAATCTTATATTTGATTTAATCACCAAAAATTTAAGTCTTCTTTTTAACTCCTATTGGATGCATTGATTATTTTGTCTTGTGTAAAGAGTTTAAGATAATAAAGATAAACAAATAGAAATAATAATAAAAAGAATCATAATAAAATTTGGTTTTAGAATAACCGATTTGCACAGTAGATTAAGTGTGACATATTAAAACCAATATGAAGCACAATAATTAGATTTTTTTTTGGTTATTCAGTTTTCTCCAGCTTCCCTGCGGTCAACGATGAACTGCCTCGCGAAAGGTTGAGGAATATTGAAATTTGAAGAAGTGATGCAGTTTGGAGAGAATATGAGGCTGCGTGAGAGAGGCGGCGTGTGCGAGTTGATGGGGCGCCCTCAAAGATTTCTCACGATTTCGTCAAATAGCATCGGAATTTTCAGACCCTTGAAATGGAAAAATCCGTACTGAACGAAACGCGACAAAACAAAACAAATGGTGTAATTTGATGGACGCAACCGGACAAAAATAACGTAATATTGTATGTTTGGTCGTCGCTGAATACGTTTCAAATTTATGTAAAAAATTTTACACGTCATAATACGGTTCCTATTTTTTTTCGAAAATATTTTGTTTTAAAATACATCTTCCTTTTATTTTAAAGAAAAGTTTGAAGATGATGTTTTTGGCGGCCGTCGGTCAAAAGAGCACAAGACGACAACATGTAGTACATCCTAAATTCGATGATGACGCAAAATGTACTTCTCCTTTTCTATATTTTTTTGTACGGTTAAACTTATACCTGCGAATTAAATTTTACAAGGAAACGACAGAAAAAATCCATTACTTTGGCACATGGAGACGCACCCTTATTCACTGACTGTTCTCATGAGCCATTCACACATGAGTTATGGGACGATTTCTGGGAGTTTTTTGGTTATACAACAAGTTAGGCTGTGTACCCATGTAATTGTTAATTTGAAAAATTACTTTGGATTCTAATGAAGATTCTACGTACTACTTTCAAATCGTTCCAATGTGCGAAAAATGAAATTGGGACTTTAAAAAGTGACGGTTGTAGACGTGCATACAACTTGTGACGATGGAAGACGACTACGAAATGTCCAACAGTTGGTGACGTCTACAAAAGCAACGACGGTTGTAGACGTCGCGTTTTTTGTGACATTGTTAGATGAATAATGTTTTGTGACATTATGACCTCATGCTCACTTGTGACAACGTCGACATCATTGATTCAAAAACTTACTGCCATGGCTTCCCGATTTCGTTTTTGCGACTTATCTCGCCCGACTTGCCATCAAAATATGCGCAAAGGTAGTCAACATAATTATTTTTCAAAGCTCTGTATCTGTGTTTTATTCCACAAAGTGTGAGATGAAATCGATAGTGTGAGAGGGAGAGGAAAAGGCGACGACAGCGTAAACATCTACAAATGACCCATGAATGAAAGTGGAGGTCAAAGATCCCTGTGATGTCGTATCACGTCGCCGCGTTTTAATTGTAATTAATCGCATAGAGATGGTTTTTTAAGACCTACGCCACACTACCTTGCATTTTTGTACGATTTGGTGGTAACAGGTCTGTACGCGAACTCATCATACGTCGTTAATCCTTCAGATAGATTGGATTCTGTACGCGAAGTCGTCAGGCGCCGTGGAACCCGCGGAGAGATTGAATTCGGTACTAGTATTCGTTAGGCGCCGGATTTTCGTCTAGAATTTCCGCGAACCAATTTGAGCTGCCGTCCGGACGATTGGGCGAACCGAAACGTCAACATGAGAGGATGTTAGGACCAGTGCGAATTTGAACGCGCATCTACAGCCACAAAGGATGTAGACAAATGGACGATCCGGATTCAGACTACACACTATGACGCGGTTAGTCCATTTCAAGTCGTGGACCCCTGGAGGTCTCACGCATTCACACGTAGTGTAGGAAGGGTTTTTATCTGTAGGCTGTAGATTGTGTAACGTAAGGCATACAATTCTGGTCGCCTATTGGCCAGAATCCAAACTAACCTCAGACAACTACATAGAACGCATGTATTCATAGTAGGTTAGACGCTCAGCTGTAGACTTTGTACTCAGGGAATTTTAGGTGAATTATGTGCTCACAATTTCAAGAGCACAATAATTATTTTGGAGGATTTGACCTTTGCTTTCAATATCTTCTTATGAATTTGTCATGATAGTTTTAGTGGCTATTTTCTTGCCATTAACCGTTCTGCTACCTAGCTCTTACTTTCTTTCTCTGTAAATCTGCCTTGCTATTTTATCTACACCGCTCACGCCGAGGCCTAACCGGTTTCCCTTCACTTCTTCTCTCGTTCTATTAAGTGGATTGTTGCTCAACCTTCTCTCTCACGTTGTTGCTGAACTTTGGATTGTAATTGGACAGTTTTGTGTTTGCTCATGTAATTTGTTTGGTGATAGTGGATTAGAGTTTCAGTGTGCGGCTAGTTTTGGTTATCTCAAATATGCTCGTGATTTGTTGTATATTCGGTTTATGTATTGTGACATTTAGGTTAGATCTTTAATTAATCTAACTCTTGTAAGGAATATGAAATGACCAAGGAGCCTAGTGGCTATCTTTTGGCTTAATATTCTTGTGCTCTTGAAATTGTTTGTTTTCCTATTTTCTGCAATTTAAAATTGTCAGTTTTGTTCTATTTTCGGCAATTTGACATACTCAGTTTTTCTCTATTTTATGCAATTAAAAATTGTCAATTGCTCTCTATTTTATACGATTTATATTTGACATTTTTTCTTTGTGTTTCTGCGATTTGATAATAGATCCTTGCATTTTGGATTAGTTTGCCAACTGGTGAATTTTTCTACCAAGTTGAAATTGTTTGTTTTGTAAAAAAACAAACGGGTATTTATTATTCAGGATAACCCAAATTACAATTAGGGATTAATTAGTATATATCTTTATGTATTCAAAATAAAAAAATTCCCGATTAGTGTTAATAACACTAATTATTTTTTTACGCTATTTATTCCTTTACTCTAATAGCGATTGATGGTGTACAGTACACTGTGTATCGCTATTAGTGTTAATGTATTTTTTGTAGTGTTGTGTATCGGTAAAAAAGTTATCGCGATAACACCGATACCGATAGTTATCGGTTATCGAACGGTCAGAGCTACCGATATATTTGTACTTTTTGTACTTTCTTTCAGTAGTACACGTGGGCAGGTTTCCAGTGGATCCCAAGGAAGAAAGGGACAAGCCATAACGTCGGATGTGAAAGGTACATCTTTTTATCTGGAGCCGTACTAAATCCGTACATATCTTATGCCGGCTACTGTTCTTTCGGCCTGTACAAATGATCTGATTGGTAGGCACCTCAGAACGTTTATTTTTGTTTATGATTTACGTAAATGATTTGCCGTACTTTTATCTGTACGGTTCGTACATATATATCCGTACCGATATATCGATTATCGGCTACCCGAAAAAAGTCCCATATCGGTTATCGGCAAATCTTTACCGATACACAACACTAATTTTTTGCCACTTAAAACATCTTTTCTCCGTACACACTTGTCGGATTGTAGATCTGACAGTCGCGATTGAAAGGTAAGATTCTTTGCTTTTGGTTGGCGCTCTCAGATTGAAAATCGGATAAATGTGTACGGAGAAAAATGATGTTTTAAGTGGCGAAAAAATGTTAACACTAATAGCGATTCACGGTGTACTATGGTGTCCGTACTATCAAACATTATTGTACTTTGCACTCTTGTTATCGCGGAAGGTATGAGCCTATGAGGGAGATATACACCGCGAATCGCTATTAGCGTTAACAAATATTTAGTGTTAAATAAGAACTACACCGCGAATCGTTATTAGTGTCAAAGTTACTAATTTGGGTTCTTATTTTTTTTTTTTTTTTTTTCCGGCAATTAGTATACATGATTTTCAAAAATAAACTAGCAACGCTATTTAAGGACGTGGACCATAATATGCCACGTCTCTCGCACTAAATTCGAATCAATTTTAAAGTTTGACACTAATAACGATTCGCGGGGTGTAGTGTGATTAACTCTAATTGGGAATTTGTGGATTTTCAAGGAAATCAGTCACTCTAATTTGGTTTTTAGGGTTTTCTTAATCACTCTATTTAAGAATTAAGGTACAAATTTAGTGGCGCCGAAATAGCGTGATCGGCGCTAATAGCGATTCGCGGGTGTACCGTTAATTTAAATAATTTTGTACATATTGGGGTACGGCGGGGTACGGATTTTCGCGATATATCGCGTATCGGTTCAATACGCGACCCCGCACGTGCGAAATATTTCGGCTGACGTTGAGATCGCGAGGCGAGAGTACTTTTCTCGATTTTAACAACGGGCAAAAAAAAAGAAAAAAAAAGAAAGAAAGAAAAAAAAAAAAAAAGTCGTCCACTTCCCA
>JBBHKE010002820.1:17500-20812 GCA_037447655.1 Zygnema cylindricum
TCTGTCTTTCTCTCTCTCTCCCTTTCTCTCTCTTTCTCTCTGTCTTTCTCTCTCTGTCTCTCTCTTTCTCTCTCTCTCTTTTTCTCTCTCTCTCTCTCTCTCTTTCTCTCTCTCTCTCTCTGACACCTTTCTTTTTGGCTTTTTATTTTTCTATAGGACATTTCAAAGTATTTTGAGGTACAAAACTCTCTCTCTCTCCTTCTCTCTCTCCCTCTCTCCCTCTCGCTCTCCCTCTCACTCTCTCTTTGTCCCTCTCTCACTCTATCTCTCACTCTCGCCCTCTGTCTCTCTCTTCCTCTCTCCCTCCCCCGTTTTTCTCTCTCTCTCGGTTTTTGAGAGTATTTATAAATGTAAAGTAATTTTTTTATAATCTTTGTTTTTTTTTTATCGAAAGGATATTTTTTTTGCGGTTTTTTTTTTTTTTTTTTTTTTTTTTTTTTTTTTGACAAATGGTATTTCTTTTCGGTCCTCAGATGACCAAAAAAGTGGTTGGGCCCTCCCTCCCTCTCTCTCCCCTTGCTCCGGTACTTCTTTATTTCTCTCTTTTTCCACTTTTTCTTTCGCTTCTCGTCCCACTGCCGCCCTCTCTCTTTCTCGCTCCCCGCTCTCCCTCTCTTACTGCCGCCCTCTCTCTTTCTCTCCCGCTCCCCCTCTCTCTTTCTCTCTCTCCCTCTCTCCCTCTCTCTCTCTCCCTTTCTCCCTCGCTCTCTCCCTCTCTCTCCTCTCTCTCCATCTCTCCCTCTCTCTCTCCCTCTCTCTTCCCCCCGCTCTCTCCCTCGTTTCATTGCTATGTTTATTTATTCATTTCATTTTAATTTGTTTTTATTTTATTATTGTTATGTTTTTTATTTTTTCACTTTTTCATCACTTTTTTTTTTAATGGCTTTTTTTTTATGTTCTTTTTCTTTTGTTTTTTTTTTTTTTCTATTGGGCTTTTTTTTTAACTTTTATTTTCACTCGTTTTTTTGGGGTTTTTCAGTCCCTCTCTCTCCTCCCTCCGCTCCTCTCTCCTCCTGGGAGGAGTTGTACGGATGGAGGGGTCTCTCCCTTTCGTCCCCCTCCGCCCTGGCCCTATCCACGGTAACCCTTTAAGAGCCTTTTTTAGGGTTTCTTTTCGTTTTTTTGGGGTTTTCTTTGGGTTTTTCGAGGCCTTTCCTTTTGAGGTTTTTACTTTCTAGGCTGTTTTTTCCCTCCCGCTCTCCCTCTCTCTCTCCCTCTCTCACTCTCTCTCTCCTTTCTTCCTCCCTCTCCTCCCCCTCGGCCTTGGCCTTTCTTACCAACTTTGAAACAAAAGTTTATGGATTAGAGGACGTGTTGCGTCGTACTTTTTTTTTTTCTGCGATGTTGTTCGTCTTCTTGTCTTTTTCAAATTTTGTAGCGAATCCGAATGAAGAAATATAAAGAACTTAAAAATAACTAATAGAACTAGTATAAACTATATAAACAACTAAAAAAAACTAATAGAACTAATATAAACAACTAATATTAACAACTAATATAAATACTAATATAAACAACAAATGTAAACAACTAGTATGAACTAATACTTTTAATTTATACTTTCAACTAATAATTTCATTTATTATTTTCTACTAGTATTTACAACATCCGAATCGGAACGAAGAAATATTTGAAATATGTACCACTTCGCTAAAGAAAAGACAAAAAAGTTTGAAAAGACTAGAAGACGAATGACATCGCAAAAATATTCAAGAAAAAGTACTAAAGAAATACAAAAATACAAAACTAAAGAAATATAAAAATACAAAAAATACACAAAACCCTATTTTTTTTTCTCTTTTTTGTCAGCCTCTCACTCTCTACCACGGGATCAATTTGGTCGAAAACGCCAAAAAAGGCTCCGAAAACTCCAAGAATGGCTCAGAAAACCTCAACCCGAAAAAGGAATCTCTCCGGATCCATTTGTTAGGTGAGAGGGGTTTTTTTTTTTTTTCATGTTTTTAAGTCTCATAGGGTTGTTTTAAAGGTTTTTCGTAGGGTTTTTGTCGTTTTTTATGGTTTTTTTCAGGCTTTTTTAAGCTTTTATTGCTTTTACAGTTTTTAGTGTTTTTAAGGTTTTTAGTGCGTTTCCCCGGTATTCTTAGCCTCTCCCTCCTCTCCCCTGTCCTTCCTCTCCCTGTCCCTCTCCTTCTCCCTCTCCCTCTCTCTCTCCCTCTCCTCTCTCTCCCTCTCCTCTCTCTTCTCCCTTTCTTGTCTCTTTCTTTATTAAGAGCGAGTGGGTCTTTCTCTCTCTCCCGCTTCTTGACCTCTCCCACCACCCCATCAACGTTGCTCGACCTTTATTTCTGTTTTTTTTTCTTTTTTCTGACCTTTGTGGTTTTTGTAATTTGTTTTTTTATTTTTATTTATTTATTTTATTTTCTTATCTATTTTATTTATTTATTTTTCATGAATGGGGGAGACGAGGGGGGTAAAAGGAGACAGGAGCGGAAACGGAACTGAATGACATAGAAACACTTGGAGAACTTCTCTCTCTCTTCCCCTTTTGTACCTTCGATATCACTTTCATTGGCCCGGAAGTTCCTGTTTCTAGGTATGTCTCTCTCTCTCTCTTTCTCTCGCTTTCTCTCTCTCTCTCTCCCCCTCTCTCTCTCTTTCTCTCTCTATTTCTCTCTCTCTTTCTCTCTCACTCTACCTGTCCCTCTCCCTCTCTCTCACGCACACTACCCGTCCTCTCCTCTCTCTCTCCCTCTCCTTCTCTTTCTCTCTCTTTCTCTCCCTCTTGCCCTCCCTCTCTCCCTCTCTCCTTCTCTAAATCTTTCTCTCCCTCCACACTAATTTAGGTGAATCGTAAACGATGTCGGTGAACCGATTGTCCTCTTGTTGTTTCTGAAGCCTCCCCTCCCCCCCCCCTTGTTTCATTCTCTCCCCTCCCTCCCTCCCTCCCTCCCTCCCTCCCTTCATCCCTCCCTCCATCCCTCTATCTCCCTTCCTCCCTCCCTCTCTCTTTCCCTCCCTCTCTCTCTCTCTCCCACTCTTTGACACGATCGGTGCCCAGATTTTCCTCTTTTATTTTCTCCCTCCAATCACACTACTTGTGATAAATCCCCTCTCCTTCTCTCTCTCTCCCTCTTCCTCTCCCCCCTCTCTCTCTCTCCACACCCACCATGAGGTAAGAAGTATGCAGCATTGCCAAAAAACCCTCTCTCTCCCGTGCCCCTTCCCTCCGCCCCCCTCTCTCCCTCCTCTCTCCCTCCCCCTCACGTTCCCTCCTTTTTCCTCTCTCTTTTCTCTCTCCTTCCACGCCTCCCTCTCTCCGTCTCTCTCTTTCTCTCCATCCACACTATTGGT
>JBBHKE010002820.1:27420-67738 GCA_037447655.1 Zygnema cylindricum
TTTTTTTTTTTTTTTGCTTTTAATAGTTTTTGTTTGGGTGGTTTTAATGTTTTTTATTTGGGTTTTTTGGGTATTTTTTATTGCTTTTTTCTGGTTTTTTTGGGTTTTTTTTATGCGTTTGAGGGTATTCAAGGTTTTTTTGTCAAGGGATTTTTCGGGTTAATTTTTGGATTTGTTTATTTGGAGTTTTTGGGTTTTTTTTTGTGTTTTTTTTGGGTTTTTTTAAGGCTGTTGTAAGGTTCTTTTTGATTTTTTTTTGGGTTTTAATACTGTTTTAATGTGGTTCAAGAAAACTTGTCGATAATTGACAAGTTTATTTCAAAAAAAACAAAAGTTAGTATTCTATGTTGTTTTTTTTTAGGCTTTCTGGTTTATAAGGGTTTTTAAGTTTTTCTGGGTTTTTGTGTGTTTTTAAGGATTTTTTGGAGAGTGTTTTGGTTTTCTGGGGTGTTTTTCGAGGTTTTCCAAGCTTTTAAGGGTTTTGTTCGGGTAGTTTTCAGGTTTTTTATTTGGGTTTTAGGGTATTTTTTATGGCTTTTTTTGGATTCTAAGTTTTCAGAATGATAAAGGTTTGTTTTTTTTTTATTGTTTTTCCGGGTTTATTTTTTGGTTTGCTATTTAGGGTTTTTTGTTTTTTTGTCTGTTTTTTGGGGGTTGTCTTAAGGTTGTTATAAGGTTGTTATAAGGTTTTTTTTGGGTTTTTTCCTGGGTGTTAATAGTGTAATTAAAGTTTTCTTTTTTTAGCTTTCTTCTTTCAATTTTGCTGTTATTATTTGTTTTGTTTTTTTTTTTTTTTTTTATTTGTTAGGGTCTTTTTTAGTTTTTTTGATGACTTTTGTATGGTTTTGGGATTTCTAGGCCCTTTTGGCGGTCTTTAGGCCATTTTTGGGGTCTTTAGGCATTTTATGGGGTTTTTGGGCCCTTTTTTGGGGTTTTTCAGGTTTTTCAATTGTTAAACTATAGTATTTTCAAAAGCTGATTGAAAATGACAAAAGCCCTCCATATAAAGAGAAAAAGTATTACAAATCGTTAAATAAATGCTGAAAAATGACTTTAAACTGTTTTATTTTATTTTTTGCTCAGGTTTTTGGTGTTTTTCTCTTTGTGGGCCGTTTTTGGGTTTTTTTGGCCTTTTGTGGGGTTTTTGGGCCAATTTTTTGACTTTATAGGCCATTTTTTTGGGTTTTTGGGTTATTTCATGTGGATTTGGGCCCATTTCTAGGGTTTTTCGGGCTATTCTCTTGGGTTTTTTTCCTTTCGAGGTTTTTAAATTGTTTTTGGGGTTTTCTAGGGTTTTAGGCCGTTTTTTTCATTTTTTTTGCCTTTTTTCATATCGTCAAAAATCTCTTAAAAACTATAAAAACTTTTGTACAAGGATTTTTTTTTCTTTTTTTCAGGCCACTAATTCAAAAATGACTAAAAAATGGCCAAAAAAAGAACTACTAAAATCTTTAAAAACCTATGAAACTCTAAAATGTTTTTTTTTTTTTTCTTATTTTCTGGTTATCGATGGTTGTAGATGAATGGGGAGGGAGGTAGAACCTTTATTGTACATTTTGAAAATGTTTTTTGACTAAAGAAGTGTTTAAACAGAAAATTTCGACAAGTAGTATTGAAACAATGTTTTTTGGCAAAAGTAGTGTTTAAACAATTGTTTACGATAGAACCTTATGAGTGGTTTTACACCCTCTCTCCCTCCTCTTAATACTAACTATGGACAACTGAAAAAAAAAAAACAAAATGCTTTAGAGTTTCCATAGGTTTCAAATTTTCAAGGTTATTTTTTGCCATTTTGTCATTTCTAAACAGTCGTTTAAAAAAAAACCTTGTATAAACAGTTTTTACAGCTTTTAAGAGTTTTTTGACGATATGAAAAAAGGCAAAACCTCAGAAAACCAAACAAAACACTACAAAACAGTTTAAAACCACAAAGGAAAAAACCAAATGATGTCAAAACCCCAAAAAAATTGGGCCCAAATCCCCACCATGAAATGGCTAACTCAATAAATGGCTAAAAAACCCAAAACAAAAACCAAAAGCGACCAAAAACAGAAAAAACCGTAAGCAAGAAAAAATAAAACAAAACAAGGATTTTTTTCAGCATTGTTAACGATTGTAATACTTTCTGTTATATGGGCTTTGTCATTTTCAATCGGCTTTTAGAAAATACTATGGTTTTCAATTAAGAAAAATACAAAACCAGAAAAGCCAAAAACCAGTAAGGCTAAGACTCAAAAGGACAAAGACATAAAGGACCAGAACCTCAAACCTAAAACCTCAAAAAATGAAAATACTAACAAATCAATAAAACAAATAGTAAATGGGAGAGGAGAAAAGAAGAATGTCACTTTCTAAAAAAATAGATAAATAATAATAACTACAAAATTGAAAGAAAAGCTAATAAAAAGAAAACCTTAATTACACTATTAAAAACCCAGAAAAAACCCAAAAAGAACCCCATAACAACCTCAAGACAGCCCCCGAAAAACACAGAAAAAAACAAAAAACCCTAAATAAACAAACCCAAATATTAACCCGTAAAATCCCTAAAAAAAAAAAAACCTTGAATACCCTGAAAAGCTTAAAAAATCCCAAAAAACCAAAATAAAGCCATAAAAATTATTCTAAAAACCCAAATGAAAAACCTGAAAACTACCCAAACATAACCCGTAAAAGCTTGGAAAACCTCGAAAAATACCCTAGAAAACCAAAGCACTCTACAAAAATCCTTAAAAACACACAAAAACCCAAAAAAACTTAAAAACCCTTATAAACCAGAAAGCCTTAAAAAAACAACATATAACACTAACTTATTCATTTTATAAAAAATAAACTTGTCAATTATCGACAAGTTTTGTTGAACCACCTGAAAACTGTACTAAAACCAAAAAAAAAACTCAAAAAGAACCTTACAACAACCTTAAGAAACCCAAAAAAAAACACAAAAACAAACCCAAAAACTCCAAATAAACAAATTCAAAAATTAACCCGAAAAATCTCTTGACAAATAAAGCCTTGAATACCCTGAAAAGCTTCAAAAAACCCCGAAAAGCCAAAAAATAGCCATAAAAAATATCCTAAAAACCCAAATAAAAACCTTAAAATCACCCGAACAAAAACTATTGAAAACTGGTTATTAGGATTGAGAATCACACAATCTGTGTCTCCACATGCCACCTGGCATGAAAGAACGTGAAAGAAATGGGTATTACTGTTGTTGGTACGAATATCGGTTGGAAACACAACAAATGGAGACGGCGATTTTTTCAAATTACTTAAACTATAAGCATTTGAGTAGATAGATGAACCGGAGTATTCATCTCTTTGTGTGGCTTTAAAGTCAAAATGCCAATCGGCTTTTGATTGCTAACATCGTTTCAGGATATTCAGGCATATGTGTTTGGAGTTTTTTTGTTTTTTTGTGGAACGTTTTACTTTTTCTCTTGCGTTTTTGTTTATTGTGGGTGTGACAATTGCGAGAGCATTTTCCAACGTAGTTTTTTTAGTGATATTTATCACAAATACCTTGAGTTTTTATTTCCCGGTTTTTATAAGTTTAACTGTATCGAGTTTTAGTTAAAGACAGTTGTTAAATGGCGTGGGCTTGACCTTTTCTGCTTTCATTTAATTGGGTCTCTACGCTTTATTTTGATGTGTTTATATGTATGCCTTCAAATAGTGATCGTGATCAAACAACAATATCCCAAATACTATGAGGAAACATTTACCTTTGGCCTTTCATTTTGTAAGCACCTTTTATTACTTTTGGGAAATGGACTGAGAAGAAAAATACAAGACTCGATATGTTGTTGTTATCCATCTTGAGATAGAAATTGGATGATAATGCTCAATATGAATGCAACAACATGCGAAACAAAATTTTGAACGATTTTTTGATTATATAAGCTTGAGCAAACATACATATATTTTGAAGGATTCATGGTCTGGCTTTTACTTGAAAAGGCCAATCATATTTTGACTGCTAATATTGTTTCAGGTTAGTCAAATGTTCATGATCGGCGATTTTTTCTTTCGTTGTTTGTGAAAAGTTTACTTATTTTCTTGTATTGTTTCTTTATCGTTTGTACGACTCGATCGTGGATAGAAAAACCAAGATCCACAATTACGATGGGAGTTTTTTCTTACCGTTTTGCCTTTTACTATGCAAGCGAATTTAGAATAATAGTGACAAATTCCAAAATTGGTCTAAAATTACATCCTTTTTTAAGCCCCGTTTCTTCTTTATACCCTATTTTTATCGATCTTAAATCCAGTTTTGTCAAAAAAAAAAATGTTTTAAAAAAAAATCTCCCGGTCAACATGGACCGCCGCACTATATTGCTCCCTTGTTTATGTTTTTTCCTCCTTGCTAGGCCAAGACTAACAATCGCCATCTGCACACTAACAACCCTACGGAAGGGAGAGAAAAGAAGGGAGAGAAGAGAAGGGAAAGAAGAGAGAGGATAGAGAGGAGCGAGAGTGATAAATGTAGGATCGTTGCTCACAAAGCAATCGTACAAAAAAATAAAATATGCACAGCGGAAGCTTAACACTAATAGTCTCACAAACTCACACCAAAGTACATCGACCAAATATATATTTATTCAGCCGAAGGCTTTTCCTTTTCCTTTACAAAACTCTCTCTTACCCTCACTCTCCTTACTCACATCTTCTCACTCACTAACTCTCACTTCTCCATTTACTCTAAGGTACTTCTTCCTCACACTCACTCTCACTTAACTCTGATACATCACTCTTTCAGACGCATGATGCATCCACAACTATAGACACATAATAATTCAGGATTCATACTTCTCCTTAAATAAGAGCTCTAAGGGAAGACTTAGTTTGCACGACTTCTCCCACTAACTACACGGAAACTTACTCAGACAAACTAGAACCTTCAACGCCGAAACAGAACTGACGCCAAACTAACAGAACTGACGCTGAACTAACAGATCTGATGCTGAACTAATAAATGTGACGCCGAAATTATATAACTGACGCCGAACTAACAGATCTGACGCCGAACTAACAGAATTGACACCGAACTAACAAAACTGACGCCGAACTAATAGATCTGACGCCAAACTAACATTTCTGACACCGAACTAACATAACTAACGCCGAACTAACAGAACTGACGCCAAACTAACAGAATTGACGCCGAACTAACAGAACTGACGCCGAACTAAAGATCAGACGCCCAACTAACAAAATGAACGCCGAACTAAAAGAACCGACGCCGAACTAACAGATCTGACGCCGAAGTAACAGAACTGACGCCGAACTAAAGATATGACGTCGAACTAAGAGATCTATTGCCGAAATAAGAGATCTGACACCGAACTAACAGATGTGACGCCGAACTAACAGATTTAACGCCGAACTAACATAATTGACGCCGAAATAACATATCTGACGCCAAACTAACAGATCTGACGCCGAACTAACAGATCCGACGCCGAACTAACAGAATTGACGCCGAGCTAACAAAATTGAAGCCGAACTAACAGATCTCACGCCGAACTAACAAAACTGACGCCCAACTAACAGATCTAGATCTAACGTCGAACTAACAAAATTGACGCTGAACTAACAAATCTGACGCCGAACTAACAGATCTGACGCCAAACTAACAAAATTGACGCTGAAATAACATATGTGACGCCGAACTAACACATCTGACGCTGAACTAACACATCTGACGCTGAACTAACAGAACTGACGCCGAACTAACAAAAGTGACGCCGAACTAGCAGATGTGAAGCCGAACTAACAGATCTGACGCCGAACTAACAGATCAGACGCCGAACTAACAGAACTGACGCCGAACTAACAGAACTGACGCCGAACTAACAGATCTCACGCCAAACTATCAGAACTGAGACCGAACTAACAGATCTGACGCTGAACTAACAGAACCGACGCCGAACTAATAGATCTGACGCCGAACTTACAGATCTGATGCTTAACTAATAAATGTGACGCCGAAAATATATAACTGACGCCGAACTAACAGAATTGACACCGAACTAACAAAACTGACGCCGAACTTATAGATCTGACGCCAAACTAACATTTCTGACACCGAACTAGCAAAACTAACGTCGAACTAACAGAACTGACGCCAAACTAATAGAATTGACGTTGAACTAACATAACTGACGCCGAACTAACAGATCAGACACCCAACTAACAAAATGAACGTCAAACTAAAAGAACTGAGGCCGAACTAACAGAACTGACGCCAGACTAACAAAACTGACGCCGAACTAGCAGATGTGAAGCCGAACTAACAGATCTGACGCCAAACTAACACATCAGACGCTGAACTAAAACTAATAGAACCGACGCCGAACTAACAGAACTTACGCCGAACTAACAGATCTCACGCCAAACTATCAGTACTGACACCGAACTAACAGATCTGACGACGAACTTACAGATATGACGCCGAACTAACAGACCTGACGCCAAACTAATAGATCTGACGCCGAACTAATAGATCTGACACCGAACTAACAGATCTGACGCTGAACTAACAGATCTGACGCCGAACTTACAAAACTGACGCCGAACTAATACATCTGACGCCAAACTAATAGATCTGACGCTGAACTTAAACGTGCCCTGGAATTTAAACCGTACCACGGTACTATGTACTAAATAACTTACCAACTGTACAGTGCTAAATGACACGAATAAATACTTACGTAACAATTTCTCAAAGTTTAATTTGATGCGACAATGACTTAAATGGGGAGGTAAACTGTACAATAAATATAAATGAACAATAAACTTAAATTGAACACAAACGTGAATCCGACCGATCTGCCGATTCACCCAATAACCTAACAAAGAGGAGGGGGAGAATCGAGAGGGGGGAGAATAGAGAGGAGGGAGAAGAGGGAGAGGATGGAAAACAAGGAGAGGAGGGAGGGAGAGAGGGAGAGAAAGAAGAGGAAAAAGAGGAAAGGATTGAGATAGGGGAGAGAAAAGATAGGAGGGAGAGAAGGGAGAGAAGGGAGAGAAGGGAGAGAAATGAGAGAAGAGAGAGCAGATAAAGGAGGAAGAGGCGGGGGAGACGGGAGTAGAAGGAGAGGAATGAGAGGAGGGCGAGAAGGGAGAAAGGGGAAGTAGGGAGAGAAGGAAAAAAACCAACTGTGTCCCTTTACCTTTTGATGGTATGACCATCGAGGCTCGCCCCCTCTTTTCCTCCCCTTCCAGTTTCTCTCTCGCTAACCTACCCATCTCCATGTCTCTCTCCCTCTCCCTATATTTTTCTCTCTCCCTATTTCTCTTTCTCTCCTTCTCCCTCAATCTCCCTCTCGTGCTCCCTCTCCCTTTCCAACTCCTATTTGACTCCCTCTCTTGCCTCTCTCCCCCCGTCTCCTTTCCCTCCTTCACAACCTAAATCTCCCCCTGCCTCCTCCCCACTGTGCTAAAATATACCTCTATCTTTCTACCCCCTAAAATATTCCCCTTCACCTGTTTGTCTCTCCCCCCTAAAATTTTCCCTTTAACCTCTATCCTTGCTTCTATCTCCCTCCTCCGATCTGCCTCTACCATGGCCTCCGCCGCCACTAGCAATCTATCCGGACGTGGCACATCTCTTTGCCTTACCCGTACAAGTCTCCTCCTTTTCGGTGGTGGAGAGGACGATGACACCATGAATACTATTGTGCTGGATAATTTTGGTAATTCGAGAAGGGAAGGTAAGCTGGCTGTGCAGAGCAAAACACTCTCCAAACTACTTCGACTAGGTGGTTCGTGAAAGCTGAGTGAAGTCTTAACCGCGAGGGTTGAGGGTTCTACTGTTGGACTTTTCCAATCGTCGCAGCGTCCGAGGGTATCGCAACGTCCAACATTTAATAAACTTCGTTGCTGCGACAAAACCGAGGGTTCGAGGTCACCAATGTGGTGAAACACAATTTCGCTGTTGCGATTTTCTCTCAACGTAGCGATGGCGCTGCGATCCTCTGACGGCGCCTCGACTATGCTGCGCTTTGGTGGCTCCGCCACCATAGCGATGTGGTCCGTTAACATCACCGCCGCGTTTCTTCGCCGCGTCCCCAATATGATCGCGATGGTTGCGATTCTGCGATTCGTTCCTTTATCGCGTCCGCTGCGATTGCCCCTCCGGTAAAGCCGAGTGTCCGCATCCTGCGTAAACCAGCGCAACAATTCAGGTGAATTCATATCCTCCTCGTCCACCCAAGAGTCGTCTTCAACTCCATATCGAGTTAGAATTCCGAGAGCGACGTGACTAAAGGATCTCCCCCACTTCGTACTTGTCCGATGTACCCTGAATGGGCGGTAAAACGGTATTCGATTGTCGATTAGGAAAAATCGAATCGGGGTCGCGAAACGGTTGAGGAGGGAAACATGGAAGCCACTGTGGATATGCCAGTCCTTTTGTACATCCAGCTTATAGGTCACTTCTCCCACCTTTGATAGAACAGTGAACGGGCGCGTAAATCTCGGTGCCAACTTCTTGGAGAGGGCACCCACTTTGCCATATTAAGGCAAACTTTATCAACCATGCTGAATACGATGTCCTTCCGGTGAGCGTCGGCCTCCGACTTTTGATGGTCCTTTGTAAGCTGGAGCGCATTCACCGCCTTTTGTAGATTCCTTTGCAGCCTTTTGGCAAAATCCAGAGCTGTGGGTGTAGGGCAATCCGTTGCCAATAAATTTTGGGGAAGGGTGAGCTAGCGTTGATTGAGGGAAAATGGTGGAGGGTTCATGGACGAGTGCACCGCGCTGTCGTACGCCACCTCAATTATCGTCAAATGGTTTACCCAATCCGTTTGGTGCACCGATACATAAGCCCACAAAGCCTCCTCCAAAGTCCGATTCACCCTTTTGGTCTCACCATCGGTCTGAGGGTGACAAGCTGTGGACATGGCCAACTGCGTTCCACACAGCTCGAACAAACTTCTTCACAAGTGGCTCCAAAAATTTTCATCACGCTCGTTGACGATCCTCTTCGGAAGTGCGTGATGGCGGAATATCTCCCGAAAGAATAAGTCTGCCGCATCCCGCGCTGTGGTTGTGGTTGTCGTGGGTAGGAAAATGGGCCATTTTCGTCAAATAATACACGACGACGAAGATGGGGTCAAAGCCTTCCCGAGTCAACGAAATAGCAACGATGAAGTCCATCGAAATCGCCTCTCAAGGAATAGATGGTATCGGAAGGGGTTGTAACAGACCTTGGTCACCCGATTCCAATTTATTTTTGTTACAAGAGTCACTCGTCCGACATACTCTGCAATGTCCCAAGTCATGTTCGGCCAATAATACGCCTCAGCCACACGTGCAGTTGTTTTATCCCCCCCAAAATGTGCACTGAGCGGCTCGTCATGGCTCATTTTAAGTATCGAATGACGTAACTCTTGGTTTGTCGAAAAGTAAAGTCTAGTTGTCTGACTCGGTCTATTCCGCCACATACCATTGGCGGTTCGAACTAATACCTTCCGTTCTACCAGCTCCTTGATTGTCTCGTCTTCGTCGTATGCGACCTTAATCCTACTTAACCACTTGTCGTCTACTTGTACCGTACTGGTCACTGCGTTGAGTTTTGGATCCTGCGCATTGTCCGACGATGCGGTGTTCTTTTTCACAGAGCTACGTTTCCATCCTGCGATGCTTGCGATTGTTGCTCCGTCACTGGCGCAGCTACTCCGGGTCTTCTTGTCAGCGCATCCGCCGGGTTCGTCTTGCCCGGTTTATACTCAATATCTAGTTCCCGCCCGAAGGTCTGAAAAAACGTCATTCATCGCACCTGTTTCTTTGACAACTTCGGCTGTGTCTGAAGATACTATAGGGCGTGGTGATCGGTGATGATCGTGATCTGCTTCCCTTGAACGTAACATTTCCAAACCTCTAGCGCATTAAAAATTGCGATTGTCTCCTTTTCATGGGTGGCCCATGTAAGCTCAACTGCATTTTGTTCCCGACTGTCGTAGGCAATGGGTTGAAGGCCTTTTCCTTCATCCTGTATAAGGATCGCTCCAATAGCCGTATCGCTAGCGTCGGTGATTATCGTCCAAGGTAATTCTGGGTCGGGGACAGCTAACATAGGGGCGGTAACCAACCGCTCCTTTAGCGTGTCAAAGGTTGCCCCTTGCGCCGTTTTCCACTCGTAGGGCACGTCATTCTTAAGTAAGTCCGTGAGTGGTGCAACAATTTTTGCGTAACCTTCGACAAAACGACGATAGTAGGATCATAATCCGAGAAAGCTCCGTAACTTTGTAATGTTTGTCGGCTGCGGCCACTCGTTAACTGCCCTAGTTTTGTTCGGATCCACTGCAATCCCATCCCGACTCACCACATGGCCCATAAACTCAATTTTCTCCTTCAAAAAGTCACATTTACTCCTTTTTGCATACAACCTGTTCTCCCGAAGGAATTGTAGGACCGTCCGTAGATGCTCCATATGATCCTCCAGCGTTCGGCTATACACTAAGATGTCGTCTAGAAAGACGCTTACAAACACGTCCAAATATTGCCGAAAGATGGAATTCATCAAATGCATAAAGGTTGCCAGTGCGTTGGTCAATTGGAATGGCATAACCCGAAATTGGAAATGACCGTACGGAGTTCTAAATGTTGTCTTATCCACATCTTCCTCGACAATTCTGACTTGGTGATAGCCGCTTCGCAGGTCTATCTTCGAAAAATACTTTGCACCTCGTAGTTGATCCAAGAATTCGTCTATCTTCGGTAGAGGGTACGCATTTTTCACCATTAAATTTTTTAGCGCTCGGTAATCCACACACATACGAAAACCTCCACCCTTCTTATTTACGAAGAGAACGGGGGCTCCGTACGATGACTTGCTCGGTTCAATTGCTCCGACTTTGACCAACTCCGCAAGTTGCTTTTTGAGTTTGTCCAATTCAGTGTAACTCATCTTGTACATCCGATTAGCCGGGGGTACCGCTCCGGGAACAAGCTCTATCTTGTGTTCTACTTCACGCTTCGGAGGTAAGCCTTCTGGGAGTTTCGGAGGAAAGACATCTACATACTCCTCGACAAGTTTTGTCACGACTTTCGGGGCCTCTACGGAAGTCTTTCCGGTGTCGTCACCTTCTTTTGAGTCGAAGTAGGGATCTTTCTTCCTCCATTCCTCTGGAATCCCCTCCTACGGCTCCTCCATAGGTTGGACGACCGCCATACCAATTGTCTCCCCTTTCTTGAGTGCCCTTTTAAGCTGTAAAGCCGAAAGTAGGCGTCCCTCTTCCGCTCCCTTACCAGCCGCTCCCGCTTTTACCTCAAACTCTTCTTCACCCTTCTTCACTCTCAGTCGCCACTTGTCCAATCAATTGTCGGATTCTACTTTTGTAGCCACGGCTTCCTCAAGATTACCTCATGATCTCCAAGAGGCGTCCCTCTTCCGCTCCCTTACCAGCCGCTCCCGCTTTTACCTCAAAATCTTCTTCACCGTTGTTCACTCTCATGTCGCCACTTCTCCAATCAATCGTCGGATTCCACTTTTGTAGCCACGGTTTCCCTAAGATTACCTCATGATCTCCAAGAGGTAATACATGAAGGGTGTCATACCATTGGAACTTCCAAATTTTGACGCGTAACCTCGGAGTTCGATGAGTACTGTATAGGGAACTTCCGTCGGCCAATTGCACCGACTGATGATCCTTTAGCACCACGAGAGGAAGTTTGAACTTTTTCACAGTCACCTCGTTGATGAAGTTCCCCAATGCACTAGAGTCCACCATGAAGCTAGCTGCGCTCACTCCGATTCGACCTTGGAATATTAAAGGGTCTCCTCCATCACCAGATAACCTCATGACGTTAAGCTTGCCTTTCTTAAGACCTCTCTTTTTTGGGCATTCTCGGGCCATATGGTCTGGGGAATCGCACTAGAAGCATAAGCTGTTTTGCCTCCTCCATTGGAGCTCCTCGGGGAACAAGTCATTGGTCTTAGCCTTGGTGGTCTTCTTCTTCTTCGGAAGCACATTGACCACTTCTTTATCCTCATCAATTGCTCCAAGCTCCATGGGGGTTGGACCATCGTCTCGTCGACCGCCTCCGCCATTGCTCGACCCATAATGATAGGGTCTACGGAAGGTGGAGTCTACCGAATCGGTACGTTCTGCAAACCGAATAATTGCCGAGAGACTAGGGGTCGTTCTTTCCCGGTCACGCCATTGTTCCACATCCCTCCGAATGGAGGCCTTAAGCCCCTTCACGTAACGATCCTTGGCTTCATCCTCCGTCATCGTAGGTATTAAAAATTTGCACTCCAAGAACCGTTGCGTGTACTCCAACCCCGAGGTTCGTTGCTTCAAAACCGTGATCCTTTCCCTTGAAGCCTTAACCGTGTTAACGGGTTGCCAAGAGTCACGGAGGAGTTGAATGAACACAGACCAAACAGTCGGTATCTTATCCTTTTCCACCATTGTCCTCCACCATGCTCTCGCTGCCCCTTTAAGAAGACCACCCACATAGTGAATCTTCTCTCAGTCTGATAGGCTTGGAAAATTTTCGAGATAATTCGCAATGGAGAAAAGCCACGAGGCCAAGTTCTTGTGCCAGGCCGGGTCAAACTCGTCGGGAAGTCTTAACTTCGGTCTCCTTAAGTCTCTCTCCATGCCTCCATGAGGTCGTTCACCAAGACGAGATTCCAAGTTTGCGACGGTGTTGCTCAGTTGAGCATTCTATAATCTCACGTTTTCTAACTCCCGGAGAACTTGCGCTTACATTTCCGTGGTGGATACGCCGTGTTCTCACATGATGTCGGTTCATGAGGGATAGCTCCGATACCAATGTAAAAGGGACAGAATACACACAAGACACCACAATGCACAGCGGAAAGCTCTTAGGATCTCTCCGTAGCAACAACAGAGGCACACAACAATCAGAGAGAAAAGTTGAGCCTTATTAATCAAAAGGAGATTACAAAGTTGAATGCTCGCTGCGAAGGTCTACTCAAAGAGTCCACTTGTTGACTAAGTCTACTTTACTATTTAAACTATCCATCCGCTAGTCAACCCAGTACTATACATATGTACACGAGGACCTTCACGGTCAACCGAGATCTATCCAAACTATCATTGTAGAACTATGCAGTTCAATCTACATTCTGCGGCGTTGCTATGTTGCTACGCTGCGTTGCTATATTGTGCTACTAAGTATCTACGTTGCTCTGTTGCGCTACTCTGGCGTCGCAGCTACGCTGCTTTGGAACCGCAACCACAACAGCCTCGCCACTAACATTATTGTACACATTTTTGTAACCCTGTTACAGTTGGGGAAAACACTTTAAAAAGAAGGGTTAAGAAGTTTCTTCTAATTTAAAGTTTATCCTTATGTGAGTGCTTTCCAATGTGGATGTGTATTTTCCAATGTGTGGAATGTGTGGTTGAAATGTTTATAGTAATGGGATTTTCTATGAGGTAGGAGATCCTATTACATATGGTATCGGAGCTTTGGTTAGAAACCAAGGAGATGTTTGCTCACTAGAATATTGATTGCCGTGACTGGTGAGAGTGCTCTAACTTGTGTCGGTAGAATCACACTGTAAAGTGGTAGGGGATTGGAGGGAAATTGAGTGATCACACAGCCAGCGGCCGCTGGTTAGATGTGGGGCGTGCTCATGTCTTAAAGACTAAGGCGGGGTGGGCATTGTAAAACTCACTCCAATTACCTACAGCCCAAACAAACTTGCTTTCTCCTAGCTATGATTCATGTGTAGAGGGAGGGCTTAAAGCCATGAAAGGTAAGGATGTGAGGATTAGAGAACAAAAGATCATAATGTAGTGGGAAATGGGAAATTTGATAATGGTGGAGAAGGAAAGTGGAGCACTTTACTTATTCAAGAGCAAAAGAGTCCAGAAATGACTTAAAACTTTTCAAACCCTAAATTGTTACCTTAGGTTCCCTTTTTTATTGCTGTTGCAAAATTTGTGGGGAAATTCTTGCCTTTCTGTTTGAATTTTGAGGAAATTGCAGAATTGAATTAGCACTAACTTACTTTCAATGTCTTTTTGATTTCATAGATTTTTACTTTTTTGAAGGATTTGTTAAAGAGAAAAAGTCTTGGATTGGAGCAATCTGAGGACTTCAAATCAGCAACAAATTTCTTTGGAAAATTGTATTATATCTTTCTTTTGTTTAATCTTATTGTGTGATAATGGCAAACTCTGCAAGGAAACGTGAAATGGAGAATGCTTTGAATGTTTGAAGAAATGTAATGTGAAATTGGTCAAAAGATTTAATAATCATGTTGTTGTTGTAGATGAAACAATTTCCGAATTGAAAAGTGAATTGAAAATTCTTAAGGAAAATGGAAATTTTTCAAATGAGAAAGTGGATAAGCTCATTAACCTAATTCAGACTAAAAATGATGATAATGACGAAAAGGTTGAAAGTAGTAAAAGGAATGCCAGTTTTAGGGAGGATGATTATAATAGGCCTAAAAAGATAAGAGATCTGAAATTGTCTATTCCTGAGGCACCATCTTTTGATGGAAAGAAGATTGATGAGTTAGATGCTTGGAATTTTCATATGGAGTATTATTTGGAATCCAAAAATTGTGATCGTGACGATTACAATTTTTTTGCTGTTAGTTGTTTAAAAGGTGATGCTCAGATTTGGTATTACACTAAGAGAAGGTCTAACTTAATTCCTGATAATGATGATTCCGAGGCATTTAAAACCGCGATCAAATCGCGTTACTTGTCGGTCACTTATAAATCTAGAATTGAAGAAAAGTGGCTGAACTGTAAGCAGACTGGATCGTTGAAGGATTATATTGTGGAATTTGACTCATTTAGCATTTATGTCATAAGTTTCACTGATGAAATGGAAAAGTTGCATTTTTTGAACTACCTGAACCCTGTACTAAAATCAGAACCGAAACATAAGAATTTTAACAATTTGAAAGAATTATAAGATAAGTCATTGGAATTAGAGGATCAGTTGGGGTATAATCGAGAAACTCGGTCACTCAGGGGTAATTTGAATGAAGTATCGGAGTGGGATAAGGAGGAATTTGTGGAAGAGGGTTTGAATCCTGGTCTGGTGAATAGGCATAATGTCTTCGGGGGAAATCAAAGAGGGGGACAGAGTGTTAATGCAGGAAACAAATTTAAAAATAGAGGGGGATACATTAAGAGTCCTAAACCAAGCATTAATGCCCAGAAACCTAATTTTACCATACCCACATGCATTATTTGTCAGAAAAGGGGTCATAGAGCATTTGAGTGTGCACAATTGAAGAAGATTAATTGTTATAGATGTGGAGAAGAAGGACATTTCAGTAGGGAGCGCACAAAACCCAAAAAGGCGGTCACTTGTTTCAAATGCGGAGGTCTAGGTCATTACACTAAGGACTGTACTGTAAGGGGGTTCTCTCAAAACAATCGATGTCAATGAAAGTCTCCAAGAGGATATTGCAGTATACCTAGATGAGCAAGAAGCCAAGGAGGTGGGAAATGGAAAGGACTAACTGAAAGTCCTCAGTTGAGTCAACCAGATCCAGAAGTTAATGAGTTAACCCTCGAGGGCAAATTAATGGATGGAAAGTTTAGGAAGCTGAATTTATCATGATTCTCACTACACTAGATAGTCTGAAAAATCCTTCTGATGAAATTCTCAATAACAGACCTATGTGAGGACAGTTAAGTAATTAGGACACCAGACACAGTTTGATCAGATTTGAGTCACTAGTAAAAGGAAAACCGTTAAGAGTATTGGTCGACTCAGGTGCTACACATAAGTTTATATCGTATAAGTTTGTAGAGGAAAACAAAACTCTTACTGTTATAAAGGAAAAGCCTTTACATGTTCAAGTGGCAAATGGTAATAAGTCCACATTAGACTTACAAACTGACACAATAGAAGTTGATATCCAAGGTCATAAAATGAAAGTTGTGTGTGAAATAATGAATTTGGGAAATGAGGAACTAATTTTGGGAAATCCTTGGTTAACTGAACATAATCCTCACATTAATTAGGAAATTAAAACCTTGAAGGTGAAGTCTTAAAATGGTTGGAAGGTTTTGCAAGCATTATCATCTAAGAAATTGCATAGAAATCATATAAAGAACATAAACAGATTGGGAGTGGAGGGTTTGATTGCTGCTAAGCAATATAAAAAATACTTAAAAGATTAAACAAATCATGCTTTCTTGTTATTAGTAACTGAGGCAGTTGTAGATAAAAGGGGGGGAGAAAACACTAACATTGATGTCATCCCTAAATCAGACACCACTAAAACCCTCAAGAAACTAAAATCAGATTTTTTAACTGACATTAATACATCTGATGGCGCTATTAAAAATTTAATTTTAGAATTTCGAGATGTTTTCCCAAGTGTTTTACGCTCTGGAAGGCCACCTTCCCGAGACGTGGAACATGTTATTAACCTTGAACCTGGATGAAATCCACGTGGAACATGTTATTAACCTTGAACCTGGATGTAATCCTCCTGCCATAGGAAGTTTTTTAAGCAGGAGGATTTAAAGAAGTTGATCAATGAGCTCTTGGAGAAAGGACATATTCAGCCTAGCATATAGCCGTACAGAGCACCAGTTCTTTTCTTCAAAGAGAAGAACATAACTTTGAGAATGTGTGTGGACTATCGTAGTTTGAACAAGATTACGGTGAAAGATATGTTTTCGTTACCTTTAATTTCTGATTTGATAGATTGTTTAAAAGGTGCTAAATTGTTTTCGTTGATTGATATGCGTAGCAGCTTTAATCAAGTACCAATTAGAACTGAGGATGTTGATAAAATTGCATTTAGGACTAGGGTGGGTCATTTTGAATGGATAGTGATGCCATTCAGGTTAACGAATGCACCGTCTACTAACCAAAGATTAATGAACCAAACCTTTTCAGATTACACAGATGAGTTTGTTCAGGTGTTTATAGATGATATTTTAATTTACAGTGAATTTAAAGAACAACATGTAATTCATTTAAAAAAAGTGTTGGAAAGGTTAAAAAAAAGAAAATTATATGGAAAATTGTCAAAATCTCACTTTCTTAAAGATGAACATTTCTTTTTGGGGCACATAGTTAGTGGGAAAGGTGTTACAATAGATCCATCCAAAATAATAGCAATCCAAAATTGGAAGCACCCTACTAATGTCACGGAAGTTAGATCATTTTTGGGATTGGCCACTTATTACAGGAAGTTTACCAAAAACTTCAGTAGGATCGTCGCACCTTTGACGGATTTACTTCAAGAGAAGGAGACGTTTTTGTGGGAAGCTGATCAGGAAAGAGCATTCAAAGAACTAAAACGGAAGTTGACCTCTGCCCCTACACTGGTGTATCCTGACCCTGCTGGGGAATTTGAAGTTCTGATCACTATAGATGCATCTATAGATGCATCTGATAAAGGTCTAGGTGCAGTCATAAGTCAAAGAGTCGGCAAACACTTTCATCCCATTGCTTTTAAGTCCAAAAAAATCAATAATGTTTAAAGGAACTATCCAGCACAGGAAAAGGAATTACTTGCAATTGTACATGCATGGGGGACATGGCGTTGTTATTTACATAATAAAGAATTTACAGTTCACTGTGATAATAAGGCGCTCTTTTATTTACACAGATTAAGTGATGCACAGATTATGATTGGTAGACAGGTTAGGTGGAAGCAGAAATTAGCATATTTCAAATATAATGTCAAATATATTATTGGGAAGATGAATGTAGTCGCAGATCCTTTAAGTAGATGTTTTGAAATAAGTGTTACGGTTCAGGATGAATTGTTTTTAGATGCTGTTAGAAATGGTTATGATAAAGATCCTTATTTTACTGTGATTTGGAAAAATATTTTGGGAGAGAATACTGACCCATTGAATGAGAGGCATGTCAAAAACTTTAGACTAGGGGATGGTTTACTGTACTTGCAAACTAGGGATAGATTATGCATTCTTGAAGTGGGAGACTTAAGAAAACAAATTTTACCGGAAGCTCATGAGCATTTTGAACATCTAGGTCATGATAAAACTCATAGTGAATTGCAGAATAGGTTGTTTTGGCCTGGGATGGCAAAAGAGGTGTTAAAACATGTGGAAAGTTGTGTCCATTGCCAACAGAGTTAACTTAGTAACCAAAAACCCAAATGTCTCTTAAAACCTTAAGATATCCCCGAAAGATCATGGGAATCTGTCAGTATGGATTTTATTGTCATATTGCCAACTATATCTAGAAGAAATGACATTATCATGATCGTAGTAGATTGGTTTAGTAAAAAGGCAATCTTTATCCCTTGCAAGACTACTCATTCAGTTGTGGATATTGCAAAGTTCTATTTTGTTTGCGTAGTTAGACATCATGGAGTCCCTCTGTCTATAGTTAGTGATAGGGATTCTAAATTTACGTCTGCATTTTAGAAAGAATTGCAGCAAAATTTAGGCACTGATTTAAAAAGGAGTACCTTTCATCATCCTCAGACAGATGGACAAACAGAAAGAATGAACCGTACATTGGAGGAAATGCTTAGGACTGTTTGCAGTGGAGTTCAGAACACATGGGAATCTAAACTTCCATTAATGGAATTTGCATACAATTCATGTAAACATGCTAGTACAGGATTCTCACCGTTTGAAGTTGCATGCAGATACCAACCCAGAGAAGCATTATACTTAATAACAGGGGTCACTCAAGAGAATAAGGGTTCAGGAACATAGTTTTGGGAATGCATTCAAACAGTTTGGAAAACAATCCGGGATGCATTAGTGGAGGCACAAAGAAGGCAAGAATTAAATGCTAACCACAAACGGGGTGATATGGTGGTAAGCACGGGTGACAAGGTTTGACTTTTAATAACTCATTACAGGTGTAAGATCGAGGGACAATCTGATCCTACGGGGAAATTTGCTCCTAAGTACTTCTGACAATTTATTGTAATCGAGATGATATCAGCAGTTGCTGCCAAATTGGACTTTCCACCAACAAAAAATCATCCTGTGATACACATCAGTCAGTTGAAACCAACAAATCTTCGACCGACTAAAGGAGAATTGGAATTGGATCCTTCAATAATTTTAGAACTTGAGGTCCACAGATGGGTAATACACTGGGTTGGTCAACGGTTTAAGGTTGGCAATACTATATTCTGGCAAGTGCATTATCTAGGAAGGCCAGAAGAATGAGTTAACTTTAGAAGATAAAAATTCTGAGTTTTTACAAAGGTATTGGAGAGATAATAATATCGATGTCTCGTTTTGAGAATGAAATGTGTTTTAACTGAGGCTAGTTAAATATAAGGAGGGGATGATGTAACAGTAATAGTGGTTCGAACGTGTTCGTAAATGGGTATTTAAGTGTTACGAAAATAGAGTTTTGAATTTGATTGACGTCCGGGAAAGAATTGCACGATTTGGGGCTGTTTTTTATAAGATATAGTGATTGGTGTATATAGGCTACATCGCAAGGTCAAAATAACGATCAGGTGTTTATTGATTACGAGTTAAGGGTCAAACTAGCTGCTTAATTTAAGGCGTATATTTATAAAGTACCAAATGAAATCAATATTTCGTTTGGTACGCACGATGGTTCGTTACAATTTTTAGTACGAAACGTCACTTTCACATTATGGAATTTCGTAGGAAGTTTCGCGTGCGAAATTTGCGACACACGTTCGTGCGAAGTCGTGTTTCGTTTGGCGCGCACTTTTGCACGTAAATGTTATGTAGTGAAACGTAGCGTTTGATTGGTTAGAAATGCTACGTAGTTAGTAAGAGATTTCGCACGTTTTTGCATTGGTCAGTCTGAGTCATTGCTGATCAATGATTGGCCCAAGTAAAACCTGTTCAACGGAGCGTGGACTCTGGCCTGACGAGTCCAAGGCGACGATGGATAAATAGTGAAGTATAAGAGGAGAGTAGACACCTTTTCCTTTGGAAAACTTTGTGAAAATTCCAGTTGATCTTGGTCTTGAGCAATTAAAACCAAATTGGAGAAGTGGCATTTTTTGCATTGAAATCTCTTACTAACTAAGTAGTGCCTTAGTAGTTAAGAGATAGAATTATTTAAGAGTGGAGAGTAGAGGAAAACACTTTAAAAAGATGGGTTGAGCCACGAGGGCAAGAGACCAAGCTATTGTTATGTGGACAGAAGCTTCTTCTAATTTAAAGTTTATCCTTATGTGAGTGCTTTCCAATGTGGATGTGTATTTTCCAATGTGTGGAATGTGTGGATGAAATGTTTGTAGTAATGGGATTTTCTGTGAGGTAGGAGATCCTATTACACATATTGTACAATAATCTATACCCACGATTTCATGCGTACAGTATAATTATATGCACTACATACCTTATTAGACATATTTAGCGCGGATATTAATGTGCATGCAAACATCCGTAACTTTTGCACTTTTGTACTTTTGTACCGGACACAATAAATGAGAGAGGGACCACTCACAGCGGATTGCAATGAGTACAATAAGTGCCCATAAATGTTATCATTGATGTTACATTATTTTTTATAAATTTTTATATTACTTTTTCACAGATTATTATATTTTTTTTTAGAAATTCCTATGTTATTTTTTATAAATTCTTTTGTTATATTTTATGAATTCGTGTATTACTTTTTACAAATTTTGTATATTTGGTATATCTATTACTGAACGTCGCAGGAAGACAATATTTTGTGTGGTGATTAATAATGCGATAACGCTGGTATATTTATATTTGTCGTACAATTATGCTATTACAATACATCTTGCATAAAATACAATATATTACATTATATTATATATAGGGTGTACTATCATAAGTATCGCGTGCCGCTACAGTATCGATTGCTTTTAGCGCTAGCGGGTGTGCCCATATGTGTTAAAGCAATGGGATTTTTTCTATAGTTTCCCTCCAAAATTGAATTTGCAACAAGCAAATCCTTTGGTGTACGTAAAATTTGTAGAAACCATAATACAATTGACATCAGTTGAAACTTTGACTCCAGTTTTGGCGTATTCCTCTTTTTGACCCACGGGCACTTCACTTTTAGAGTTGGTTTTAGTTGAAGTAACACATAAAAAAAATCATATATAAAACTTATGATCGAGAGCAGAGATTCAAAATACTCTTTCGATATACTCGTACTATGTCCATAACTTTATTTGTCCATATTATTATATATAGCTCCATAACTTTATTTGTCCGTCAACAAATGAAAACTAGAGCTCGTCGCAAGGACAAGATGTTTTCCAAGTATATTTTTTTGAAAAAGATTTAAATTCTTTTTGAGAACATAAGTAAAATATGTAGAAATTTAGTTATGTCTTACCTCTAAAAAATTTGAAAAAGTTCAAACAAGGGCTCCATCTCCCGAGAACGGGCTCCATCTCCCGAGAACATCATTTTTTATTCAAAATTTAGTAAAAGAAGTCTTTGGGACAAAACCATGAAGGAATAGGACAGCTTCCCTTTTAGTATGAAACTAGTCCTCTACTAATTTACAGTTATTTGCAAACTAAAAAATGAAACGGAAACGGAAACTGAAACTGAAACTAAAACGGGAATTGAGACTGGAAGTCAACTTGCTATTGACAGAAAAAAAGAAAAAAAAACAAAAAAAAGGAAAATGAAAAAGAAAACCAATCTAAAGCTGGAATGGATTTTGACGCTCGAGTTGAATCAAAACCAAACCGGAAACTGAAACTGACACCATTATAGAACACGGAACTAATATTAGCAAGTGAAATTGGAGCCCAAAAAAATCCCACCTGAAATTGAAACTCGAATTGAAATTGCAAAAAAACTGAAACGAGAACTGTAACTGAAAATTCGATTTTAAACTGAAACTGTACTGAAAATGAAACTAAACTGAAAAAGAAACTGTATTCATAATGGAACTTGAAATCGAACTGGAATAGAGTAGAAATACCAAACTAAAGTGTACGAATTAACCAAAAAAAAGGGTTAATTTAACTAAAAAAAAGGTCAATTTAACCAAAAAAGGGGTCAATTTAACCAAAAGAAGGTCAATTTAACCAGAAGAAGGTCAATTTAACCAGAAGAAGGTCAATTTAATCAGAAAAGGGTCAATTTAACCAGAAAAAGGTCAAGTTGTCGTCTTTTTCTTCACAGACTCATTATTTTCCCTCGTCCAGCCTTAAGCAAATCCCAATTGGCTTGCGACTTTTCCCTCGAAATGGGTATTTCCCAAATCCCACTACTATACAAAGGGCGCCAAGGTATCTCCTCTCCTCCTCCCTCCACCCCTTTATTAACCGTCTCAACTGCACCTTTCCCCTCTCCTTCCTCCGCCCTCCCTCCTCTCTCCCCTTGCTGGATTTCAAAAGATTTTGAGTTTTTTGACCCTTTCTCCATTCCCTCTCCTTCCACTCCTTTCGGAAAACAGGGCAAAAGCTCCGAAATATCACTACCGGTCGAAATTTTATATATTTGAGCAAGACGAGCTCTCTCCTCTTCCCCTTCCACCCCCCCCATCCCCCCCCTCTCTCCCACTTTCCCCACCGCCGACTCAAAAGTTGCGAGCTTCTGTTGTTTTTTTGCGGCCTCGTCTCCTCCCTCTGTCCCTCTCCTTCCCTTCCCTCCTTTCCAAATCATCTTCTTTCTCTTCTTATTTGCCATCGGTTCAAAACTTTCCTCTCCAAACAAATCCGTCGCTTCCTCCTCTCGCTCTCCAGCCTTTAAAATTCCCCTCATACTCTCTCTCCTTCTCGTCGCATTATTAAGCCCCGTCGCGAATACCCTCAACCCTGCCTCTAGTGCCAGACCTCTTCTCCCTCTCTCCTCTCCCTCTCTCTCTCCCTCCCTCTCTTCCTCCCTCTCCCTCTCTCGCTCTCCCTCTCCATCTGCATTTGCATTTGCCTCTCCTCCTCCCTCTCTCACTCGTCCTCCAAGTTTAGGATCTCCCTTCGTCGTCTCCTGAAAATCCTCTCTCTCCCAAAAATCCTCTCTCTCTCTCTCTCTCCCCTCCAACCCTCGTAATTCCCGCGCGTCTCCCGTGAAAAGCTCCTCTAACAGATGGGCGTTTTGTCTGTAGCGGTCGGTGGCCTCCTCCTCCGCCTCCAATTCCGCGATTTCGCACTCCTTCACTTTTTGCAGACGCCATCTTAGAGTGGCGGCCGCCTCCTGCAGAAAATAGGTTTAAGAAGCAGTCAATTTATCAATCGGTCTGCAGTAAATGAATGGGTCACTTTCTGCAGAAAACATATTAAAGAAGCAGTCAATTTATCAATCGGTTTGGAATGAAGGAATAGGTCGCTTCCAGCAGAAAACAGATTAAAGCAGTCAATTTATCAATCGGTCTGGAGTGAAGGAATAGGTCACTTTCTGCAGAAAACAGATTAAAGAAGCAGTCAATTTATCAACCGATCTGCAATAAAGGAATAGGTCGCTTTCTGCAGACACCGTCTCAGAGTGAGGCGGCAGCTTTCTACAAGAAAATAGATAAACAAATGGGTCAATTTATCAATCGATTAACGACATCTTGGCATGCTCAACTAGCCCCAACCTTGCCTACATTAGGATCTTCGACTATTTTATTGTAACTTGTTGTAATTTTAAAAGAATAAAACAATCCATGCTACATAATGAATGTCATTAAGTGTTAGTTAAAATTACACAATAATATTTAATAGCGATCGATCGATAAACGTAACCAATGAACAAATTGATGAATCAGTCAATCTATCAATCCATCTACTGATAGCTAAACGACTAGTAAATAAATAAACCAAGAAACAAATCAGTCAATCAATCAATCGATCGATGAATAAATAAAGGAACCAATGAATACATAAATAATCCATCTACCGATAAAGAAAGAAAAAAGTAAATGGATAAACCAATGAATGAACAACCGGATAAATAAACAAATCGATCGATACATAAATAAACCATGAAAAACAACTGGTCGATCGATAGATATATATATATAAACGAACGAAAAAATAAATCAGTACTGCTCAATCACTTTATCAACAAACACATGAACTAACAAGCAAAAGAATAAATCGACCAATCAATAAATAACTCAATAGAACAATAATTAGTTAAGTAACATCCTTGAGTTCGGAAATTAACACACCGCGCTGTCAGTATTTCTCTACATCCACAACACATATAAAATTAAGTGTCATCCGTGACTAAATCATAATTACTAACTCCGAAACAGTCCCACACACAGATATTTTCTTTAACTCTTTAGATCACCGGAGTAAAACTAATCGACCTAAAGTACATCTTGTATGGCTATTAGCGTTATTGTAATTTTTTTTGGCCTTTAAACTCAGTTTCTTCGTGCACACTTGTCAGATTATTAATCCGACAGTTGCGATGTAGAGAAAAGACTCTTACCTTCCGATTGACGGCCTCCAAATGAAAATTGAGAAGCGAGTGCACGGAGAAAAGTTGAAAAAAAGGGCGAAAAAAAAATGACACTACTAGCGATAGTGTAGTGGTATTGAACCGCACACAGATCATTCCTTAAATAACCGGAGAGAGAGGGAGAGCGAGAGAGAGAGGAAGAGAGAGAGAGAGAGAGAGAGGGAGAGAGAGAGAGAGAGAGATTGAAAGAGAAAGAAAGAGAGAGGGGAGGGGGGAGAGAGAGGGACAGTCGGTTAAAAGGATCTCTGCGTCTGGACCACTGCGCAGAGAATCGGTGTAAATCAATCGATTCAAAATAGAGATAAGCAATTTCAAATAATCGACTTAAAGAGATCCTATTAAAATAATAATAATAAAAAAAAAACTCGTTAAAACAATGGGTATAAAGTATCGGTACGTGTCTCTGGGCCTGACCACGGCCTGGAGAGTAGACCTAAAATAATCGATTCAAAATGGTAAATTAAGCAATTTCAAATAATCGGCATAAACTGATCCAAATAAAATAATATAAAAAACGAAAAACTCCTTACCTGTCTCTGGGCCTGGACCACGGCCCGGAGAGTCTTCACACGGAGGAGAGTTTGCTCCGAGCTCAGCTCTCTCCCTCTCCGAGATGCCTCCACAACTGCCGGAGATTGAGACGCCATTCCGCAAAACAACCTCAATTATTATTTGTTTATATATTAAAAGTATAACAGTTTATCATCATATTTCATATAATTGGTATTATCTCGCCCCTGTCCTCCCATCTGTCGGAGTTGAAGACGTCATTCTGCGCAACAAATTTATTTTTATTACATTATTTTTTTATTATTACCATGGCTTACTGTTGATTTTTGTTCAGCAAAACAGTTTTATTTTTGTTATTATAATATTTTATTACGTTCTAATTTATATTTTTGTTATTACAGGTTATAATTCTCTATTTTTCTTATTATGCTTACTGTTGTTTTTGTTCTTTTTATTCTTTTCCATATCATGCATATTCTTCTTATTGATCTTATTATTTTTCTTATTTTTCGTATTCTTGTTGTTCTTCTTAATGTTAACATTGTTATTATTGTTACCATTCTATTTCGTCTATTTACGAAAAAAAATAAAAAAACTCTATTTTTTTTTTTTTTTTTTCTTTCTATTCACTATTACAACTGCATACCAACGTTTTGCTGAGATATAAATGTTTTTCTGACAACTGCAGGTGTTGAATCCATACTATTCAACAGTATTTCAGTTGTAGATTATACTTTTAATTTCGAATTTTCTTTTAGCAGGGTAGTTAAAGCACAAGCTTGAGATATCCAATTCTCCAATTAACAAAAATATTTTTTGTACCTTACTCTTTTTTTTCTTTTTTTTTGAGAAACGAAACCATGACAAAATCCAAATCTTCACCCTTAATTTCAATCTTGATAAAAATTAAAACCACCTTCCCATCCCATCCCTTCATCCGAACCTAATCCGAACCTAATCCTAACCTAACTCTCCCCCCAACTCCCAGCCAAGACTTCATCTCCTGTTACACCTTAACCCTAGCCGTAACAACCCTTCTCCTAAACCTAATACTAACCCTAAATGTAACCCTAACCATTGTCATAACCCTAATCGTAACCCTAGTACTCTCACTAAACCTAACCTAAGTCTAAACCTAGCCCATCCCTCTCCCTTTCTTATGTAAATCCATGGCGTGACGTCACCCGTCTCTAACCTATTCCTAGAACTACACTACTCGTAACCCTATCGTCACCCTAACATTTAACCTAACCCTAACCCTTCCCCTAAATTTAGACTAGACCTAACCCTAACATATCTATATCCTAACCTCACAATTATGACCCCTTTTAACCCCTTTTTCTAACCCTAATCCTTATCCTAATCCAACTAGCCCAACTCAAACCCAGACCCTAACCCTAATCCTTAACCCTAACCCTCATCCTAACCCTAATCCTGACCTTAACCCTAACCCTAGCCCTAATCCTAACTCTAGCCCCAACTCAAACCCAAGCCATAATCCTAACCCCTAACCCTAATCCTTAACCCTAACCCTCATCCTGACCCTAATCCTTAACCCTAACCCTAAACCTAACCCTAATCCTGATCCTAACCCTAATTTTAGCAGACCTAACCTAACCTTCATCCGAACCCTAAAGTTACACACTCTAACCCTAACTCTAGCTTAACCTTAATTGTACCCTAACCCTGAATCTATTTTTTATCCTACCCTTAAAACTATCTCGCTACCAGAAGAACAAAAAATCGGTAAAATATTTTCCACTTCCCCCTCCTCCCCCCCCCCCGCCCTCCCTCCCTCTGTCTCCCTCTCTCCCCCCCCCCCCCCTCCCTTCTCCCTCGCCCTCCCCTCTTTTAGCCTCTCTCCCTCCCCCATATTTCTCCTGCTATCCGCTACCGACAAAAATATCCTAATTCTCCCACCCTCCCTCCGACGCACGAGTTGTACGGCGCAGGAGAGGCATCCACGTGGAAAGAAACTCACCTTCAGAATCAGAAGAAAATATTAAAGCGAAAAATTGTGACACGTGGCATGGGAGGAGCGGACATCTGTTGACAATCACTCCGGAGCAGCCACGTGTACCATTCCTGCTGAGTCAGAAAGGTACGGTACACCGCGAATCGTTATTAGTGTCAAAGTTTAAATAGTGTTGAAGAAAATTTACCGTAATTGATGCTAATTAAAAATTTGATTTTTTTCAAAAAAAAGGTGTACTCTAATTTCGGCGTTTATGCTAATTTGGGAACAGCAAAAATGGAATATTTGCCGTACGATTATATACATTAATATATGTATCCGTACAATATATTTGAAATCGTACGCCGTCGCAAATTTAAAATATCCGTACATGCCATGCTAATTTACGTGTCAGACTAATCCCGTTTTTCTGAGCGCACGTTCCTATGCGCGCGAGTCTGATTTAATTCATTTTTTGTAAATTTTAACTTGAAAAGGTACATTTATGTACGGTATGACATCGACCGTATACCACACTATTTATATTTTATTGTACTTTCGGGCTTTACGCTATTTTGTACAGTATCTTAATTAACGTCAAGGAAAAATTAAAATCATGTATCCTATTTGAAAAAAAAAATCAAAATTTTAAGAACCCAAATTAGAGTTATCGACACTAATAACGATTCGCGGTGTACTGTAGCAAACTAGAAAAGACAGTACTTATTGTTCCCTCCAGATGTATACGATAAATCAGGGTATCATACATTCATATCGTACGTTTAATTTTGAAAAGTGCGAAAACGTACTATGTGGGCACGCGTAAAATGCATCGAGGAATCCAACGGTCTAAATATAAAACACGTGCAAGAAAACGAGGTCTGTCTTCGAAATTTTGTTATCCCGGTAATTTGTCGTACTATATTTAATGTGAACTATATAAAGATATATCGTATACACAAATGAATATAAATTATTGCAGCGTCGCTTACCAGGTACCACACTCCAGTTGCATGAAAGTACAATACCACTGTACGGAATACATATGACATGTAAGGATGTGTGCCCGTGTGTTAAATTAAAGGTTTTATTTTGACGATTCCCTCCAAAATTCAGCCTACAACGAGAAAAACTTACATCTTGCGAAAATTGAGAAAATTATAGTACATCTTTAGGGCATGTGCCCATGTAACCGTAACTTAGCTAATTTACTTTGTACTATAGCGAAGATGGTATGGGGGTGTCCCTATGTATTAAAGTATCGACATTTTTCTGTAGTTTTCGCCAAAATTCAGTCCCGAACGTAAGAAACTTTAGCCGTACGAAAAATTACTTTAACTATAGTACAATGAACGTCAATTTAAAACTTCGAATGTACTCCATGTTTGTATTCTTGTGAACTCATTTTGGCGTTCCCCTGGGCAAGAGAATCCAACTCATCAAAAACCTTTATCAAAAATCACCTCGCGAGGTGATTTTAGTTAATGTATCACCCAAGCAACAAATGAGAAACGAGCCACACACGCGCCACACGAGTGGGAAAATTTTAAGACGAGGGAGAGTACTCGCTATTTTTCTCCCTGTCCATCACGCGCATGTACGGGAAAAAAAATTGCAGGGGTCTTGCACCTCCACTTCCATTCATGGGTCCTTTGCACAATTTTACGCCGTCAACGCCTGTCCCCTCTCACTCTCACACTATTGTTTTTAACTCAAACTTTTTAGAATGAGACACATCAATATTGATATTAAATTTAAGATCTTTGAAAAATACTTTATTTGACACTTTTTAGGTGTATTTGTATGACAAGTCGAGTGAGAAAAGTCGATTAAACGAAACTAGAAACCGTGGCGGAAAGTTCCTCAATCAGTGACGCCGACGTTGTCACAAGTGAGCATGACATCACAATGTCACAAAACCCTAAACATTTACAATGTCACAAAAAACTAGACGTCTATAATTGTTGTTGGTTTTGTAGATGTCACCAATCGTGGAAAGTTTCGTTGTCGTCTTCAATCGTCTTAAGTTGTACCCACGTCTACAACCTTCACATTCCAAAGTTCCGATTTCATTTTTGCACATTGGGACGCACTTCAAGAAGTACGGAGAATCTTTACTAGAGGCCAAAATACTTTTTCAAAGTATCGATTACATGGGGACACCCCCAAAGAACACGTTTTTCAAGTGTCCCAATGCGCAAAAGCGAAATAATTACTTAAGTTTGTGATCTGTGGCGATTTTATACATCGACAATGCTTGTGACTATTGGTACCGTCTACAATCTGTGTTGTCGCACCATATTTTGTCAAATAGATTGCGAAGTTGCATGTCTTTGCGTGGCATTGTAGACGTACAGCCTCCATCAATGTGTTGTCCATTGTTGAAGAAGATGCCTTCGCCTTTCCCTTGTTGTCCGGTTGTTGCAATATGACATTGAATTTTTCAAACCCTTTGACCTTTCATTTATGGTTTTTTCGCAAAAGTATACCCTTTCGTCATCTCCCCCCCTCTCTTTCCCACTATCGCCCCACTCTCCCTTTTCCTTGAAAAAAACACCACGATATTGGTGTGGAATGAAAGAGCTCTAAAAAAGGTTTTTTTTATTACCATTGGGCGCAGTTTGATTTTGGTGAAAAAAGACAAAAAATATTGGGAAGCCATGGCTCAAATTTCTAGTACTAATCATGTTTACGTTATCACAAATGAGCATGATGTCACAGTGCTACATAACTATAGACAATTACGATGTCACAAAAAACTAAACTTTTACAACAGTCTTTAGTTTTGTAGCCGTCGACAACCTTCACAAGTTTTATAAACGTATACGACCATTGTAAGTTTACACCCTTTTACACTTGCCACAAATCAAAGTAATTTTTTCATTTTTGTACATGAGAACACTTCACAAAGGATTACGGAGAATCTTAAAGTTACATCTCAGAGAATTGGTTACATGGGCACACATCCTGAAGGCATTAGTCTAACAATGTTGTTACATCAATTGTTGTGCTTTTCAATGTTGGTTTTTTTTCTAAAGTCCAACCTACAACGAGAAAAACTTCCACCTTACGAAAATTGAGAAAATCATAGTACATCTTTAGGGCATGTTCCCATGTAATCGTAATTTAGCTAATTTACTTTGTACTATAACGAAGATGGTATAGGGGTGTCCTTATGTATTAAAGTATTGACATCTCTCTGTAGATTTTCGCCAAAATTCAGTCCCGAACGTAAGAAACTTTAGGCGTACGAAAAAAATACTTTTACTTTAGTACAATGAACGTCAATTTAAAACTTCGAATGTACTCCATATTTGTGTTCGTGTGAACTCATTTTGGCGTTCCCATGGGCAAGAGAATCCAGCTCATCAAAAACCTTTATCAAAAATCACCTCGCGAGGTGATTTTAGTTAAAGTATCACCCAAACAACGAATAAAAAACGATCCACACACGCGCCACACGAGTGGGAAAATTTCAAGATGAGGGAGAGTACTTGCTATTTTTCTCCCTGTCCGTCACGCGCATGTACGGGAAAAAAAATTGCAGGGGTCTTGCACCTCCACTTCCATTCATGGGTCCTTTGCACAACACTCTCACACTATTGTTTTTAACTCAAACTTTTTAGAATGAGACACATCAATATTGATATTAAATTTAAGATTTGTGAAAAATACTTTATTTGACAATTTTTAGGTGTATTTGTATGACAAGTCAAGTGAGAAAAGTCGATTAAAGGAAAACCGGAAACCATGGCGGAAAGTTCCTCAATCAGTGACGTCGACATTGTCACAAGTTAGCATGACATCACAAAGTCACAAAACCCTAAACATTTACAATGTCACAAAAAACTAGACGTCTATAATTGTCGTTGTTTTTGTAGATGTCACCAATCGTCGAAAGTTTCGTAGTCATTTTCAATCGTCTTAAGTTGTACCCACGTCTATAACCGTCACATTCCAAAGTTCCGATTTCATTTTTAGTACTGAGAATCTTTACTAAAGTCAAAAATACTTCTTCAAAGTATCGATTACATGGGGACACCCCCAAAGAACACGTTTTTCAAGTGTCCAAATGCGCAAAAGCGGAATAATTACTTAAGTTTGTGATCTGTGACGATTTTATACATCGACAATGCTTGTGACTATTGGTATCGTCTACAATCTGTGTTGTCGCACCATATTTTTTCAAATAGATTGCGAAGTTGCATGTCTTTGCGTGGCATTGTAGACGTACAACCTCCATCAATGTGTTGTCCATTGTTGAAGAAGATGCCTTCGCCTTTCCCCTTGTTGTCCGGTCCTTGCAATATGACATTGAATTTTTCAAACCCTTTGACCTTTCATTTATGGTTTTTTTTCAAAAGTATACCCTTTCGTCATCTCCCCCCCTCTCTTTCCCACTATCGCCCCACTCTCCCTTTTCCTTGGAAAAAACACCACGACATTGGTGTGGAATGAAAGAGCTCTAAAAAATGTTTTTTTTTTTACCATTGGGCGCAGTTTGATTGTGGTGAAAAAAGACAAAGAATATTGGGAAGCCATGGGCCAAATTTATAATACTAATGACGTTTACGATATCACAAATGAGCATGATGTCACAATGTTACATAACTATAGACAATTACGATGTCACAAAAAACTAAATGTCTACAACAGTCTTTAGTTTTGTAGCCGTCGACAACCGTCGCAAGTTTTATAAACGTTTACAACCATTGTAAGTTTACATCCTCTTACACTTGCCACAAATCAAAGTAATTATTTCTTTTTTTACTTGAGAACACTTCACAAAGGATTACGGAGAATCTTAAAGTTACATCTCAGAGAATTGGTTACATGGGCACACATCCTGAAGGCATTAGTCTAACAATGTTGTTACATCAATTGTTGTGAGAATTGGTTCCACGGGCACACATATTTAAAGCATTAGTCTAACAAGATTGTTACATCAATTGTTATGCTTTTCAATGTTGGTTTTTTTTCTAAAGTCAACTAAGATATAGTGTTTGAACTTGTATCATCGAGTCTTTCAAAAATCATGTCTACGTGTACACGTGGTACTTTGAACTATTTCTTACTTAAAAGATCCTAAAAAAAATTGTATAGGTCGATTGCAAAAAGTCTTTGCACCTACTACGTGTACTTTAGTGAAAAACATAAGAGAAATAAGGGTGAAGCCATTAACATCCTTCCCAAAATCCCTCGAATGTTTTTCATTTATGTTAGTGCGACTAAGAGTAAAAAATCGTTTTTAACACATTCATAATTTTTTTTGTCTTTTTGTTTACCAAATATATCAACAACCTTCCAACATATGATGAAAAATAAACTCTATTGGCTCTTATGGAAGTGTATGCGTATTCAACGCGATGATGCCCTCATTTCCAGTTGAGCATGATACCATAGTTTTCATTAAGTATAAGTTATTTTGTAGGAAGAAACAATTTCCCACATTTATACAGTTATATAAATATTTAAAGTAAAAACTCTTATCTTTTGGCCATACAATTGGGTGTGGATTTTCATGACTCGCCAAAACATTGTGTGAGAGTAATGAAACTTTGTAGGTCTCCATCATTATTTGACAACTTTCCCATGAGAAACTTGGCGAGTTCGAGTACCAGTTGAGATTTCTCTGTCAAATATCTAAAAGCGTTTGAAAGGGTTGTGAAACTTGAACCAGGTTTAATCCTCCTATAATGCACATCAACTGAAGCGGAAGAAGTGTGAAGCGAAAGAAGTGTGAAGCGGATGCCTAGGGGTATAGGTTAGGCGCAATGTCATTGTACTAAGGTCGACAAGTTACTTTAAGTCTTGATTGATAAACAAGTCTATTTAGCAAGCTTTGATAAAATTATGCGCACGAGGAAACAAATTATAACATGTTTGTTAGGGAAAAATATCGTTCGACATGGTGTAACTATATTACTTTTTGGTGCGTACAAGACATTGTACAAAAACCATCGCTATCTTTTATGAAAAATACCATCTCGCAAAATGAAAGGTTGCGCATATGTTGTTGAAATTAATAGATTTCTAGAGTATTTTCAAGGTCTAAATATGTCAATATAACAAGGAAAAGACATGGGCGGACAACATGCCTCCACCTCCTCTCTCTAGCCACCATACTTGTTGTAGTCACTGAAAGATAGAGAGGGCGGTTGAGCCATGGCTGCCTTAGTTCAACAGGCAGGACTAAAGAGTGACTTATGTCACTCTCAACAAAAAGTTGAGTCCAACAGGACTCGAACCTCCGACCGGTAGAGTACGACGTAGCCGTTTGCTCTAACCAGTCTGTCGTAGAAGCCCGTTAAAGTACATAGTGTTTGATACATATTTAAACTGGTACATGGTCTTGAAACCAATTAACTGAAATGTGAACAAAGGAACATAGAAGTAGTAAAGTTTCAGTGCGGACGTCATTTCGCACGAAACAAATGAATCGGACATTTGTTTCAACGGACGACATTTAATGTCAGATTTAATCCAACGGCATACATCAATGCCGAGATCGCGGAATGGTCACTTTGGCGTTTATGGACGTGGCATGACCTGGCGCCACGTGGAAGGATAACATTTGGTCGCAGGAATTCGGGGGAACATACGGACAACTGGAAGGGTGACACGCGTCCACTCAGTGGCCTTGTCGTACACAGGCCTTACGGAAAGGACATCGGCCGTAGTTTCTTTCTGTAATTTATGTTGTCTATAGCCATTTTCAGCCATGGATTTACCCTCGGAAGCACCACAGACTACCCAAAAACAGCCTACTTTGAATCAACACATAACTCTACAGAAATAACAAAATAATGTGAAACTACAGGCACATATATTTCTAGGCTATATAATAACCTCACAAAGTTTCAGACAAAAATAATAAAGAGAGTGATCACATCATCTAGTCAAAGTTGCAGAGAAACAGTCTGCCAGAACTTTGATAAAACCGACAAATTCACAATGAAGTTATACACATACCAGACATACATTAGATCTGAAAATCTGTGGCATTCTATAAAATAAAAGGAGGAACATACATGCAAAATTTCACATAATTTTGCCAACAGATCTGAGAGAAATACTCAAACAAAATTACAAAAAATGATCATAAACAGTTTTTGGTACAGAAAGTTCCTTAAACTAAAAATGATTAAGGGTGCGTCTCCATGTGCCTAAGTAAGGGTTTTTTTCCGTCGTTTTTCTCAAAAACATAGCGCCGTACCGCGTAAGTGTCAACCATACAAAAAAATAGAAAAAAGGAGAAGTACATTTTGCGTCATCATCGAATTTAAAATGTACTACATGTTGTCGTCTTGTGTTCTTCGACCCACGGCCACGCCAAAAAACGTCACCTTCAATATTTTCTTTAAAAAACATGTGCGATGTTTTTTAAAACAAAGTATTTTTGGTAAACAAATAATAACACGTATTCACACGCGTAGAAATTTTTATAAAAAAATTCAAATGAATTCAAGTGACGACGAAAAATACACAATTTGGTGAGTTTTGTCCGTTTGCGTCCATCAAAGTACATAATTTGTTTCGTTTTGTCAGGTTTCGCTCAATACGGATTTTTTCCATTACAGGGGATCTCACGATTCCGATGCAATTTCACGAAAACGTGAGAAATCTTTGAGGGCGCCACATCAACTCGCACTCGCCACCTATCACCGTACAATTATGCGACGTCAGAAACAATTTGGAAAATCACAGATTGTAGACGCTGGCAGCCGTCACAGGCATGTCAGCGTATACAATCGTCACACCTTTAAGTTCTAATTCCGTTTTTACACATATGGACACTTAAAATCCGGGTCCGCCGGATCTGCGCTAAAAAACAAAGTAATTTCTCTGAGTTACAAGTACATGGAGACGCACCTTAAGTCCTACAAATATACACTATAGCTCATTACTGAGTGTACGAAGACATAACAACCGTACGCAATCTACCAGCTACCTGTATTAATGTTAGTATACCCGAATACTTCGAGGTATGTCAGAATGAGTAAATCTACACTATTAACTAATACACATAAAGACAAACCATTGTTGTAAATATTTACAAAGTACACACAATCTCACAAAATCGTATGCCGAGTCATGCTGAGTCCTCCAATTTCGTCAAACAATTCGGGATGTACAAAATAAACATTGTGTGATTAACGCGATTTCGCGTCCCCACTCCTTGAAAAATAACGGCGGCCAATATCCGCCATCCGTCGATCTTATTCGGCACCCTTGATGTCGCGCCACATGGTCACAAAAATCCAAACGAAATCCACGTGAGTCGTCAAATATCCCACGACGTCGCGAAGCAAATTCAGTCATTCACGTCCACATGTTAAAATAATAATTGTACAACCAATATCATTTCTGTACGGCAGTCGCGTCCTTTGTAATAAATGCGGCAAATAAAGTACACGTCATTTGTTATAAACGTCGCTTGTCGCATATAAAGTACATTTGTCCAAATTATATGTTCCGTACCGGCGACGTACATTTCGTAAATTTCACATCGGATCGCGTCGCAATCCAACGTCCATTTCTCAACGCATTTCGCGCCACTCAATTACTATTTCACGTCCCTTTATTTTTACTCGTACATTTACTCCCCCAATCCGCAAATCCATTCGAACCACCACATTACTTTCGATAATATATTACGCACGCCAAATGTCGTGTGCGCACAAAATGTCGAGTACGCACGAAACCAACTTTTCAAAACAACACTTTACAGTCATATCATTCGTTCGTACTTCAATAGAGAGGAGTTGTGAGAGGGGTTTAGGACTTAGGAAAAGCTGGTAGGTAGTCACCTCTCTCTAAGAGAGCTTTGTATAAAGTTGGCATTTTTGCCGGCTCATAACTTATCGGCTGGTTGGCCGATTTCAGTGATTTTTTTTGCTACGGACTCAAGGGAGTCCAGGCAGCAAAAAGGTGCAGTTAGGCTGTCAATTTTTTTTCTTTGGCAGCACTGGTTGTGGATTGAAGTGGGTTAGTTAAAAACTATCTAGAGGCTTCTTGAATTCTGTAGTCCAATGGAGGACATAGAATTGCAGGTTATGGGCCCACCCTCTAGGGTGCCCACCTTCAATGGATATGGGTTCATCTATTGGGAAGCCATGATGATTATTGATAAGCATCAGAATATGAACCTACGTACGTCCAATCGAAAGAAAGTACGTACGCGATAGATTCCATTGGTGACACGACCTGATGGAGAAGGGAACTAAGTATTACTGCCAGTAAACGTTTCCGTACAATTACTGTCGGCGCCTGATGGAGGGTTACCCTGAGCCTATACCCACTGGAGCATTTGATTTTCTGAAACCGATCGGAAAACGTACAAGTTTCGACGTCATCAAACATAGGCGCGAAAACAAACCTGCAGTATTGAATGCTCGAAGGACGACGACGGTGGTTCAAAACCGGCAGTTGTTTCGCGCGAGTGCAATGAAATAGCCGTTCGATGTTGTTTTGGCTACGTCAGCTTTTCGGCGAAATACGCTACTTTAACCCGACTTCTACATCCGGAATATTTTTTGTACGGTTTTCATAGAAAGCCGTACATTATTCGACCGTCCGTCTGTTGCGGAAGTTATTTTTTTACCGTGGGAATAGGCTATGAATGAAAGGATCGCTGTTCGACAAATAGAAAGAAAGTTTCGCACGTACAAAGGATTTTAAAAGTTTCATATTTTATCATAAATCGGAAGATCATCGGAATGGGAAATGCTCCGGTGGGAATAGGCTATGAGTCCGGGGATACAAAAGGGGTGGCATGGCCAAAACTGAAAAACTAAATAGCAACAAAATTTAGCTAAAATACTGTACTCCGTGAATCGCTATTAAGGGAACATCCCCATGTAAGCGATACTTTGAAATAGTATTTTGGACTGTAGTGAAGTGTTCCGTACTACTTTGAACAGCGTCCCTATGTGCGAAAATGAAATCGAAACTTTGAAATGTGAACGTAGGTACAACTTTGTGACGGTTGACGACGACTACGAAATTGGTGACGCCAACAAAAACAGCGACAGTTGTAGACGTCTACATTTTTGTAATTTTGTGACATGGCAAATGTTTCGGGTTTTGTAACATTGTGACGTCACGCTCATTTGTGACGTCACATATTTAAGAACTTTCGACCATGGATACCCGATTTCGTTTTCTCTACTTTTTTCGCTCTACTTGCCATAAAAATATACATAAAGGTAGTCAAAAGAATTAATTTTCAAATATCTTTCATTTCATGCCAGTTTTGTCGTGCCTCATTCTAGAAAGTGTGAGATAAAAGTGATAGTATGAGAGGGAGGAATGGGAGAGGCGACGACGATGCAAAATTCTACCGAGGACCCATGAATGAAATTGGAGGTACGAGACCCCTGCAATTTTTTTCCGTACATCCTCGTCTTTTTTGTACATGCACATGTCGGGTAGGGAGAAAAATAGTGAGTACCCTCCCTCGTCCTAAAATTTTCCACTCGTGTGGCGCGCGCGTGGGTCATTTTTCATTCGTTGTTTGGGTGGTATTTTCCTTGAAACCAGGTCGCGAGGTGATTTTTTATGAAGTTTTTTGACGGGTTGTATTCTCTTGCCCGAAGGTCGAAAAAAGGAAAACGCCAAAATGCGTTCACATGACGACATACATGAAGTACATTCAAAGTATCGACTTGAGGTTTGTTGTAATTTTAGAGAAATGATTTTTTTGTCAGCTAATGTTTTTCTCGTACGGAACTGCGTTTTCGATGAAAACGGTAGATTCAATTCGATACTTTAATACATGGGGACGTACCCTACGGCCTATAATACCCTTAGGGTACGGCCCCATGTATGTGTAACTTAGCGAACGTAGGGTACGGCCCCATGTAATTGTAACTGATTTTTAGCGCGGATCCGGCGATCTCGGATTTCGGGTGTCTCTACGTGTTTACTCCAAATTGTTACTTAAGTTTGTGACGATTGTATACGTCGACAAGCCCCGTGACGGCTGTCAACGTGTACAATCTGTTTCGCCGCACCGTATTTGTCGAAACTTTTTGAAGCATCGCAAGACACATCGTAATTTTTGAAACGATTTGGTATGTCCCATGTCATTGCGTGACATCGTAGACGTGCAGCCTTGCAGCCGTGGCTGTACGACATGCCTTTGCGTAAACCTCTCTTGTCCGGCCGCCATGACTTCGCAGGGACAACCGCCATGACTTCGCACGTTTTTCACCTTCGCTGATTTTTCACCTTCGGTGATTTTTCACCTTCATGTGAAATGACACTGCACCATTCGAGACCCTTCCAAAAAAAACCGTACAAGGTGCATGCGGACAAAAACGAACAACCTTGCACTTTTATCAGTCGCCAAAAACTTTTGAAAACTTTTATCACGTGGGAATATGTTTTTCTATTGGTGTAAACAATTTTACTTAGCTTAAAACAAATTGCCGATGTATTTTTATGATAAGTTTGAAGATGACGTGACAGTGGGTCGAAAAAAACACAAGACGACATTTTTCCGTACATCCTAAGTTCGAGAATGACGCAAATTGTACTTTACAAATTTGCGATTTTTTTCGTACGGTCGCAACTTAGGCTTTACGGCGACAGAAAAAAACCTGAACTTAGGGCGTGTTCCTATGTTTTAAAGTAAGGGTTTTTTTGTAACAAGATTTCCTACCTCTCTGAAAATCCCATTACTTCAATCAATTTCAACCACACATTCCACACATTGGAAAATACACATCCACATTGGAAAACACTCACATAAGGATAAACTTTAAATTAGAACCGTCAGATTCGGACGATCGGACGGTCGCTGATCAAAGTAACGATCTAAGAAGATCACATGAAAAGCCCATAACACAACTTACGATAAAGGCGCCGACCAAAGGCCTACCATAAAAACGCCTACTTTTGAACTATGGTTTATTCGCACAGAACTTGCATATTGTAAAACGCCTGCTTTAAAAATATGGACAAAAGGTGTTTCTGTACGGTTCGTAAAATTACGCCATCAAGGAAAAGTACAGAAACGTCAACGCGGCACCGACCGTACATACGACAAACGTACATAGCTGTGTAACGACCGAAAAATAAATCCCGGGTGAGGACCGACAAATTTGCCGACGATGGCCGTACATTTTAATTAAGGTGAAGCTCTATCAACGAAAAAGCGGGAAATCCGTACGTTGTCGTATACCGTGGTCATGTTCCTTTTTGTTTTTTACAAAACATGGTCACTGAGAATCTATCGATATTATTCGAAGTGTACGGACTCAAACAATCGACCGTGCGATTTTTTTATTTATTTTTGTTTTCGCATCTGCGAAGCAGTTTGTACGTCCAGCCAGCTGAAAACGGTACGGAATCAGCTATAGTACAGTACCGTACATTACCGTACTGGCCACGCAAGGGTCTCTAACTCTCTACACTAGACAACTTTGATACTGTAGAAGCCACGACGGAAAGCCAATAAAATTCTTCCACGTGTCATAAAGCACGTGCCTTCTGACAGGGTGGATGGAAATCAACGCCAAAATCTTTGCCAGAAAATCTTTGCCGGAGGATGTCACGTCACGTCACGCTCCCTTTCCCCATCCTTTGAAAGTTTGAAACCCTCGTTGACTGTCGTCCTTTTTTATTTTAGTACCACATTTTTTTTAGTATTTCTGGTTTGGTACAATGCGGTACAGTAGTACATTTGTACGAATAATACAGCCAAACTGTACGGATGGACTTTTTTTGACAAACTCTCTTACAAATCTTACATACACACACATCGTACGGCCTTAAAGTTCATGACGAGCGAAAGTACAAAAATTACATTCAAATTGTACGGCTTTAAAAAAATTGACGATTTTCAATGTCCGACCGTAAGCCTACGTGGCACCATCCTGTAAGGATCATGTATGAATAATGTACGGATCATGTACGGATTCGGGAGGTTCGTTGACTGGCGTTGACCTGGATGGCAAAAAAAGTAAAAAAAATTGAAAATTGCTGTACTGTCAAGTTACTGTATTGCCAGTAAATTGCTCCGTACGACGTCTCCGTACAATTGCTCCGTACAATTAGGGGCAACGCTTGAAGAGGAACGGCCTTAGTACTAGATAATTTCCCCCCTCTCTCTCTCTCTCTCTCTATCTCTCTCTCTCTCTCTCTCTCTCTCCATATCCCCCTCTCTTCTCCCTCTCCTCCTGCCTCTACCGCTCCTCCTCTCTCTTCCTCGTCCCCTCTTCTCCTTTCTTTTATCACCCTCTCCCTCTCCTTCTCATTCTTCCTCTCCCTATCTTTCTTCTTTTTCCTCTCCCTTTCCCTATCCCTCTCCTTATCCCTCTCGCCCTCCCTCTCCCTCCCTTCTCACCTATCTCTCTCCGTCCCCCCCTCCGTTTCCTCCTCTCTTCTACTCTTTCTCTTTCTCTTCCCCTCTTCCCCTCTCTCTCCCCCTGTTCCTCTCTCTCTTCCCCTCTTTCCCTCTCTCTTCCCCTCTCTCTCCCCCCTTTTCCTTCTCCCTTCCCCCCTT
>JBBHKE010002820.1:67748-87708 GCA_037447655.1 Zygnema cylindricum
GGGATTAGCATGCCTCGTAAACATGCCTCTGCAGCATTCCTCGTTATATGACCGTCATATCATTGAACTGTCATGTTGTTAAAAGTTTAAAACAATGAAAAAAACGGTAGATCCAGTTGCGGACAGTTGCTTGGAGGGCTTAGGCATGTCCTAGGTATGTCCTACCACGGTGCATCCGAACGCCAGCCTGTAACTTTTAGCAAGTTCAAAAAATTTCACCATGTTGAGCTTACAGTGTAAACATGAAAGCGAGTAGTACTTGAAAGGTCGGCATGCTACACGTACATTCTAAACATTTCTCTCAAACAGTTTTTTTTAGATAGGCATGTCAAACCGACATTCTGAGCACTACGACATTTTTATTAATATTTTTGGTTTGGTACAATGCGGTAGTACGTTCGTACGAGTCTTACAGCCAAACTGTACGGATAGATTTTTTTTGACAAACTCTCTTTACAAATCTTACATGCACATCGTACGGCTGGAAAGTTCATGATGAGCGAAAGTACAAATGTGACATTCGAGTTGTACCACTTTAAAAAACTTGAACGATTTTCAATGTCCGACCGCAAGCCTACGTGGCACCATCCTGTATGGATCCTGTACGGATTCGGGAGGTTCGTTGACAGGCGTTGACCTAGATGGCAAAAAAAGTAACAAAATTTGAAAATTGTTGTACTGTCAAGTTACTATACTGCCAGTATATTGCTCCTTACGACGTCTCCGTACAAATGCTCCGTACGATTAGGGGCAACACTTGATAGAGGAACGGCCTAGTACTAGATAAATTCCTCTCTCTCTCTCTCTCTCCCCCTCTCCACACTCATCTCTCCATATCTCTCTCTCCATATCCCCCTCTCTTCTCCCTCTCTCTTGCCTCTACCGCTCCTCCTCTCTCTTCCTCGTCCCCTTCTCTCCTTTTTTTAATCAGCTATATTCAAGAAAGTACAGTTTTTCTTTCGCGAAATCAAACTGATTCCGTGTGCGTACAATTCTTTCAATGAATTGTAACATTCCTCTCTCTCCCTCTTTTTCCTTCTCCCTTGCCCTCTTGCCCTCTTTCCCTCTCCCTTCCTCTCTTTCTCTGCCATCGCTTTCCCTCTCTCTCTGCACAAAACCCTCTTTTTTTTTTTTTTTTTTTTAACCTTTCAGAATTTTTCCCAATGAGTAACATTTTTCTTTTGTCGTTTCTGCTGTTCACCGGACAATCTTCCGGATATTTTGTCCCTTCCGAAATTTCCCAACAGAGCCAGGGGACCCACCAGGAGATTCCAACAGAGGCGAAACCTGACCAGATAATGAAAGCAAAAAAATGTAAAATTTATCGCCTGTGAAAACACAGGTGGAAAAACTAAATTTGGTGAGTATAATTAATGGTAGGTAATTTTTTTTATTTTTTATTTTTTTTTCTGGTTTCATAAGTTTTGGGCTTTGGTACTATTTTGTTTGTTTGTTTGTTTTTTTGTCTTTTTCCAACTATCAGTGTCCGTTTCAGTTGAACAATTATACATTAGTTTTACTTTTCCATTTAATTTTTTAAATTGCTTAAATTTCGAATTTTGCGATATTTTAATGTTCTAGCCCTACATTTCATATTACTACTATTCTATATTACTGCTATATAGCGCTGTCACTTTATGTTGCTATCCTTGTTTTCTTATTTATTGTTATATATACATGTATATATATATATAAATATATATATATATACATATACATATACATATATATATACATATACATATATAAACATGTATATATACATATATATACATATATATACATGTATATATACATGTATATATACATATATATATATACATACATATACACATATATACACATATATATACACATAAATATATGTATATATATGTGTGTATATATATATATATTGTTATTTTTAAATTTTAAGCCCATTTTCCTCTGTGCGCTCTTGTGTTGATTATTAGTCCAAACATTACTACGGAAAGATATGATTCTCGCCTTCCTATTGGTGGTCTTCGAATGAGAATTTGACGCTCGTGCATTTAAAAAAGTTGATATATGTGTTGAATAAAATATCGACAATGATGTCGACATACAATGTAGTGTATTCCACATTATTTGGGAACTTAGTCTGTTGAAGGGTTTCAAGATGTGAATTTGTCTTAATTTGTTCCCTCAAAAAACATGTATTAGTGGTGTGTTGCACCTAATTTTGTGAAAATGGTACCAAAATTAGTGTGGATCAGTTCTAAGAACACATTCCTAACACTTTTTTTTCTGGCAAAGAGGACAATTGTACATTTAAATTACTTGGAGGGCTCTCAAAGCCTTTTTAACTTAATTTTTCAAAGTATAATTGAAGTTCAAATTTTAGTACGCCCTAGCGATTGATTTTCATTAATGTGAGGAACAAGATTCTACTCCACAAATAGAGTGTACAAACGTCAGATACAAGAATTCATACAAAAAATAACATTTCCCGGTCCACCTGTAACCTTGTCTTATATGCGCGTCAGCCCACTTCAACCGCCTGGCTGTCAAGAAAATTTTGAATTGAATGCATCGACTTGACGTCAGATTATATCAGCAGTATGGTGTGCTTGCATTACCATGTTATGAGCATATTGTACGCACTCGTATAATACGAATTTTGAGATGTATACTAAAATCTGCACTTTTGACCTATGGTTTTAATCTGTGTGGAAGTTTACATTGAAAGGTATGTTGAATTGAATTCAGCTGCCCACTAGTTGATATGGAGTGCAGTGAAAACAGTGCATGAAACTATTAAAATATGTATACAACATAACATAACATTATAGAACATAACATAACATAATATAATATAATATAATATGATATAATATAATATAAATAATATAATATAATATAATATAACATAATATAGAATAGTATAAATGTAACAATTTCAAATGTCAATGTCGATGTCAAATGTCGATATCAATAATATTGATGTCAATGTCAATGCGAATGCAAATGTCAATGCCAATGTCAAATTTACTTGTCGATGTCGGTGTCGAAGTCGATGCAATGTCAATGCAAATGTCAATCTCAATGTGAAATCATGATGTTTTTGTCGATGTCGGTGCCGATGTCGATGAAAATGTCAATGTCAATGTCAAATGTCGACGTCTTTGTCAATATTGGTGTCAATGTCGATGTAAATGTCAATAGAAATGTCAATGTATCGTAGTGTATAATAGTGTACTGTACCATAACAGGGAATGCGTGGTTATATGAGAAATTAAAATCTAACATTGTTTGGTAATTTGAAGTGCAGGTCGGAAGTTGCTCTTTTAATGTATTTGACATTTAACTGAAAAGAGGTCACTTAAGTGGATTTTTCTGGAACATGTCACTGTAATTTATAGAACACAGCAATTGCTAAGCTGATTTCCTTGTTATTCTGTTGTCACAGAACAAAATATATAAATATTGTTTCCATATACAATTGTTGAAATTCTGAAACATAAGTTTTTGTTTTAAAAGTCGGAAGAAAAACAATGCTTTTCATAGGTTTCATAACATTTTTATTTTTTTGCACAAATGGTATATGTCGATCTGAAGCTTGACAGGATGGCAAATGAAATTTAAATTTATTAAATTGCTCATCAACGAAGAATCTCGTGTTTTGGTGGCTTTAGGTACAGAATAATGGAAATAAATTATGTGAATTTCAAGTCGACGGTTTTCATCCCGATCTTTCTGTATGGCCTCTATGCAGGTGCCTTTTCTTATCCTCATATCTTGGGCTCAACTGGAAATATCAAAGGAATTCTATGTTTCAAAATGCTAGCCGCTCAGAATATTGTTGTCTTTCAGGTCAATGTTTGTCATTGTTGGTAGTAAAAGGAAAGGATTTATATTCTTGTGTTTACATGTGATGGGTTTTTTTAGTTTGCTACTGACAAAGACGTGTCTTTTTTCAACTTTTCAGTGCGTTCTACAAGTGTACTGGTGGTCTTCTTGTAAAATACTCATTTTGTCATAATGGACTTCTCTTCAATTCACAAGCAAAGGGCTGTGACCTTCCTCAATTATCTTCTTGCAATGGAAAAATAATTACATCGAATGCGAATAATTTACAGCAACTTGACAGAGAAGAAACAGTAAGAGGAGGAGGTCACCGTGAAAGACACCAAGAACGAGAAGTAGAAGTGCCTAACTCTAATGTTAATAACGGTTTTCATTTACCCATAAAATCAAATTCTTCAACTGAATCCGTGTACCGCAAAGTACTCAAGACATTCATCATCGTCGATCCTTGAGAAACGATCCCACTAAGGGAAAACACCCTAAAGGAGTGGGAAACCATACCTCAGGAATAGGAAAACATCCTCCAGGAAAAGGAAAACATCCTCCCGGGAAAGGAAAACATCCTCCAGGAGTCGGTAGACATCCCCCGGGAGTCGGTAAACATCCTCCGGGACAAGGAAAGCACCCTCTAGGAACAGGAAAGCACCCTCCAGGAAAAGGGAAGCATCCTCCAGGAACAGGAAAACATCCTCCCACTAAAAGACGAACAAAAGGACGTCATCCTCCTGGAAAAGGAAAACGTCCTCCGGGTAGTGGGAGACATCCTCCAGGAGTGGGAGGGCATAGAGGAGACCAATGTTTTCGGGGACCACATCGTCCTCCCCTTCCTAAAAAGAACAGAACGAGAACCGGATGTTCACCACCTCCTCCTTCTCCCCCTCCGGTTTATTTCCCACCACCCATTTTTCCACCTCCAATTTTCCAGCCTCCTAACAGTTTTCCGATTGCCCCGCCTCCGTTTTACGAGTTTCTGACATGGAACTTGACTGATTTTTTCCCTGTGGTGAGTGGGAAGGAGCGAGAGAGGGAGATAGGGAGGGAGAGAGAGAGTTTAGGATATGTTGCGTGTTATGATATTTTTTACAAATAGTGGGAGATGGGTGAATGAGTCTTGAAGTTTGACAGTTTTGGTGATTGATGTTTACTATAGGATACACATTTGATCTTCTGCTGAACTGTTTTTCATATATAACTCTTTTGGAGTTTGTCTCTTTTGGGGTTTTTCTAATGTTTGTGAATGTGGTACAGGTAGACGATGGCTGTTGCCAAGGGAGAAAAAATGGCACTTTTCAAAATTTTCTCGTCCGCCCTGCTTGCAGGTGAGCTGACAGAATTGATACATTTTAACTGCATTGAAATTGAAGCACATCGACTCTATTTTTACAACAAAAGTGGTTTTGCACTTGTATTTATGCTTTTACTTGATAGACAGTTTTAGATTTGCTGGAATTATTTCGTTTGACCTACTTTACCCACTGATCATAGAGGAATTGAATACAAGGAATTGAATACAAGGAATTGATTAAAGTTTATTCAAGGAGCTTTACTTTCCTTATGCCCCAAAATTTTTTCCATTCAAGTGTCCTTGATGTTGGCCACTTCATTAAACCCACATTAACAAGTAATAATTGTGTTTCTTCAAGATTTGTATATTTCAAGAACCTTTTTGTCAGGCAGTTACCAAACATTATCCACAACATTTCTTATCAAATGTTTTCATTTTTGCTTGTTACAGTGCTTTTTGTGAGTGCGATATCAATGGAAATTTTGTGAGCGGTGGAGTATGTCCCGATGACCTTTTATGGGATGAAGGGAACGCGACTTGCGATTATTTTCCATTTGTAACTTGCAACAATGGAACATATAACACTCCACCTCCTCCTGCAGTCCGAGATCTGGTATGTATGCCAAAAATACAAACATAATTTACGAAGCAATAAGCAAGTAAATCTACGAATTCAAATTGAGTAAGTTTACGGCGTCCACATGTACATGAAATTAAAATTTCAACAGCCAACATGCTTTCGAGGCAGATTTTGTGATTGAAGTGCCCCTTGCTTCCATCAATATTTTGTAGTATACGTGGAATATTTGGTATTTGTGAGATGGTAATTGTGACAGGCATTTTACAATGCATAAGAATTTACTCTTGCGTTTCAAATGTGGTCTGGGTTTAATCAGCCAAATGATGGAGTACTTACCACTGGATTCGTCGATCATTTTGCAAATGTTGAAGATTGTGTCGCCCCTTGTGAACCGTTGGATTTTGTAAAAGCCAATTCTCTTTTCCGATACATGAGCGTTCAAAGCTCAAAGATACGTGACACCGTTTCTTGGGAAAGCTACAGTTCACAAGTCCGATACCAGGGAGCTTGCAGTGAGTTTCCAACTTCCTTAATTCCCAGATTGCAAATTTTTGCAAATTTTAACATAAAACTTTCCGAGCACCGTCAGGCAAACTAACTCTTTGTTATTGCGAGAGCGAAAAGAAACAGAAGGAACATGAAAAATGACGAAAGAAGTAGGAAGCAAAATGGATTTTGTAACTGACTATTAATATTATTATTCAATTACCTTTTTGTGGTTCCATTATTCAGGTGGATGTTGGGCATATGCCGTTGTTGAGGCAATCGAGATCGCAATAAGTATAAACGACTATTCTGTGGGTTCGCCTCTTTCCGTCCAACAATTGCTTGACTGTTTGGCGAAAAACGGAGCCACATGTGATGGAGCAGATCCTCGGGATGCTTTAGAATATGTCGCCCGATTGGGAGGGCTTAACTATGAAAGTGATTATCCTCAGTTATCCGGGGAAGTGAGGGCTGGAACTTGCAAAACCAATCTGGTGAGAAATCCATTTTTTGCAAAAAACATTTTTTTCCCAAATTTATGTTTACGCCCAACGCAGGATAAGCAACAAGATGAAACAGTTGTTTGTTTGTTACTTTTTTTTTTTTTTTTTTTTTTGGGTTTACATCAAATTTGTTTTTTTGACTTTGTGCTGATGTTAGCGTGTTTCTTCCCTGTGTTTCTTTTTGTGTAATTCTTCCCTCAAACCAGTGTAGCAAGTCAATGTTTTTACCTTATTCAATGTCTATACTTGAAACCCAGTTTTAACGCTAGTACTAACCTTCATTTGCGAAATCTAAAGTGGAAGCAAGCTTAAACTGTCTGTACTTGTGTGGAGTGTATGGAAAGTACAAAAGTACATATACTTCAAAAGCATAGAGAGACCATGTATGTACGAATGTATGGAATACATTAAGTACATGTACTTTCTGAAAAATTTTATTCACGATTTTTTGGAAAAGCATCAAAGTTTAGATATTTAAAAATATAAAATCTTCTGGTGCAACGTTTAATTGCTAGCATACCTCCAAAGAATTCATACGCTGGTCATAAAGAAGAAAAATAGGGAATTCAAACTTAGAACACAAAATTTTCAATAATTTTCGCTCAATTTTGTGAGAATAATAATCATAATAGAGAAGAAAATATACATGGACCTTCCCAAACATTTAGGCGCACTTACTTTCTCAAAAGTTTTTGAAAAAAACATTTGAGGAAAAGGTGTAAACTCCGGGCTAAAACGCTGAAACTGCTATTAAACGGTGATTTCTTTTGGGAATATTGTTTAAACCCAACACTGTTGAAGGTTTATTCCACTCTTAATGATGTTTTATATCAATCAAATGCACCTAATACCCCAGAAAAAGTCAGTAGAAAATACACCTAATGCACCGGAAAAGATAATCTATTAACGGGACTTATTAAGAGTGAAAGCCGCACGAATAGTGGTGAAAATAACACCTGTTGTTGGGCCAATAGGAGGGTGCTTATGACACAGGAAGGAGTAAAGTAATTGGATGGGAAACAATTTCGAGTGAAAATGCGACAGCACTTATGCAAGTTGTCAACAGTCAACCGGTAGTAATTGGAATTTCTGCTTTGTGTCTATCGTTATTTACATACACTTCGGTAAGCGAAACATTATAACGCAACTTCTATTTCGGGTGTTTCGATGAAAAATCTCAGAAAGGAAATATTTCCATTGTTATTGCTTCTCTCATTGATTCTTCAGTGATGTTTTTTTTAATGTGATTTTTTTTTTGTATTTTTTTTTTATGTGAAATTGGGACTTAATACACTCACATCTTGATGTGCCAAAACATCGAATGGTTTTGAACTTAGAAATGCTTAGAAATTGTAGCATTCCCAAGGATGATTCCCACCCTCGTTTTTAAAAATTTCGGATGACGAAACCTGATTTCCTCCTCAACGTTTTTCAGGGAATTTTTTACGATGACGAAAACGAATGTGACGGTCTTCCAAACCATAATCTTCTGTTGATGGGATATGGCACGGATGGGGGAGTTCCCTATTGGCTAGCGAAAAACTCATGGGGCAGGGATTGGGGAGAAAATGGGTATATTCGTTTGTATCGTAACATGACTGGATTGGGAGTTGGAAATATGTACCAAATGGCTCCAGTTTATCCTGTGATTAACCCTTTCCCAACAGGATTTAGTGGATATTTTGGAAGAAGTCGCCGTCTCTTGCGTAAGTTTTTCACTCTTACTGTTGATTTTATTTCGGATAAACCATAAATCAGTTCAATTTTGTGGATCGAAAATATAAAAAAAGATCAATGGGGCTTTTCATACAACCCAACTTTTTAAGTATTTTCTATCCTCGTTTGGGTACACCGCTAATCGTTATTAGTGTTAGAATTTTTCCCCCACTTAAACAATTTTTCTCCGTGCAAACTTGTCGGATTGTCAATCCGATGTTTGTTATTGGAAGGCAAGATTCCCACCTTCTTATTGGCGGTCTCCAATGGATAATCCGACAAGTATGCACGGAAAAAAATATGTTTTACGCGGCAAAAAAATTTTAACACTACTAACGATTAGCAGTGTAGCATTTGAATAATTTTGTCACGTTTCGTCATCATCATCATCACTTTTTTTTCTTTTTGTGTGTGGGTGTGCAGAATATACCAAACCACTCCCAAGGACCTCAACGTATGTGGTTCCCTTCCCAAGTCCACCCATATCATCTGAACCACCAAGTCAGGCACCTCTCTCTCTTCACACGGCCGCCATTGTTATTCCTCGTTCACCACGTCCACCTCCACCTCCATCTCCACCTCCATCTCCACCTCCATCTCCACCTCCACCTCCACCTCCACCTCCACCTCCACCTCCATCTCCACCTCCACCATCCATTACTCCTGATCCCACTCCTCCTCCTCCACCCACCACTCCTCCTCCACCACCTCCACCTCCATCTCCACCTCCACCATCCATTACTCCTGATCCCACTCCTCCACCCACCACTCCTCCACCTCCACCTCCTCCCCCCATTCACTCTCCATCCACCTTCTCTCCTCCATTCTATCGTCCATCCATTCTCGGTCTTCCTTCTTTCCTCTCTTCCTCCTCCACTCCATCCAATCCTTTCCGATCTCATTTCCTCATCTCCATCTTCGCACCACCTCCCTGCTGATTTTATTTCTTTCCTCCTCGTCCCCCATTGCTCCTACTCATCCTCTCTCATCTCTATCCTGATCCATTCCGTCCTGTCTCCTCTCTCCTCCTTCCTTCCTCCTCGATCTTCCTCCCACACATGCCCTATTCCATTTTTCATCCTCACCAACTACTTGATTCCTTTTTCTCCTCCCTCCCACTATTGATTCTACCATCACTGTCCCACACCCAGCCCCGTCTATTCTTTCCATGCTCCTCCTCCTCCTCCAGATCCACTGCCCATCTCCCTTCTTTTCCTCCTCCTCCCAACTCCTGCCCGTCTCCATCTACTCCTCCCCCCACTGCGATCCCCACACCCGCCCCCTCTCCTTCTTCCTTCCCTCCTCTTCCCACTCCCGCCCCATCTCCTTCTCCTCCACCGCCAAAAACGAACGGTAAATGACATAATTTTTCCTAATTTAGTTCTACTGAAACGTTTGCAAATGGTTTTAAATGGGTGTTTAATCCGGTTTTTGATTTAGAAAAACATTAAAACATCAAGTTTCCGTAAAGAAAACTTTCATAAAAGAAGATTCTGTAACATTTGTAAGATTGTTCTGTACTTGAAATTTACCGATTCTATGTTTTATTGTATTTCATTCAAAAAGCCCTAAAAAACCCTAAAAATCCCTAAAAAAACCCTTAAAAACTTCTTTTCTATTGTCCATTTACCTTTCTGGCGTCTCTTCATTTCCCCTTTTTTCTTTCTCTCCCTTCTCTCCCTTCTCCTGATCTCCCTCTTTTAATAAAATTACAGAATCGCGGACTTCACACTCTAATTTTGCAATGTCTTCACTTCAAAAACTGGAGAAGAATGACTAAAAAAAAAAGTGAAGGAAATTTTTATCTTTTGTGTATGACAAATGATTAGGTGTGGTCCCACAACGGATGAAAAGTCTCTCTCTCCCTGTCTCTCGTTTTTTTTTACCTCCCTCTTTCCTTGTTCTTTCATTTTTTGCGCAATATTCATCTCTCCCTCCTCTCTTCTTCTATACATCCTTCTTCTACCTCTCACCTCTTTCTCCGACTGCCATTTTTCTCCCATATCTCATCTCCTCCCTCTGCTCACTCGTTCCCTTTTCTCCCTCACCCTAAAATTTTGTACCCTCCATTGCCCCCTAACGTAATGACCATTCTCAGAAATCACAAAAGTGGACAAAAACAGAGATGTGATGCAATGAGGAAGAAAACCCTAATCCAGTGAAATTATTATGTGACTTCAATTTTTATAAGGAGAGACCTAAATGACCAACTTATGCTGTTGAAAACCTTCATCCTGTGATGTTAAACCGTAAAAACCGGATACTTTGAAATTGAACAGTGAAAACAAAATCCACCCTTTACTAATAAAAGTGATGATGACCTAATTTTTACTACATTTTTTACCGATGAAAGTGATGATGTCTCTCTACCAATGAAAATAATAATGACCTAATCCTGACTACACGCTTTATCAATAAAAATAATGACGTACTTATCTTGACTACACTCAAATAATGATGTTATGATCTTGACCACTCCTTACAACTGAAGATACTGATCACATAATCTTGACTACAGTGACCGCCTGTGACGGAGGGATCAAATATAATACTTGTGGAGGAGGAATATGCGTGCCTGATCCAGCAAATGTGACAAAGTACACGTGTATCTGTCCCAGTGGCTACACAAATGTGACAAGCAACGATGGAAATGAAATTTGCACACTCAGTAAGTTCTTTTAACTGCTCTTTTTATTGATACCGCTTAAAACAGTTCAAATAATCAAATAACAACGAAACTTTACTAGGCATAAAATCAGAAGAACCGAGCCAGTAAACCGTTCAAATAATCACGGAACTGCAAGAATCTACAATGCAGTCAAATAATTAGAAGCAGCAACTCAGTTAAGTTCCTCCAACTGAGACTTTTACTGGTACTGTTTAAAAATAGTTCACATTATCATGGAAACAAAGAAGGTATAATACTAGAAGCAGTAATCAGTAGGTCTTTCACCTGAAGTTTAGACTGACTTTGTTCACAAAAAACCATGAAACCATGAAAGTTTACCATCACAAATGATAATAAAACTTTGCAAATATTCATTAACAGAACTGTATGCAGGGGAAAACAAGCCCGGACACTTTATTGTTGAAATAATTCATGTTGAGAACCTCTAGAGAAATGGACAAAGAAATGTAAAAAACCACGTGTGTTAAATTTTCCTAATTGTTTATGATATGTTTTGTGATGCAGTCGATGTTTGCGGAGCAAACACATACAATCCTTGTGGTATTGGCACGTAAGTTTTTCCATTCACTTTCTCCGTTTTCCAATTTACAGTAAGGGTTTCATTCACATTTATACTTAAAAAGGCTAATGAGTAGGCCTAGGATGATGGCAAGTAATAAATTTGTTTGGGGCTTGACAAGCAGGTAGGAAGTATTGTGAGACTTTAAGAGTTACACTTTTAGGGTTCACTTTTATGGTTTAGGCTCAGTGTTCACATGTAGGGTTCACATTTAGGGTTTCATGTTCAGTGTTCACATTTAGGGTTCACTTTAGGTTTCACGTTTAGAGTTCAGTTTTAAGGTTTAGGGTTTGCTTTCTGGTTTAAGTTCAAAGTTCAGGTTTCGGGTTTAGGTTTAAGGTTTAGGTTTAGGGTTCACGTTCAAGGTTCAGGGTTCAGCTTTATGGCTCACTTTTAGGGTTCGGGTTCAGGTTTCAGTCTGTATCCATGATGTTGAAGCTATTTCAATGAATTTTTTGACATGCAGGTGCGTGAATGACAACAAAGGACGTTATACTTGTGACTGTACTGTGTTCCCTGGATTCGCTCCGTACGTGAGGACAATCGACGGTTCTGCAACTTGTGGACCAGGTATGTGAATGGCTGCAGACACTATGAGATCTGTTTGATACACTAATCCAGCTGGCCATATCTTCCTGGATACGTACGTTTGGAAGTACAATCTATCACCGACCGCATTACGGCCACAAAGTCACAATCATGTTTTGTACTTTGATGGTCTTACCATCGCGTTTTTAATATAATCTATTCCTTTTACAAAGTCACTTACTGGCCGCGATACCAGTCGTATTTTTCGTTTCGTATTTTTCGTTCCATGAGATTAGCACATAGTTGTTCAAATCGCTATTTTCCTATTTTTACGTATTATTCGTGACTTTACAAAAAATCGCAAAAAATCGCGATGTACTTTTTGTCCGGTAAACTGAACGGCCAATTTACGGAAACTGTACGGTATATTACGGTAACTGTACGGTTTTTTAAGGGAAATGTACGGAATTTGACAGAAAGATACGTTGCACGTATTAGTACTTTCTGTCCGGTAAACTGAACAGAAATTTCACGGATAACTTACGGAATTTTATCGTTCATGTACGGACAATGTCGAAAAGAGACATTGCAGCGTCACACTATTTGCGCGCGGTAAGTTTGAATTGTGTACGAACGTACGAACATGTACGGAATTGTACGGAAATAAATTCATTAACGATTTTTTTGAGACTAAATATACCAGACATTGATGTTAATTTAAATTATAAAGTAAAAAAAGACAAATTATTGCTAATTTGAATTAGCAACTATGACACAACCATAAACCTCCTACTAGAATCCACACTATTTATGTTAAGCGGTAAACCGATTTTTTTTTTTTGCAGCAAAGACGAACTACAAAAAAATGCAGCGCATTGAATCCAATGCGTAAGACTTTTAGGGTATCAAATCCAACTGTCGATGTTTTTAGTACGAAATTTAGCTACAGAAAAATAGCGTATTATAAAATCCAGCGGTCAAGAATTGCAGGGCATTAAAAGTTCAATGATCGTGGGTTTTAGAATATTAACTCTAACGATAGAGAATTGCAGATTATTAAATCCAACGATAAAAATGCACGTAATATCAAATTCAACGATCAATAATAGCAACGAAAAAATCTAATAATAAAAATTTGTAGACGGTCCTATTCAACGGTCGTGAATTTCCGAGCAAATCTGACGATCTAAAATTGCATACGTCCAATCCAACGAATGAAAGTTCTGTATGGTCAATCTAACGGTCAAAAATTGCAATCCAACGGTCACGAATTGCAATCCAACTTAAAAAATTTGCAGAGTATCAAATTCAGATTGGTTTGCCAACATGCCAAGCTTGCAAATGTTTTTGCAGCGGAAGAAGCTTCTCTTTCTGTGGAAAATTTCACTTATATTGTTCCTGACGGAGGGCTCACTTGTGCGAATATCGCGACGATAAACAATTTGGATCCCATCGATTTTTTGTATCTCAATCCGGTATGTTTTTTTTCCACTCCTTCCCTCTTTTCTTCCTCTCCCCTTTTTTTCTATATGTTGAGTATCTATTCGCTCGAAGAAAATCTCATAATCCAATTTAGTTTTATAAAAAAGTGTCGTCGTTAACCGATGTCATTTTGATATCATCTTTTTCTCGAATCACCACTTTTCCTTCAAGGATTATGTCAACCATTCTTACAACAATTTCATCCCTGACAAAGGCTAAACGACGAAAATAATATATAATGTGAAACAAAATAGGATCTTGATAATTGTATATTTCCAAATGTGGGTTTTTTTGCAGCATCTTGATCCATTTTGTGGAAGTGGTACAAATGCGTTATTAATTGCCGGAGGAACAAGCGTTGCGATTGGGCCTGTGGCGAGACAGGGAATCACATGTGGAGTTATTTATACAACTCAGTCGGTAAGATATCCCTATTTTTACCCACCAAATTTATTACAATGATACATAATTGGTGGGTCCCATTTTTCCCCACCAAATTTACTGTGGATGTTTCATAATTTGCGGGTCATTTTACCCACCAAAATCATTCCGTATTTTGGATCTCGTTAGAGTAGTTGGTGGGACTTTTTTGTTTTTCGCATAATTGGTGAAATATGTGGCTATATTTTTGGGTAAACATAGTGAAAAAGAGAGAAGAAAGTCCTTCCTTACAAGTCGACTGACTGTAGGACAAATTAGGACAACTGGATGAGTCAGTAGAAAGTAGCTCGGGATTTGTATATTTACTTAACATTTGTGTGAATATGCGCTAAATCTACACTTTTTGTTGTAATTAGAGTTAATAACACTAATTTGATCAAAGGGTTTTTTTGGACCAACAATTATAAAATAGTGTTAGTAACACTAATTTAAGGAGTGTTATACAATGTACCATGTGATCAAGACCTAAACTAGTGATTAACTCTAACAGCGATAGGCAGTGTACCACACAGATAAGAGCGACGTGACAATGAAAAACTATTTATTCATTCGTTTATAAACTCTACCGCTTATCGCTATTAGTGATGATTTTTTTTCAGTCGCTTAAATCAAATTTTTCCGTCGTTGTTTTTAATCGCTACATTGCCCATTGTTATTAGAGTTAATAACACAAATTCGGTCGCGACTGTTTTTGGCCGAAAATTATAAACTAGTGTTAGCAACGCTATTTAAGGGAGTGGACTACAATCTGCCGCAGTAGATTTGTATTATGTATCAAATTTCATATTAATACTAATAAATCATTCATGGTAATAATGATGGGCAGTTCAGTACGGTCAATAACACTAATTCGGTTCGGATTTCCTTGGACATTAATACGTCCATCGCACTAACTGTAAAAGCTGTCAACTATAAACTATTAGTTCATTCAAACCTAGCTTAATAACGCTAAAAAAGTCCTGACACTAATAATTTCTTTTATTATTTCTTTTATTGTTTTCTTTAATTTCTGTACTCTAATAGAGCAGTTCATGATTCAACCGATGCACTCAAATGTCACAAAACTTGATACGACCATCATGACTATAATAATGTGGACATATGGCGATATACACCAGCTCCTTGTTTCAAAATAGACAAATTGGAACTTAAAAAGAAATATCTGGCGTCAGAGTGGATTTACATTGGAAAAGAAAAAAAGTTGGTAATATTCATTCGTCCAAGATATTCACTTCAGTCGATCGGCATATCGGTTTTTCTCACATCATTTTTTTTTTTCTTTTTTCACAAAGAAATTGCAACATGATCGGGTTTTATTTCCCAAATCAGAGACAAAAGCTTCGAGCCGTACCGTTCTTCGAAACTTCGGTTACCTGATATGTATCAAAAATTCAATGTTTATTATGTTGAAATTCTCAGTTTCTAACTTTTCATATCAAATTAATTCATGTCTGATTCATAATAAAAAATCGATTTATGTCTGATTCATGTCATTGATGATTTGTGGTTTACAGACCGACACATGTAATAGTGTGGTACAACTGTTTACTACTCCACCAAAAGCTCTCACTCTGTCGACTCTAACCGCCATCAATCCATCCAACGGTTTTTGATCCTGATCTGAGCAAATCGGCTTTTCCGATCGATCCTGCCCGCCGATCCTCCAGAACCCTCCCAACCGTCCTGTCCATAGGTGAGAATAGACTGTATTTAGACCAGCCTTGTGGGGAATATTACCAAATTAAAAGTACGGATCAAAATAAAAATTGCGAATTTTTATATAAAGGACGAACATCGGCACTCGAATTTTTCTCCTTAAATCCCGGACTTCATTGTGACAATCTTATCGTCGGAGAACTTGTAAGGAATAATCAATAATCCTTTTCTTTGTTTTTTCGGTTTTGTTTTTTGGTTTTGTTTTTTGGTTTTGTTTTTTGGTTTTGTTTTCTGGTTTTGTTTTTTTGGTTTTGTTTTTTTGGTTTGTTTTTTTTTTTTTTTTTTTTTTTTTTTTTTTTTTTTTTTAGTTTTGTTTTTTGGTTTTGTTTTTTGGTTTTATTTTTCAAATTTTTTTTTGGGTTACGGATGTAGGAATTTAAAGTTTATTTCGGATAATATTTTTATGAAAAGTTTGGTCAATATGAGAACCTGTATGGAGAAATTTATGTTTTGTGAGGTGTTGTCTTTTTGTGGATGTAGGATTTTGTTTCAAACAATTTTGTGAGTATTAATTCCCGTTTTATGTATATTGGTCTTTTTTATATTGAATTTTACTCTATATTGTCTTTTTTATTTTATTTGGTCTTTTTTTTATTGCATATTCATCAGCCAGTTTTTGGTATGAAATGTTTCATATTTTTTATTCCATGTTTGAAATATAAAATTTCTGTTTAATACATTTGAGTTTTAATCGATCAATCACATCAGCTCAATGTGTATATTTTTTTCTATTTTTGTCTGTATTTGACTTTTTTTTTTTCTTTTGTTTTTTTCTACGCCGAGGCCTCTGTGACATTATGTGATTGCCATTCTTTAAGTGTTAAGATATAGTTCTTGATATTGTTTTTCCTTCCTCATCATATTATGAAGCCCCAAAATCTGAATTGAATTCAACCGTTTTTTTTTTCTTCTTCTTCTTCTTTTTCTTTTTATTTTTCTTCTTCTTTTCCTTTTCCTTTTCCTTTCTTTTTTTCCTTTTAGGTATGTGTACTTCCGTACGATCCTCAAATCTTTGGAAGCAAAGGCTGTCCTGCGAACGGTTGTACCGCAAAAAACGCAAAAAAGAAACTCACCAAAATAGTGACAATAAAAAGAGGATGGAGTTGTTTGACTCTTTTAACAACGACACCGACATTTAAATGCAGTCTTAGTCTTTATAAATGCCTCAACGGAGGAGCTGGTTGTGTGAACCGAAAACTAACCGCTAATAAAAAGGTATGTGCCCCGGGATCGAAAAATACCTTTAAGGCAAAATGTTCGAGACTTATCGGAATCTCCGTAGGTTGAAAATTTACAAAACTTTACAAAACAAAGCATAATATTGGAAAAGGATAGTATTGGAGAAGGATATTGGAGAAGGATAGTATTGGAGAAGGATAGTATTGGAGAAGGATAGTATTGGAGAAGGATAGTATTGGAGAAGGATTGTATTGGAGAAGGATTGTATTGGAGAAGGATAGTATTGGAGAAGCATAATATTGTAGGAGCATAGAGATTGAAGTAATGTTGTAGGTTTTTTGAGGGGATCAATCCACATTCTTTTTTGTAGAATGGTTATTTATCTCAATTTTTGGTTAGTAGTAAAGTTAGGAGTAAGGAATTAGTATTGAATATGGTTTGGTTGAAATGGTTGGAGATATTTATTGTGGGTCAACTCCCAAATTTTGTGTCCCAATTATTAGAAATGTTCACATTTCGACAAACGGTCGTTAAATTTTTTGTTACGGTGGTATTTTTTTTTTGGTGGATCGTAGATGTTTTGACTTCCCAAGGTACAATGAACAATGTTTAGTGTTGACATTTTGTTTACACTTTTTTTTTGTGCGATTGTTGTTCTATAGCATCCTACTTTTTGTTTCTAATACTTGTTTTTAATAATTGTTTCTCGTATTTGTCTCTAATATTTGTTTTTAAAATTTGTTTCTAATATTTGTTTCTAATATTTTTTCTAAGTCGAGGTATGGTGAACTAAAGATTATTCGTAAAGGTAATGTGTTTGTGAGTTATCTAATGACTAGTATTGTTCATCCATTCTATTCAATGTCGTTGTTACTTTTCAAAGAATGTATTTTACTTTCAATGACGATGTTTCTTCTCACGACGACAAAAAAAAATTGTCCACCAATCTGAAGTCAAGTAAATAGATTGAAGTCAAATTTGATTTGATGACATTCTTTCTTAAAATGAAAATTAATTAAATTTCTCTATATCGACCATTTCAAGCTAATGGAGGGAGGGAGACCTCCGTAACCACTTAAAGTCAACTCTAAATCAAGTAAATGTACGACGGATCTCGGATCAAATCAAAGAAGTGGAACTACACCGTGTATCGCTATTAGTGTTAACGTTTTTTTTGCCACTTAAAACGTCTTTTCTCTGTACACACTTGTCTGATTTTCACTTTGAGAACGCCAATCGGAGGCTGGGAATCTTACTTTTAAAATCGCAACCGTCAGATAGACAATCCGACAAATTTGTACGGAGAAAAGATGTTTTAAGTGGCAAAAAAAACATTAGCACTAATAGCTATTCACGGTGTATCAAAGGGACGATAGACAGGATGAGAGACGGACCACACTAAATAGAGTTGGTAGATAGATCCAGTCTGTACAGTCAATTTACAATTAAGTTGTCACTTTTTTGCGGAGGTACAGTGAACCTCGAGAAGGTTACAATAAAAAAAGGACAAATGTTTTGTAACTCCATCTCAACCATAATGAAATCGATTTTCTCCTGTCTGTGATATAAGCTTGAACGCCTGTAATTTGTGCGAATTGATAAATGCACAATGTTTGTGTAGCTTACTTTCTTGACCAATATTTGCTTGCTAAACCAATCGCTTCTCGTTTATATTCTTCACGATTTTTATATATATATAGATGAGAAGATCGGGTGGATTGAAATAAGCTTCCTACTTTGGCAGCTATCTTACAAAAAAAAAAAAAAAAGTTACATAAAATTTATAAATAACACCGATGACCAGAGACCACATCGCATTAATTCAAAAAAAAATTGTTTAAGTTTCCAAATTCACTTCACTTTCTTTGATTTTGAACAATCGTCGAAGCGTAGAGGTACAATAGTTTTTGCATCTCCCTAAAATAGATTTATACCCAATTCTCCATTTAATTGCCAATATCGTATTTGGGCTCAAATCGCTATCCCTCTCTTCTCGACCCTTTCCATTATTAATTTCACAAACATTTTTATCTTTGCTAATTTTCTCTCCGTTTTTATCTAATAAACTTACTTTTCCGTCACTAAAAACATCCAATTCCCGTTTTTTCCAACACTTTAACTCAATTCGATCGTTTAATTCTATTTTTCTCTCTCCTTCCCCCGATTTCGATCTCTTATTCCCCTTTTTTCCATTTGTTACCATTTCTAAAACCTCATTATCATTCTCGATCGTCGTTGGTAAAATTTTCAACATTTCGTCGCACTTTTTTTGTAACCATTGAAAAACAAAAATATCTCCGTCCAATAATAATCGTTTTCCCGAAAATGCGATATGTCTTAATTTTTTTCTCAAATGAGACGGAGTCGCCAAAATTCGTAACGATGCCAAAAGACAAAAAGAAGGACGACCGTCCACTCGAATATAACAATCGTGACTTGAACTCAATCCCAAATTTCCAAACAATGTTGCGATTTCTTGACTTGGATTAGAAATTGTCGAGGATTCCTCGATTTGATTTCGACTTTTATGTTGATTTTGAGTTTTTTTAGGATTTGTTGGTTGAGGATTGAGAGAATCTGGATGAGGAAGTTCAATTGTGACGACATCGTTTGGATTATTGAAAAGGACGAAACCGTAATGTTGGAGGAGCTCGAGGTTCGTATAACGACCATAACACAAAAAAACCTAATTTCACATACGACAAAAAAACAAATTAAAAAGGTTTGTTTAATAAACAAAAAAAAGGGAGGACTAGAATAAAACGAAATTGTTGTTGAAGGTCGTAAATGTCGAAATTGTAAAAACATCGACAAACATTTTCTCCCAAAAAAAAAAATGATTTTGTTAAACTTCATTTGAAGAAATTGTTAAAAAAAAAAAAAAACTTTAGAGGACGGGGGCTTTATCGACTAAAAGGTATTATCGTTGCATTTCTTAGAAAGGGGGAGGGGGAGAGGGAGGGTTGGGAAC
>JBBHKE010002820.1:90813-203072 GCA_037447655.1 Zygnema cylindricum
TTAATTTTTTTTTGGGGTTTCTTGTGATTTTTCAGCTTTTTGCATTTTTCAGAATTTTTTTATTTCAGTATTTTCAGTTTTTTGATTTTGCACATTCCACTTTTCCAATTTTCCCAGTTCTTCAAGCCCACATTATTTTATGAATTTTCCGTTTTCCAATTTCAGTGTTCTTTGGGGTTTTTTTTTAATTTCAGTGTTTCGATTTTTTAGTTTTCCGTTTTCCAACTTACCAATCTTAAAACTACTCACATTGAGATTTCCCATTTTAACATTTATTTCAATTTCTCTTTTCCCAATTTCCCAAACTTTCCCATTTCCCAGTTTTCCCAATTTTCTCAAATTTCATAATGTTCTCAACTTTCCTAAATTTCTCAATTTCCTAATTTTCCCAATTTCCTCATTTTCCCAATTTCTTAATTTTCTCAATTTACTGATCTTCTTAGTTTCCAATTTCCTTATCGCCAAATTCCTAATCTCCTAGCCTCCCAATTTCTCAGTTCTCGATTTCCCCGTTTCCCTGATCTTCCATACTCAAAAATTAAAAATCTCAAAATTTCATAATTTCCTAGTTCCCAAAAATCTCTTAATTCCCAAATTCCCCAATCTCCCAAACCCAAAATTTTAAAATCTCTCAGTTTACCAAATTGCCCAATTCCCCGCTTCCCACGATACTCCCAATCTACTAATTCCACTATTATGCAACCTCCTAATCAAAAAATTTTCATATTCCTCAATTCCCCAATTTCCCAATTTTGTGACTTTCCAAATCTCCCATTTCCAATTTCCCCAATTTCGCCATTTTCCCCAATTTCCTCAATTTCGTCAATTCTCAAATCTTCCCACCTCCCCGTTTCCAATTTCCCTCTTTTCCAGTCTCCCAATATGTTTCATTCCCCAATTCCCAAATTTCCCTAAATCCAATTTCCTCAATTCTCCAGATTTCTCAATTCAGATCTCCCAATCTTTCAGTGTCCCAAACTTCCCCTTCCCGGAATTCCCCAATCCTCAAACTCGGTACCTTCTGATCCCAAAATTTCCCTAATTTCTCTAATTTCCCTGATTTCTCTAATTTCCTAATTTCTCTAATTTCCCTAATTTGCCATTTCGACCCCGCATCTTAATCCTAATTACGATTTTCCAGTTTTCGAATCTTTAAATCTCCAATTCCCCAATTCCCCAATCTCTCAACCCCTTAATCTCATCATCTCCCAATTTCCCATTTCCCCATTGCCCAAATACCCAATCTCTCTTTCATAAATTCCCCAATTCCCAACTTCCTTCCTTCCCCCATTCGCCCTTCACACCTAAACCTCCCAACCTCCCAATCTCAAAATATCCCAATTCCCCAACTTCCCAATTCGCCATATCTCTAAATACCCCTAATTTCTCTATTTTCCCTATTTCCCCATTTTTCCAATCTCCAAATCTCCTCACCTCCCCGTCTCAACTTCCCAATTTCCAGATGTCCCAATTTCTCAATTCCCCAATTTCCCAATTTCCCAATTTCCCAAATTTCCCAATTTCCTAAATTTCCCAATTTTCCATTTCCCCAATTTCCCATCCCAATTCCACAATCGGCAATTTCCCAGTTTCCCAATTTCCAAATTCCCTAAAATTCTAATTTCCTCATTTCCTAATTTCCAAAGTCCCCGATTCCCCAATTTCCCCATTTCCCGAATTCCCAATTTCCCAACTTTCCAATTCTCTAATTTCACAATTTCCCAATTTCCCAATCCACCAACTTCCCAATCTCCCAAAATCCCAATTTCTTAGGGTTTTTTTTTTTTTTTTTTTCCGGTTTTAGATCTCCAATTCCCCAATTTTCACATTTCTCCAATTCTCTCAATTCCTCCATCTCCCAGAAGCCCAAAATCCCAATCCATCAATTTCACATATTCTTGTTTTCCAATTTTATGATTTTCTCGATCTCCCCAACTTTTAAATTTCCCATTTTTCCCCATCTCCCAAACTTGCAAGAGAGAGAAAACGAGAGGGAAGGAGAGAGAGAGAGACCCACTCTCCCCCTCTCTTTCTCCATCTTTGCAAAAACCAGATTTGAGAGAGAGAGCGAGAAAAAGAGAGAGAGAGAGAGAGAGAGAGAGAGAAACTTTCATTATTTTGTCAATTAACTTTCTTTCTTTGTTTTATCCCCCGTTTCCCCCATTTCCCAATTTCTATCCCACCTGGTGGGAGGAGAGGAGGGAGGAGGGGTTAGCCTTCAAGACCTCCCCCATCTTTCCGTCCCTTTTGGCGGAATCCACACTAATAAGGGTGTGGCGAGGAGCGTGCAATATGAGAGTGCCACGTGGCAGGGGACAGCTTGCAGCCAGGCCTCGCCTGAAAGGGACAAAAGGGGGGGTAGAGTGAGAGAGGGAGGGAAAAAATCGGAGGTTGTTGGTGGCTTGGAGGGAGGGAGGGAAGGAGGAAGAGAGAGAAAGAGAGAGAGAGTTAGAGAGAGAGAGAGAGAGAGAGAGAGAGGGAGAGAGAGAGAGAGAGAGAGAGAGAGTTAGAGAGAGAGAACCTCTTACCCTCCGCCTGCATCTCCAAAATCCGCCACTGTCAATCTCCGACCCAAACTGCCACTTGGCACATTCCGCACGTGCGAAAATCCGGCCTCTGGGGAACTGCCACGTGGCAAGCTTTGAGGGTCGTCCGTGATGCCCTCCTCAGCCGCCCAGTGGAGGAGATCCTCCATAGGGGGGATGGAGGGAGCGAGAGAGAGGGCGAGGGAGAGGAGAGGGAGAGGGAGAGGGAGAGGGAGAAGTGGAGGGACGGGGGGGAGAGGGGGGAGAGGGAGGGGGGGGAGAGGGAGAGGGAGAGGGAGAGGTGGAGGGACCGGGAGGAGAGGGGGGAGAGGGAAAGGGAGAGGGAGAGAGAGAGGGAGAGGGATGAATTCTCATTCACATTTTGAAACCGAAACCCTAATTTTATTTTATTTTAGTAATTTTAATTTTCCTCAACTAACCCTAAAAACGGAACATCTCCTCTCCCTTCTCCTCCTAAACCCTAAACCTTCAAACCTCTTTATCTTCCTAAAGGAATAAAAGAACCTTCTCTCTCACCCTCTCCCTCCCTCCCTCTCCCTCTCCCTCTTCTCCTCCCTTTTCCTCTCCCTCTCCCTCCCTCCCTCCACCCCATGGCGTCCCTCTGGCCCTCCCTCTTCCGTACATGCGTCCACGCAATGTACGGAAACGCTCTTTTGACAATTGTCATCGTGACGTACGTCACAGCGCCGTACGGAAGCCACGTGGCAATCGGCTGGGGTCCCTCCATGTCCCCAAAATTAGGGTGGATAATCATGGAAAGCCCCTCCGTCTGGTTTTTTTCGACCGTTTTTTTTGGGTTCGGGAAAAACCGTTTTAATTTTGTACCCCTTTTTTTGGGATCCCTTTTTTTATTCCATTATTTGCACCGATCGGGTTTGTACCCCTTTCGGATTTCGTCGAGAAAAGGGGGAGAAGGGAAAAAAATGCCGATTTTGGTCGTTTTTTTGGCGTTTTTGTTTAATATCCACAATTCCTTCATTCAAGCGAGCCAGTGAGTTTTCTTCTTTTTTCTCTTTTTTTTTGGGTTTTTTTTTAGGATTTTTTTTCAGGATTTTAAGAGGATATTTCAGGGTTTTTTTAAGGATTTTTTAGGGATTTTTAACGATTTTTTTAAGGTTTTCTTAGATTTTTTTTAGAGGTTTTCAATTTTTAGGGTTTTGCTGGATTATTTTAGAGTTTTTTTGGGTTTAGGGTTTTAATGTTTGTTTCGGTTTTAAGGGTGTTTCAGTTTTTTTCAGTACCATTTTCATTTGAACCGGTGTTTTCTCATTTTTTCCTTCCTAATTTTTGCAATTTATTTGAACGCCAATTTTAGTGGAAAAATAAAATCTCTATGAAATATTTCATCACCCAAAGCTGTTATTATGCGGATCTCATCCGGATCAGCGCCTAAAATGCATCAGGCGCGAACGGCGCGTCGGCAGGCGCGTCAAGCAGAATAAAGAATCAGAGAGAAGAAACAAGGGAGGAAGGAAAAATGAGTAGGAAGAAAAAAGGAAGAAAGGAAGAAATGAGAAGAAAAAAAGCAAATAGTAGAGAATAGAAAAAAAAAAGAAAAAAAAAAAAATATATGTATATATAAAAATAATAATATATATATATAAGAAAAAAAAAATCGAGATAGTATTTTTTGTGTATTGATTTTTTAATTTTGGTTCCAAGAAAAGAAATTAAAAAGATGAAAAAATAAATAAATCAATCAATGATTGTTTTTTATTATTCAAGAGAAACAGATTGCAGATTTGAGTTTAGGAATTATGGAGTTCGATTTGATTTTTGGAATGTCATTTTTTTTTTAATCTATGAGTATTAATATTTTCAAAGAGTTCCTGGAATTTAAAGTTTATATTGTTTGACTGCTTTTTATAAATAAATTTATTTATTATACTTACGGATTTAATTATTTTTATTTATGTATTTATTTATTTATTTGCTGTAAAGGTCGTTTTAAAACTGCACCTTTCCACATCCTTTTTTTGTATGTTCTCTTTTATTTTCTAGGTTTCCTTTTTTTTCTCCTGACTTCCAATTTTATTATTTTTTTGTCATTATTTTTCTCTCTTTTCTTTTTTTGTCTTTGTCTTGACGACGCAACGGAGTTTATGGAAGCTGACGAGCGATGTCGACGAAGAGAACTGATCGATCCATCGATCCACTGATCGATGACGATACGAGCGACGGAGATGAGCCTTTTGCGATTCCATGTGGATAAAATTGTGATAAGATTTGTCCCCATGATTTAATACCATATGGATTTTTGTATAATTACATTAGTTGCCCAAACTATTTTGGAGAAATAATCGAATGGTTTGGATGGTCCATTATGTGTTGGTCTTTCGCAAGTTTTTCATTTTTTATATACACAATGGCAAATCTCGTTCCCAGAGCAATATCACACCATTTATGGTACTTGAAAAAGTTCGAGGATTACCCCACATCTCGAAAAGCAATTTTTCCTTTTTTTTTATGATTGGTTTTCATCGAGGCGTTTTTTTATTATTTGACGAAATTTAGTTCGCTTTATCGACATGTATTTTAAATGTTAGAGGTATTGTGAACAACTATCCAATACCTTGCCTAATTTGAATATTTGGTTGTTACGAGTTTTCGATTACCACATTCCTTTAGTTTCAAAATAGAAAATTGTGACAAATTATGTATTTTTGTAAAGATGATGTAGAAATTATGTAAATTTATAAACCATAAAGAGGATTTGTATATTGGTGGCTGATAATTATAGTGGGTCACAACAAACTTCCGAAACTTTGTCGCCAACAACTTTATTTGTCATTGTTGATGGGCGCAAATGGGTATTCTTCACGAGAATATTTATGTCAGTAATACATTCCTCGAAAAAAAAATTAAGTTGTTGAAAAAATTTCAAAGTGATGTAGTGTTTGAGTATGTCTTACGTTGTTTTTACGGTACATATATTTGCACCTAAATTCTAAAAATTAATGTTCTCCCGTAGTTAACTTTTTGAGTAATTTTTAAACCAAACATATGACATTATACAATCTAACGTCATCAAGTCTTGAATTGAACGATTTTGATTCATAAAATTTCTGGTATATGTCATTTTAATATTTTTGTTTTTGTTAAAAAGTAAGCTTAAATCTACTTAGTTTCTCAAACTAGTGATATAGACTTTCAAGACAATAAATTTTTGGGCAATTCTAGTTTCATATTTTTGTAATCCATACAAGAGTGACCTCAAAAAAACCGAAAATCTTCACTGAACAAGTAGATTAAATAGCTCGAGAGTACGAATCAAGACCAGACTGAATACGAATCAAGACCAGACTGTAGAAATTAATGTTTTTAAGCATTTTCTAGGTCTGGATAGAAATAAAGAAGCCGAGGCAGTCTACCTCTAACTTCTCTCTCTAACTCTCAAACTTGTCGCAGTCACTCAGAAATTGGAGAGGAAGCTAGAGCCATGGCTACCTAGGCTATCCTCAGGTTTACGGGAAATTTATATTAGTATAGGGATTAATTACTAAAACGTATGTGCCGGCGACAGGATTTGATCCTGGTACCTGCCAGCCGTCAAGGAGAAGATAGCCAGTAGCCTTAGCCGTTAAGTCTAGAAGTACTGTTACATAGTATATAGTACGATAATGATTTAAACATGTACACGTAGGATAAATCATTTAACTATAACTGTAGGATACATAGATATGGTAGTGTAAAAGTAAGAATTGCGGTACGGATAACAAATCAATACCGCGCGTTGATTTCGTAAGCGAAACAAATACCGCGCATTGATTTCGTAAGCGAAACAAATACCGCGCATGTATTTATTACGGCTACGATCAAATGCGAGTTTAATCGGACGGCCGGAATTAGCGCCGAGATCTTGGATGGAGAATTCGGCGGTTTGTGGGCATCGCCACATCGATGACACGTGGCGATGTAACATTGGAGCACGGCATCTCCGAGGATTAAAGGAGCGAATCCGGATATTCCACGTGTGGACATTTAGGCCATGTCGTACAATGTCCGTACATAAAGTACACCGGCAGCTGTACTTTTGCGTACGGAACAGTAATGTGATTGGTTCCGTACATCAGTAGATAGAGTCTGTGAGAGAGATAGGACTTAGAAAAATTAGAAGATAAGACCCACTCTCTCAGAGAGCTTCTATACAAAAGGTCAACTTTGACCCTTCATAACTTACTGCTCAGGGGAGCAAATTCAGAGATTCTTTTTGCTATCGACTCAGGGGAGTCTTCCCTTCACAGGGGTGAAGGTGGTCAGAGTTTTTGTCTGCCAGGGTGGCAGTTATTTTTGCTTAAACACAAAGGGGTGAGGATTATCCTAGAGGCTTCTTAGAAGCTGTTCACTCTGAGGACTTATGGAGGTCTCAAAGTTTCAGGTTATAGGCCCACCCTCTACGGTACCAATCTTTAATCGAACTGGCTTCATATTCTGGGAAAATATGATGATAGGAGCTCTATGCGAAAAAAGGTTTTGGGGGATAGTGAGTGGACGATTGGGGCGTCCATCAACTCTTGGAATTCCTCTAGGATTAAAAAGAAGCAGATTCACCAGAAAGAGGATTCACCTTCAACAGAGGAAACAAAGGAAGGAGAGGTGGTGGACAAAGGAAAAAAGAAGGAGGCGACCACACCAATAGCAACTGGTTTGGCATTCATGTCACCTATTCCAAGGAACGAGGAGAATGATACTGAAATCTAGGACTTCAACAATATGGCGGCAAAGCACTTCATTCTACGCCATCTCACTCAAGGACTTGCATGTCCTCATTTGCAAGTAGAGAGGGCATCCGATCTTTGGATGGCTCTCATAGAGATGTACCAAAGTGGTACGATTCAGCAACAACAGTTGGCTGATCAGAAAGTTAAGGAGTATGTATACAAAGGGGGAAATATGTTGGATTTTTGCAATGAGCTTGCTACACTCTTCATGGAGCTAGAGAGTGCAGGAAAAGTTTTTAGTGAAAAAGAAAAGGTTAACTGTTTACTAATGAAGTTACCTGATATGTTCGAGAACATAGTCAACCGTGTGCAAGACTTGCCGGACTCAAGGTGGATATGGAACTCAGTGGTAGGGATGATTCTCGTTGAGAGAATACAATTGAGATCCGAAGGGGAGGAAAGAGTGCCCAAGCCTTGGCAACAACGAGCGATAGGAGGAAGAAGGATTCCCGGAAACCAGTCGGAAACTATGGAGGTAGGGAGCAGAAAAAACATGCTGACGAGTTCGAACCAAGGGCTCCCAAAGGTTTATGTCATTTTTGTAAGAAACCGGGGCACTATATGGCAGAGTGCACTAAGCTAACCGAGCTTCGGTTAAAGGAGGGGCAGACCAGTGGTACCCCGAGAGGAAAGAAAAAGGCCGTTGTCACACAGATACTTGAGGCGAAATCCGAGGATGAGGACGATGAGCTCCTTTTGGATGAGGAGTTGGAGGCGAAAATTGAGGTTGAAATTCCACGAAGGCAGAAATGTGCTTATGGTGGATTGAAAAGTGAAGCAGGCTGGATTATTGATTCAGGTGCCTCAATTCACATGTGTAAGGATAGGCACTCATTCACTAAGATAAGAAAGATTCCCACCGTAGAGATAGAGTACGGGGATGGGAGGATAGTCACCACTACTCTTGTAGGATCAGTAGATCTGAAAGTGTTAGTAGAAAGAAAGACATCCATATTAACATTCTCCGATGTATTGTTTATTCCGGAGCTGAACAAAAACCTTATCTCTACATCTGTATTAGATGATAAGGGTTTTTTCACTAGCACTAGGGAAGGAGTCTTTACTGCTAGTTTTGAAGAGGATGTCTATTTCATTGCTGAGAAAGGTAGCCATGGGATGTTTAGGCTGATCTTAAGTAATGAAACGAAGAAACTTTATTATGCTGGTGTTCTTGATATTATGATGTGGCATAAGAGGCTTGGGCATGTGAATCTAGATAAGTTAAGAGAGATTGAAAAGATGGGAGTGGTGGAAGGGATTCAGTTTAGTGAGAGTGATGATATAAGTGATTGTAGTGGGTGTGCTCAAGGTAAAGCACACAGATTACCCTTTCCTAAAACAGCCACCTACAACAGAGAAAAACTTCTAGATCTAGTACACACAGATATTTGGGGACCGACTAGAGTGCCCTCACCGGGGGGGGAAGAGATTTATGATGACTATAACTGATGATTGGTCTCGGTATTCGCAGGTGTATTTTTTGAAAAACAAGTCAGAAGCTGAGGACTGTTTTAGACAATATAAAGCATGGAGCGAAAAACTCCATGAAACTCCAATCAAGAGAGTAAGGAGTGACAATGGTGGAGAGTATACTTCTAACCAGTTTGAGGATTTTTTGAGGGAAGATGGGGTTCAACACCAAAAGATAGTTCCAAAAAATCCGGAACAGAATGGGGTAGCTAAAAGGTTAAATATAACACTAAGTGATAGTGCTAGAAGTATGTTGTCGGATAAGAAGATAGGAAAAAGGTTATGGGCAGAATCAATGAACTGTGCTAATTACCTCAAAAATAGAGTTCTTACTTCAGCTATAAAAGATCAAACACCTTATGAGAGATGGACAGGCCGGAAACCAGACTTATCTCATTTAAAGGATTTCGGCAGTCAAGTGTTCAGTCTTGATACTGATCGGTCCAATTGGAAGCTAGATCCTAAAGGAAAACCGGGATACTTATTAGGATATGATGAAGATGTTAAAGGATATAGAGTTTATAATCTAAAAAGGGAAGATATATTCTTAGTAAAGCATCTAGTAGTTATGGATGAAGGAAAGTCCGTGGATCCCTTCAAATATACGAAGTCAGTAAAAATCAGATTTGGGTCAGAAAATTCCGATGACTTTGAGCTTCCTAACTACCCAGGTTTTAGAGTAGATGACACTCTTGCAGGAACAAATCAGACCGAAAAGGACTCATCTGTGGAAACTCCAGTGACAACTCTACCCGAAGCGGAAGACGTGGTGGAAATTGATTCGGAATCAAGCGATAGGGGAGAAACCGAGTTTGTTCGAAAGAATCCACGAGAACCATCTATTCCGTCCTCAGATTTTGAAGGGGGAAGGAGAAGTAGTAAAAGACTACAAGAAAAACAGGTTAATAACAAGGTAACAAAACTATCTCATCAAGATGAATCTCAAACTTATGGAGAGGCGATGACTTGTCCAGAAAGAAATCGGTGGAAGACAGCCATCAATGAAGAGATGGCCTCAATTATGGCAGCCGATACTTGGGAGCTGGTTGATTGTCCACCTAACTGAAAACTAATCGGTTGTAAGTGGGTTTTCAAATAAAAACTGAACCCAGATAACACAATCAAGCGCTACAAGGCCCGACTAGTGGCAAAGGAATTTACACAAAAGGAGGGAATTGACTACGAGGAAACCTTTGCCTCGGTGGTCAGATTTCCCTCTATCCGCATACTTCTCAGCTTGGCAGCAGCGGAAGACATGAAAGTGCACCAGATGGACATAAAAACAGCCTTTTTGCATAGAGAATTGGAAGAGGAGATTTTCATGCGACAACCCGAAGGGTTTGTGGAAGAAGGAGAGGAGAGTAAGGTATGCCGGCTGATTAAATCTCTTTATGGTTTGAAACAGGCGCCTCGACAGTGGAATAAAAAGCTTGATGAGTTTTCTTACCGGTCTGGGACATATCCGGATCAGCTGAGATCACTTTATCTATGTTTTCCAAAATGAGGAAGGTTTTATATTTATTGCAATTTATGTTGATGATTTGCTTGTTTTAAGTAAATCAATGGAAAAAATTAATAAATTGAAAACCGATCTTAAGGGGGGATTTGAAATGAACGATATGGGGGAAGCAAAATATATTTTGGGAATTCAAGTAGAGAGAGACCGAAAAAGAAAAATTATAAGATTGACTCAAAAGGAAGCAATAGGGAACATGCTTGAAAAATTTCAAATTGATAAAGCTAATAGTTGTACAACTCCAATGAAATTGAAGAAGGGAAGTGAGGGGAGTGAGGAAGAAGGAGTCATAGTCTTAGACGAGGAATTATCTCCTGAAAAACAGAAGTTCATGTAGACTATTCCTTACAGGCAAGTAGTGGGAAGTCTAATCTATTTTAAAGATTGCGAGCCAACAGATTGGAATAATTTACAGTATCCAGCGGGTACCACTAGAAGCTTGAATCCTTACCGTGGACCGGCCAAGGATTCCATCCCAGTCGGATCTTCTCCGCTACAGTCACCCTATCCTACTCATCAATCTCGGTTTATGGGTACGCCCGAACCCAGATCTGGTCTTACTCACACAGATAGAACCACATCATCCATCTCTTAGTCCTATTCAGTCTATTCGGTGCTATTCAGACTAATAGTGGTCCCTTTAGTGTGGACATGGCCTCTTCCATGGACACAGGAGGAGGTAGAAATCAGTTTTGTTTTTAAGGGCTAAAGGACACTATTTCCTTGTCGCACTTCCAGATGCTTTTTGATATCGAGATGCGCGATCTCGCATTCTTGTATCGAGACCGTTATGACTTACGGGTATCGTTCTCTCTACTAAGGCGATACCTAAGGGGATCCGCCCTATCTCTTTACACTCAGAAATATGCAGCGATTTGCGCAATGACTGAAATGGCACCTGCCTTTTCGGGATTGCTAGCCATAATTGGCAACCTGTAAATTCTTTTCTAACCCACGGTTCTCGCAGTTTATAACTCTTCCAGAAATGAGATCTCACCAAAGATACCAAAGATTCCTCATCAATTCGCAGTAGCACCTCGAGTAACAATACTGGCTCGGGCAGCTATGTTGGTTCCCTTACGGGATCCGGTATCATTTGTTTTTAGCTCGCTTCAGGAGGAATACAGAATGCACAACCCCGATGAGGTTAAAGAACTAATGAATTTTGAACGCAAACCAGGCGAAACTGCTCCTGCATTGTGATCATGTATGGAAACCTTACGTGAAGCCCTGCCTGACCTAATGTCGGATCCAGAGGCAGTACAAAAATTAGTGGGACAATTTCCCACCCAATCTCGGCGTTTCATTCAAAGTCATCTAACTGAAGCATATGGCCTAAAATTCAACTTCGAGCACGCTGCAGAATATGCCCTGAGGTATGAAATATAGACCAGCTGGTGGGTTGCTCACGAGCGGCCTAAGCCATCCCCTAGGGATCCCCAGAATCCAAATCCGAATTCAGATCTTAACCCGTGCACATGGCCAAATCCCAAATTTGCGAGAATCTCGGCTATGGGATCTCTCCCAACAACCCCGGGACGCGTATTTGCTTCCGGTGGGGTAACACAGGTCAAGATGCACGCAGCTGTCTAAATAAGACAGCTACGTGTGCTCATTGTAACCAAACAGGTCATTATATTCACAGATGTCACATTAAAAACCCTAATTTCAGTTATCAAAATCAAATCTGAAATGGCGGTAAACCTGCCCGCTCGGCAAAATTGGTCACTACACCTAAAGGTGTAGAGAAAGACACACCTCCTAGAATCAGCCGGAGGTATCGAGACAAAGTCGAGATGCAAGCTACCGTTGCGGCCATGATGAAGGAGCAAGCTACCGTTGCGGCCATGATGAAGGAGCAGTTTGCCGCGTTGATGGCGCAGGTCAAACTGCAATTATCTGGAATGCCTCGAACCATGGTTCACATACCCTTCTTTGCGGGCTGATCTCCACGAGAGTGAACTTTTCAACAGCGGGCAGCTCAGTTCAAAGGGAGTCCCGATTCATAATCGAGAGTCAAATTCTATTAACACCTGTATCCCATTATCCTTTGCTAAAGAACCATTCTAACCTATTCCAGAAACCGCCTTCAGCATCACGGCTGAGGCACTAAGAATCCTAGATAAGAACATTCAAGACACCAATACGGTCAACGAGCGGTTATCAATACTGTCCACCATGCTTCGGGATCTGGTACTTGACACCAAATCGGTGGATCTGACTCAATGTGAGCAATCTGCACATGCATTACAAGCCCTTCAAAATAACCGAAACTCACTCTCTCTTCACGGAATCACTCTTCAAGAGCGAGCCAGTCTTAGATCACACATAAGTTTTTGGGATAACAAAATAGGAGTATTCATAGTTAATGGGGTTGCTCTGGCATTACCTCTTATGGACATTGGCGCTAAACCAATTATCCTTGGGTCAAATTTTGCATTCAAAATAGGTCTTACAACAGACAAATTATAACCTGGAACCACACGTTTGTTGACCTCTGCAGGCACCACAGGCACCACAGTACCTGTCCTCGGAATTACAAAGGAACCACTCTGTTTCCAAATCCAAAGTCATTCAGAGACAGATTTCGCAGAGATATATGCCTACGCCTTGGTCACAAAGCGTAGTGATTATGAATGCCTCGTTGGCCAAGATGTGATTTTCCGCGCAGGGGGTGGGGGGGGGGGTTGATATGCATGATCAAACATTTTCGTACAGACCAAACAATTTTTTGAAGTGACTACAACAAGTATGGGGGCTAGAGAGCGGAGGTGGAGGCAGGCTGTCCGTCCTTTTTCTTTTTCCTTTTATAAAACCATATTTAAACCTAGAAAATACTCTAGAAATCTATAAATTTCAACAGTAGTTGGCATAGGAGCTGATATTCTTGAATCTTTAACCGCAGAAGAAATCTCGATAGATCCTCCGGGAAAACCATAATTATTAAGCACACCCGGATTTATCGTAAATTCTTTAGATTATGACCAACTTCATAAGTTCACTGTATCAATTCCTTTATTAAGCATTCAGGATCCACCCTCCATAAAAAAAGATTTGTGCGGGTTCTTGCCCATTAATTGGAAACCGCTCAATTTGCAACCTCACCAAAATGGTCTAGATATCTTAGACCTTTTTGCGGGAATAGGAACTTCACTCCTCTCTTGCCTACGAAATAGTCTTTGTATAAAGCATGACTATTCCGTAGATATTGACCCCTTCGCCAGACGCGCTCATTTGCATCACTATCAAGTCTTACACGAACAGGATTCCCATCTCTTCCCTCAGTCCGCGTTTCACGATATGCATTCAGCTTTCCCACAGGATATTCGGCAAGTAGGAAATCGTCACTTAATGGAATAAGAACCAATCGATCTCCTCTTTGCGGCATGGGAATGTCAAGGTATGTCTAGGGCCAGGAAAGGGTTACGACTTGCGGATCCGCGTACTAAGTTGTTCTTCGAGGTGGTTCGTCTGATTCACTTCTTCCAAAAACTAGATCGTCCGTTCGGATACATCCTAGAAAATATCGCAGCTTATAATGATCCACGACCCACGGTGCTCGCATATTACAAACGTATTAAATCATTGATTGGACCAGCGTTAGTCGTTGATGTCGCACGCCACGGTTCGCTAGCCCACCGAGTTCGTTCCAAGTGGACTAACCTGGTGGACATGGGCCGGCTCGGAGAAGCAAACCTCGTTGTCCGACCACCTAACCTCTTCATTCAGGATGCACTTCTTCCATTTTATAAGGTCCTGACATGTATATAAATAGACTATCCCCATGCATTTGGTCTTAACATTCTGGGTCAGCTACTACGTGCACTGCCTACACTCGTTGCACATCCACATTCTCACGCACACTCTCACAAGGTACCTGGCATACTTTAAAATACTCATACAGGCAAATTGGAAGAACCTATTGCTGCTGAACGAGAACATCTTTTACATTTCATTCGAAGCACTATTGCCGCCCCAGGAGTCACCGAGCGGCAACGTTGCACCTTACTCGGTCGAGTCATGAATCCTCAGTCACTTTCATTTGTCTTGGGCATGGGATTTGCAGCCAGTCGATACGCACAGAACAATCCGTCTCAATCGGTTGGGGGGGGGCACACACCATGTAAACACAGAGCATCTAAGTCTTCACTTTCTCTCTGGGGTACAACCTTTGAACTCTATCTTTTCCCTTCCTCTGCTAAGTCTGATACAACGCACACTATTTATGATTTTTTGGTTCTTAGTAACCTAAGTTGGTCTCTCCAGCATAGCATCCCAGCATACACGGCCGCTAGGTCTCAGGCACCAACAGAGGTATCTCCACACTGGACAGATGCATACCTGTCTAGAAGTTGGCATCACGTAGTAAACTGTTTGCACCAGCTCCGGGTCGAGTATGAGTTGGGTCACTCCTTGATAACGGACGAACAACTAGCGTTTGCACAAGCCATGGAAGCAATGACAATTAGTACTCCTGAAAAACCGAAATGGAAATTCGGACCTGTACTAAAAAAGACTTAATACGAACTTTTAGATGGAGTCATAAACGGACATCTAGACGCATTCGCTTTCTCCATGAAAGACTTAACACGACACAACATGTACAGAATGTCGATTGAACTGGAAGATGAAAGACCCATATTCAAGCCCAAATATTGTCTATCAGAAACTGAATGGGAATTGGTCGACAAACGATGCCCGGAATTGGAAAGGGCAGGTCTGATTTATAGGTCCGATTCCACATTTGCGGCGCCCACCGTTATGCCTCGTAAAAAAGACGTAGAGGAAAATTTCACAGCACGTCGTATGTGTGGGGACTATCGAGAACTAAACTCACGTACGATCTAGGACCGACATCCAATGTCGTTGGTAGGGGACATATTTGATTATGTCGGAGGAGCTAAATATTTTAGTATTCTAGAGCTGCGAGAAGGGTTTGACCAATTGGAGATAGAGGAAAAGGACCGACAGAAGATGAAACTCTAAGACCTCCATAAGTCCTTAGAGTGGACAGCTTCCAAAAAGCCTCTAGGATAATCTTGACCCCTTTGTGTTTAAGCAAAAATAACTGCCACCGTGGCAGACCAAAACTTTGACCACCTGCACCCCTGTGAAGGCAACACTCCCCTGAGTCGATAGCAAAAAGAATCTCTAAATTTGCTCCCTTGAGCAGTAAGTTATGGAGGGTCAAAGTTGACCTTTTGTACAGAAGCTCTCTGGGAGAGAGGGTCCTATCTTCTAATTTTTCTAAGTCCTATCTCTCTCACAGACTCTATCTCCTGATGTACGGAACCAATCAAAATATAGTTCCGTACGCAAAAGTACAGCTGCAAGTGTACTTTATGTACGGACATTGTACAACATGGCCTAAATGTCCACACGTGGAATATCCAGATTCGCTCCTTTAATCCTTGGAGATGCCGCGCTCCAATGTAACATCGCCACGTGTCATCTGATGTGGCGATGCCCACAAACCGCCGAATTCTTCTTCCGCGATCTCGGCGCTAATTTCGGCCGTCCGATTAAACTCGCATTTGATCGTAGCCGTAATAAATACATGTGCGGTATTTGTTTCGCTTATGAAATCAATGCGCGGTATTGATTTCTTATCCGTACCGCAATTCGTACTTTTACACTACCATATCTATGTATCCCGTTAACAGTTATAGTTAAATGATTTATCCTACGTATATATTTTTAAATCATTATCAAACTATATACTATGTAACACTACTTCTAGACTTAACGGCTAAGGCTATCCGCTATCTACTCTTTAACGGCCGACAAGTACCAGGATCAAATCCTGTCGCCCGCACATACCTTTTAGTAATTAATCCCTTAACTAATATAAATTTCCCGTAAACCTCAGGATAGCTCACGTAGCCATGGCTCTAGCTTCCTCTCCAATTTCTTAGTGACTGCGACAAGTTTGAGAGTTGGAGAGAGGAGTTAGAGGTAGACTGCCTCTGCTTCTTTATTTCTATTCAGACCTAGAAAATACTTAAAAACCATTAATTTCTACAGAAGACTGCATTTTGGGGTGGTGACGGACGTTGGGAATGTGTTGTCATGCCTTTTGGACTGAAAAATGCACCGGCGGTATTCCTAAAGGTCATGGACTCAATCTTGTGGGGATGTAAGTTTGCCCGCTGCTACACATCAAGGATTTGATAATCGCTTTGGCGAATATAGGGGAACATGCAGTCCATATAGAGTGGGTGTTGAAGGAATTAAAAAAGGTAGGACTTAAATGTCATCCTGCCAAATGTACCTTTGGGGCCAAAGGGGTCCCATACCTCGGGCATTTTATCTCATATGAGGGAATTACTCCATTAGAGGTCAAAGTGGAAGCCATTAGTAAACTATTTGCCCCAACTGATCTGACCACCCTGCGGGCATTTCTTGGATTGGTGAATAATTACCGTAGGTTCATTCCCGGTTTCAGTACACTCGCCTCTCCACTGAATGAACTTTTAAAATAATCGGTTCCGTTCTCTTGGGGACCAACTCAGATAAAAGCTTTCCAAGGATTAAAGGACGCGCTATCCACTGCTCCAAACCTTCGTCCCCCAAATCATAAATTACCTTTTTGTCTACATACTAACTTTGGTAAGCCCGGTATTGTTGCTATCCTAACTCAACGTGAACTCACAGTTGAGGAATATGTGAAATTCTATGGGCTCTATTGCCCACAGAATTTGCAGATCCAAAAGAAGCTAATCTAGATAGTGCCGACACCAAGTTGATATAAACCCAAATGAATGATCCTTGATAATCATAACCCCAATGCAACTTCACCCCTGTGAAGATAAGACCTTGTGTGTGCTCAGTTCCACCACAGAATGCAAAGCTTGAATATGTGTTTTGGATAGTATTCCCCACTTTGACTTTCCCATTGAATAATTGCCACTCTGACACGCAAAAACCTCTAACCGATTACACCCTGTGTAGCCTAGACTCCCTTGAGTCTGCAGCAAAAAGAATCACTGAATTTTCTCACCCGAGCATTAAGTTATGGTTGGTCAAAGATGACCTTTATAGTTACAAGCCTTATTAGAGAGAGGTACCTAAATATTACTAAGTCTTGGTCTGCCTACTCACGACTACCTACTACTAAACCCTAGTCCAATAGGAACACTATATAGTACAAGAAGGTACAATGGGCGATGTACTTATTGTACGTCCATTGTACGACAAGGTCTAGAAGGTGACACCTGTCAAATCGGAAGCCATGGTTCCTCCTTCCATCTTCTCCGGTATCAAATAATGTGGTCCCACATGGCACCGCGTGACGCTATCTCCGTATGCCGCCAAAATCTCACTTCGCGTGGTGGCTATAATGTCGGCCGGCCGATCAAAACATATTTTACACGCTTCAGATTTGCGTACATTCATGAATTGCTCCTTTTGGTTAGTCTGCTTTTAATTAGCTCCTGCGTTAATGTTTATATATCGTTGAAACCTGTCACGTGTATCGTTTTGATAACGCCTTATTGGTTAAGGCTTTCCTCTACAAATATAACTATAGATCATGGTTCAAATCTGGTTTAAAGCAGTTTTTGGTTATTTGTTAGTTTGTTTGAACTCTCCACTTCTACACTTATAAATACCTATTGTACCCCACATATGCCATCGTTGACTCTAAGCTATAGGCTAGAACTAATGGCTATTATAGGATGGTAGGTACCAGGATCAAATCTTGATTCCGGCATATCCATTTTGGTACAAACTACGATTAGCCTATCATCTTTAGACAGCCATGGCTCTAGCTCTCTCTCTAGTCTTCAGTGACTGCAACAAGTATGGGGACCGGAGAGATTTGAGCGAGAAACAGGTTGCCTTTGCTGACTTACTCTATTTATATTTCCAATACAGACCTAGAAAATACATAAATTTCAACACTCCCCTTATTTTCTAGTATACTTTCTTTTCAACTCCCACTAAAAATTCATATAAAATAATTTATTTATTTTCTTCTTCTTTTCTCTTTCTTCTTTCTTTTCTCCTCATAAAACTTTAAGTGAATACTCTCGTATTTTAAAAGGTCCATTAGATGAGCTGAAATAAACATTCCATCTTGCTGATCACACATTTTATTAAGCATACCATTTTCCATAAATCGAAGCAAAGACTTTGTCCCACTTATCTCTTTTCCATCCACACAGAATCCGATTTCCCTCTTGCAATTAAAAAAACCAGCCCCATCTCCAATCTTTAACACACACCTAGATGCTAACCCTTTTACAAGCACACCTTCATAAATGGCATCACTCCCATTAGTGATGTCAAAACCATTACCCCCCAAATTTATCGTTATATCAAGAGTCCTTACTAAGTTCCTCATAAAATCTACATCTTCCGAACTCATATTTTTATCCATGATACTCACCCAATTTTCTGAACTTTCCTCACTCTCTCCCATGGAATTCTTTTCACTATCACTTTCTATAATGATTCCCAAAGAGCATTTCTCTTCCCCTAAACTTTTCATTAAATATTTCTTTTCTCCCCTATCCTTTAAAACCCCCTCTAGTTTTACTTCTCCCCTTTCCTCCAAATCCGTTGAAGTTTCCCTTTCCAACCAGTTTTATGTTTCCCAAATATTTATAGAATTATCCTCATTATTTTTATATTTCCCTTTTTCATTTATGTATCCTAGATCTGACTTTCTCATTTCTAAGTCATCCTTTCTACACTCATTGACTTCCTCATCATTTCTAACTCCCTGAAGTACCTCCCTTCCCTTTACTTCCCTTATACCTCCAAAAGCACATCGTTGCTTTCGTGTAATTTCTGTGTACTTCTCTCTCTTCTCCATTCTACCGATGTGAAGAAGCTCCAAAATTTCTTCATCCTCTTTCTCCTCTTCCCATTCTTCCTCCTCTTTCACATTCCAACTTCTAAGTTCTTCCAAACAAGGACACTCCTCCATATAGTGACCCGGTTCTCTACAAAAGAAACAAATACCCTTTTTCAAAACTCCCCTTTCTTTTCCTCTCCCTCTCTTTCCACAAAAGTTGCGATTAGGTTTACCTTCGTCTTTCTTCCTCTCATCATGCTTCCGCTCGTCACCGCCAATCCTCTCATCACGCTTTTGCCAATCACCACCAGATGTAAATGCATTCACTCTGTCACTTCCCCTACGAAGCTCCAAAGTGCTTTCCCTCACAAGAATTATCCCCATGGTAATGCTCTAAGTCTATGAGGAGCCATCCATTGCCTGCATACGACAAATGATGTTTTTGTACTTATCTGGGAGTTTCATGAGTAGTGTATTAATCTTTCTCTCCTCAGATTCTACATATCCCGCACTAGCAAGCTCAACATATAGCGCAGCAATAACATTGCAAAATTCTATCATGCTACCGCCTTTATAAACATAGGCATCTATTTATTGTTTTACTAATAGCTGCCTCTGAATAGTCTCACTCTTATAAATCTGACTTAGTGCTTCCCATATCTTTGAAGACTTAGTTAAATTTATAAGAGTGATAGCTATAGACTTAGATACGTTTCTAAGTATTAGATGTTTTGTTATGGTGTTGTTAAACTCCCAGATTTTAATGTCACTTCTTTCAGTTTTAATTGTAACCCCTACAAGTGGAACCATAGTCGAGAGCTTAGCTCCCCTCACCATCGGTGTTCCTTTTCCCTTCTCCCATTTTTCCCCTTCCATGGCAATGATTTTCCCTTCACCTTCCTTTGCATCTGAACTCCGGTTGGTTTTCTGGACAACCCCATATAATTCTCCATAGTGAGTTCCTCCAAAGCCTGGTGGAGGACACCTCTCTTGTCCCGAAACAATTCCCCATAAGTGCTTCTCGAAAAGCAATCCCTCCATCGTAAACTCCCAATAAGTGAAGTCTGCTCCATCGAACATAGGCACCCTAGATGGTTAGCCCATAACCTGAAATACTATGGGCTCCATTGCCCACAGAATTCGCAGATCCAAAAAAAGCCAATCTAGATAGTGCCGACTCCAAGTTGATATAAACCCAAATGAATGATACCTTGATAATCAAAACCCCAATACAACTTCACCCCTGTGAAGATAAGACCTTGTGTGTGCTCAGTTCCACCACAGAATGCAAAGCTTGAATATGTGTTTTGGATAGTATTCCCCACTTTGACTTTCCCATTGAATAAGTGCCACCCTGACACGCAAAAACCTATGACCGAGTACATTCGTGTGTAGCCTAGACTCCCTTGAGTTTGCAGCTAAAAGAATCACTGAATTTGCTCACCCGAGCATTAAGTTATGGCTGGTCAAAGATGACCTTTATAGTTACAAGCTCTATTAGAGAGAGGTACCTAAATATTACTAAGTCTTGGTCTGCCTACTCACGAATACCTACTACTAAACCCTAGTCCAATAGGAACACTATATAGTAGAAGAAGGTAGAATGGGCGATGTACTTATTGTACGTCCATTGTACGACAAGGTCTACAAGGTGACACCTGTCAAATCGGAAGCCATGGTTCCTCCTACCATCTTCTCCGGTATCAAATAACGTGGCGCCATGTGGCACCGCGTGACGCTATCACCGTATGCCGCCAAAAGCTCACTTCGCGTGGCGGCTATAATGTCGGCTGTCCGATCAAAACATATTTTACACGGTTCATATTCGCGTACATGCAAGAATTGCTCCTTTCGGTTAGTTTGCTGTTAATTAGCTATTGCGTTAATGTTTATATATCTTTGAAACCTGTCACGTGTATCGTTTTGATAACGCCTTGTTGGTTAAGGCTTACCTCTACAAATATAACTATAGATCATGGTTCAAATCTGGTTTAAAGCAGTTTTTGGTTATTTGTTAGTTTGTTTGAACTCTCTACTTCTACACTTATAAATACCTATTGTACCCCACATATGCCATCGTTGACTCTAAGCTATAGGCTAGAACTAATGGCTATTATAGGATGGTAGGTACCAGGAACAAATCTTGATTCGGCATATCCATTTTGGTACAAACTACGATTAGCCTATCCTCTTTAGACAGCTAGGGCTCTAGCTCTCTCTGTAGTCTGCAGTGACTGCAACAAGTATGGGGACCGGAGAGATTTGAGCGAGAAACTGGCTGCCTTTGATGACTTACTCTATTTATTTTTCCAATACAGACCTAGAAAGTACATAAATTTCAACAATATGTGGTCGCCTACGCTAGTAGAAGCAACAATCAAGCGGAATCAAATTACAGTAGTTACGAGGGAGAATGCCTTGCCGTGGTTTGGGGTATTGTGCATTTCCGACATTATCTCTATGGCCAGCCTTTTACACTTCTTACTGACCATCAACCATTGCATTGGCTCATGACCAATGACAAGCTATCCGACAATTTAGCCCGTTGGGCCCTAATTTTACAAGAATATGATATGAAAATATTTCATTCACCCGGGCTCCTTAGCTTGAATGCCAACGGGCTCTCCAAGAATCCTTTGCCCAACTCTTTTGATAATCGTGTACGACAAGATTTTGATGGCGAAACGGTTGCCTCCCTATTGGCTAGAGCGCATTTGATCTACAGTTTTTTAAAAACACCTACATATCACAAAACCGAACATGATCTATGGCGAGAAAGCGCTTTGATTTTATTTCTATCTACTCAGTCTTTTCGAGCGGGCACCCTACTAGGGGAAGAGGAGCGCGTGCGGAAGAGGGCCCAAAGTTACTTGTGGATGGGGGGCTCACTTATCCATCTTCTCGCAGATGGAAGTCATCTCCATTTTCCTTGGCCGACGGAACAGCTATCACTTATAAACCAGATTCATATTGACCTCCGACACTATGGCACCAAACGGAATTTGAGCTTGGTAGAAGCACGGTATTGGTGGTCAGGCGTGCAGGCTAACGTGGCGGGGGTGTTGTAGGAATGCAGCACATGTGATCAGCTACGAAATTTGTTTTCAAATCGGCAAACCACCCTTCAGCTCCTACCTATTCAAGGGCTCTTCTATAGATGGTCGTGTGACTTGGCAGGTCCCTTTTCAATTTCGCGAAGGGCCAAGCAGTACATCATGATTATGATCAAAAATTTCAGCAAATCGATGGAAGTGGTGGCTCTCACACAGAAAACTGCCAAACTCAAAGTACTTACAAACTAAGGAATTGAGTTCCGCAACGATTTTCAAGAGATGTTTTACAAGGCGTTAATTGATCATCGGCGCACAAGTGGAGATCATCCTCAAGCAGACGGTTTGGCGGAAAGAGGTGTCCAAACCTTTAAGCGTGCTTTGCGTAAACGTTGCTTAGAAAAACAGATTACCGTGTGGGATGAATCATTAGGGTATATCGTCATGGGTTATCGAATGTCGGTAGAAGCTAGTTTGGAAAATTTCAGCCCGTATTATATGTTATTTGGTCAAAATCAACTGCTAGGCAAAATTGTGCAGAAAGCCGTTAGTTTGCCTCTACCTCTTCTGTCATATGCTCTTTATCTGGAATAACTGACTAACCGAGCATTGCTCTTTGCTAGGGAAATGCCCATGGCTTTTGAAAATTTGCAGGTTGCTCAACACCGCGACTCCTTATGGTTCGCAACGACCTGCAGTGGCATTTACCGTCCTCAACAAAACCCTTGTGGGTGGGAGACTATGTCTATTTGCGACAACAAACCTTTGACACCCTCGACACGGATGTTTCACCTCATATTTTGAGAATTACAAAAATCGACTCTAATGGATTATTGATATTACAACAGGCAGACACGCGAACCTTACGGGAGCTTTCAAAGAATTGTGCCCCTTGCTACCTACATGATCTTTCCCACAGCAGGGACCCGTGGCGGATGCCAATTACCGAGGCCACCGAGTGTCAGTTATGCCGATGGTCCAATGGAGAAACATCAATGCTTCATCTGTGACTATTGCAACCTAGGATTTCATATGGAGTGTTTGGTTTCACCTTTGCACGCTGTCCCAGCTGGACAATGGTTCTGTCACAGATGTCGCGACTTGCCTGCTGTCCTTCCTAGCTCTCCTGTAGACTAAGGAGCTGGGGGGGGGGGTTACAACCTTACTTACCCAATCTTGCTTATCTTTTGTTTTTTTCCAGTTCTTATGTTTGGCATATTTGTTTTTCCGTCGAATTCATTTATTGATTCTTGAACTATATATGCTTTGCATGCTAGTTGTTGTCGCAAATATTGTACACATATGTTGATTTACTGCATTCTGGTGATTATCGGCCGCTCAAGCTAGGTTTATTGCATGTCATTCACAGTAGCCCAGCCATGCACGACAGCTATCATGCCGTAAGATGTCGGCGGGTATAATTGAGCCGACCCATACTAATTATGTCTTGGTGACGTCACAGGTCTGTACGGGAGCGTACAGCAAGAAATACGGACAGGACAAGGACCGGATTATGTACTTATGTACGATACCGAGTGAACACTATACGGAACCCACATAGAACCAGACTGCGGTACGACATTGGATGCCCCAAACTCAACGGCTTCGAAACGTGATGGATGTCGAAGTCATGGACCCTTTGAGGTTGATGCATTTATTTTTCTTAGTGTAGGGAGGGTTTTTTTCCTCGAGGTGTAGATGTAAGGCATCCCGAGGCGGCCACGTAGCGGTCGTCTCTAGGAAATGGCACCGTTTGAGCATAGAAAATTGCACGCTCAGAGACAGATAGGAATTAGTGTAGCTGTACAAATAGCACAAAGCATATGATAAATGCCAAATGGCAAGTTTGAACCATTTGTAAATTTAACACGGGAATCGAACATTGTGAAGTTGTCGTTTTCTGACAATCTTTTCTTCTCGAGATTTGTCGAACTTGTGATGCTTAGGGTTTTTCACCTTAATATTTAGTCACAGGCTAGTTTTGCGTTAGGTTTCTTTTTCTTTTCGGACCATAGTTCATGCTAGTAACTGTCTCATAGCTCTTGATCTTCTCCTGTATCAAGTCCTTACCTAATTTGCCGGCGCAAGCCAGCTTGCAAGGTTTCCCTCCAGACTGTTGTCTTCTTATTGTAGAATATGAATTCTGTTGTGTGGGTTAAGTGGTTTCTTGTTGTCAGAACGTTGACCTTACAGTCTAGCTCTTCTTTTAGTCCAATCACGGAGAACACCGACTATCTCGGTTTCTTCGTCTGGTTGGAGGAGAGTTATCTTCTGCTAGTTGGACTTCTATAGGGAATGCTCCGAACTTGACTTTCACGCAACTAAAATTTTGGGGTTCCACCTTACTTACCCAATCTTGCTTATCTTTTGTTTTTTTCCAGTTTTTGTGTTTGGCATATTGGTTTTTCTGTTGGATTCATTTATTGATTCTTGCAGTATATATGCTTTGCATGCTGGTTGTTGTCGCAAATATTGTACATATATGTTGATTGACTGCATCCAGGGGTTACCGTCGGCTCAAGCTAGGTTTAATGCATTTCATTCACAGTAGCCCTGCCATGCTTGATTGACTGCACAACAAGAGGCTATGTACTCAGCCTCTATAGTGGACTAAGCAACCACCTTTTGTTGCTCACTTCTCCGACAGGTAGCACCTATTCCAACATACTAAACATATCCAGATATACACCTTCTCATTGGAGCATCTCTATAGTTGGCATCAGTCCAAGTGGTGATGTCAGTATTCTCCCCTCCCAGAGGCAAAATCTTTTACTTCTTCAAATTATTTGTTGTCTTGAATTTCTTCTTTTGTCGATTATCTAATCCAATGCCTAAGATATTTTATATTCCCACCATGACTTTACAAAATATCTTTGATGCAGTTGATCGTCCAACAATAAACTCCATAGAATTACGTGTGATCTCACTTTGATGTCCCAGTCGTAACAATGTTATTAGAACTTGTTTCTCCGCGGTTAATCTCTATTAGAAATATAAAGAAATCTGAGATGGGGGTTTGTATCTAAGTCATTTTTTTTTCGTTTACTACAAATTGGACCATGTCTTTTTCTCGTCGAAATGATGATTTAAATCGTTTGTCGTTTTAACGTGGTAAATCATCGTCCACCAAATGTATATTCTTTGGTTCCATACAATAGGATTCATTCAGATCACCTTGGGAGTTGGTCTTTTGTTGGATACACTTTGTAAAAGTCTGAGGCATTACTTTTGCAATAACGTTTTGGACCATTTGGTGGTCGTGATGGTCGTTAAATAACGGTGGGAACAGTTTTCTCAACATCACTTGCAACACCGTCATCAATGCAAAAGTACCATTTTGAATCACTAATGTAACATATCATTTTTTTTTGGTGTTATATTGGAATATAATGCCAACCCTTCAATGTTTTATCTTCCCCATTTGTTTTTCAATTCAACGATATTTTTTTGGATATTTAGTTCCATCCTCACTAACAATAGTAATATAAAATTTAGTTGGAAAATTGTATGAAATTTTGAAAAATCTTTCAAAATACAATTCCAAGGTTTATTTCGAATTTATATGATTAACTTTGGTAGGTTATTTTTTTTTTCAAGTGTTACGCATTGTTACATTTCCAATTTTCAAGGTATATTATAATTATTATATCGATTTCAATTCGAGATTTTCTTTATTTTTCAAACCTTTTTTTTTTATCTTTATAGCGTTTTTGTTTTTTTCTTTATTTTTGGTGGTATATTACATCACCATTTTGTGTGAAATACAAATATGGTCGACTTTAATGTAAGCCAAATTTCAATTTGATGTTTCAACTCCTATTTGCTTTGTGTTAAATGGGGTCTACACAATACATAAATTGGTTATGTAACTCTGGACTTACTGTTGTTGTGAGACAACTACTAGTACTGATGATGAAGAAGAAGCAGCAGTAGTAGTCATAGTAGAACAAGACAAGAGAGGAAGCTTCCACAAATACCAATGGCAAAACGGCAACTTTGACATACAATAAATTTGAACACAGGGACACAATAGTCCTACAAATCTACCAGAGTGTAGATATCATACAAAGGAATACACACATAAAATTTCGCTAGATATCATACAAAGGAATACACACATAAAATTTCGCTTAACTTTGCTCACAGATCTGTGAGATATTCAGAGGTGAATTTGCATAAAACTGAGTGTACAGTTTTTCATATCATTTGTTCCTAATGAATCAAAATTTACTAAGTCCTACTTCTATACACTGAAACTACACTAAGCTGTACGGAGGCATTCCAGCCGTACATCTAACACTCTAACACAACAAATACTGTGAGTATACTTGTATACTGAAGGTATGTCATAAATCACATTCTCAACACTAAACAACTAATTCACTACAAACAAAATTCTATTCTATCAAATATTTACACCGAAGTTCCGAGAACGTAAAGTGATAGTGATCTAGTCATGCCTCGTCAGTATTTGATGGCGGCGGCTGTCAACAGTCCGATTAGAGGATTTGGCACCATAGATGTGACTTCACGAAGTACCGTGGTCCCGCCGAATTTCCATACGTCCACAGTGGACATACTCACGCATTTCTCTCAAGTGATGACGCGTGTCTTTAGTGTGAATGAACCGTGAACTCCCAACTTCACTGTCACACTAATTTCGGTAAGTACTGAATCAGACTCAACAAAAATAATCTTAAGTCCTAAACAGGTCTCTCTCCCACACAACTGAGGCATAGAGAGGATTAAAGCTTTCTAAAAACAACACTCCCCTAAAGCTTTAGACTTTGCTAGTCACTCAGTCCACATGCCTCCCTACAAAACTTTAATTTGGGTGCAGGGAAGAGTTTCGTCATCATATTAGCCACCATTTGCTCATCCGGTAAATAACTCAACTTCACGACTTTTCCCATCACCTTTTCTCTTACAAAATGTAGCTTAATATCAATGTGCTTACTCTTAAAGTGATGATTGGGATTAGATGCAATAGCAATTGTTGCCTCATTGTCACACCACACTATCTATGGTCCAGATTGCATAAATAGAAGCTCTTGGAGAATAGACTTTACCCAAAGTAACTCCTTAACTCCCGAGCTGGCAGCCATGTACTCAGCCTCTATGGTAGACTGAGCTGTTACCTTCTGAAATTTGCTGCTCCAGCAGCAAGTTCCACTTTCGATCTTTAGAATGTATCCGGTGGTGGAGCCTCGGCTGGGCATATCTCCGTAGCTCGCATCGCTCCATGTATGAATTTTGACTTCCTCTCCACCGAGAGAGAGTCTAAGATTTCGAGTTGCTGCAAGATAGCGAAGAACTCTCTTTGTTGCCTCATAGTCTGTCTTCCTTGGATTTTGCAGGCTTTGGCTCAAGGCTCCAACTGCGGCTGCGATGTCCGGACGAGTACAGTTCATGAAATAGATGAGGCTTCTGACAATCTACATGTAAAGAATAGAGGACATAGAATCTGCCTCCCCTGAATCCAAAAAATCATCAACCAAAACACCACCATCCGTTTCCGTACCCTCCAACTTCTACCTGAATTCCATAGGGGTGGCACTCCCCTTTGCTTTTGACATACCAAACTTTTATAGCATGTTCTAGATTGCTTCTTTCTGAGTTAGATAAATAATTCTCTGTTTCCTATCTCTTTCTACCTAAATTCCTATAATATACTTAGCCTCACCCAAGTCTTTCAATTCAAACTGAGAATTCAGATCTGGTTTTATTTTATTGATTTCATTGATAGATTTGCTAATCAACAGCAAATCATTTACATATACTGCCACATAAATCACTCCATCCTCACCTTACATAACATAGACTGAGTGATATGAACTGATCTTAGTAAAGCCAAGATTGGTTAAAAACTCAAATATCTTCAGGTTCCATTGTCTCGGAGCCTGTTTCAGACCATACAAGGACATCAACAGTTACAGACCAAATTTTCTTTCCCTTTTTCGGCATACATCTCTGGCTGCATCATATAAATTACTTCTTCCAAATCACCATGCAAGAAAGCCGTCTTAACGTCCATCTGATATAATTCCATATCCTCTATTGCAGCAAGAGACAGCAAAACTCTCACAGTAGGAAAACGAACCACAGGGGAGAAGGTCTCTTCATAATCAATTCCCTCCTTCTGACTAAATCCTTTAGACACTAGTCTAGCTTTATATCTTTCAATTGTATTATCACGATTCAATTCAAATTTGAAGACCCACTTACAACCGATAGCTTTCTTGTTCGGTGAGAGCTCCACAAGTTCCCAAGTTTGGGCTTCCATAATTGACTTTATCTCATCATTTGCAGCCGAGATCGAATGATCCTTTTAAGGAACGGAAAAAACTTCTTGAACAGTAAGCGGCTCCCCTGTGTTTGCAGAAAAAGCACTCTCCACTTGGTCGCCTCGAAGGCGGCTGCTTTGTCTTTCCCCCCCCCAGAAAATCTGACGCCAGAACTGTTGGTCCCCTAGTGTTCCGTAAAGGGCGTGAAGTGGTAGGAGCAGCTCCGAAAGTAGGATTTTACGGCCCAAACATTCGGAAGAGAGGTAGAGGAAGTAGAAGGAGATGGAGTAAAAGGTACCTGTTCAAGAATGGTATACTCTTGTATTTTCTCATTTATTTCTGCTGCATCTATACTAAAAACATCCACAGATTGACTCTCTTATTTAATCTGAATATTCCTGGCTGTCTGAAGGCATCCTCTCTGAGGGTTATACACTCTATAGACTGCAGATTCATCATCATAGCCTAAGAAAACACGAGGTATAGATTTTGGACTAAGCTTCTAATTAGGAAGATTATCTAAGATAAAGCATTTGCTACTGAAGACTCTAAAATGACCAACATTTTGTTTCCTACCTGTCCATACTTCATAAGTTGTTTTACCCTTAACAACTCGCGTTTTACTCTATTTCTGATGTAGGAAGCACAATGAAAGGCTTCCCCCCAAAATTTTGGATCCACACCTTTATCGACCATCATAGAGCGAGCACATTCAGTCAAAGTTCGATTAAGTCTCTCGGCCACACCATTTTTTTCCGGTGTGTACGGAGTAGTAAATTCTTGAGAGATGCCATTTTCTTTCAAGAAATCAGCAAAGGCATGGGATACATACTCTCCACCATTATCCGTTCGCAAAGTAAGAATAGATTTGCTGTGAAGTTTCTCTGCCCAAATTTTGTAGTGCTTAAAGTGAGTGAAGACTTCGCTCTTCTCCTTCATGAAGTATAAGCGACTGTACCGAGAGTAGTCGTTTGTAAAGGTGACAAAATAGCGGCTGCCACCAAGAGAGAGAACTTTGGAAGGGCCGAAGACATCAGAGTGAATAATACCAAGGAGATTTGTGGCTCGATGATAAGAAACTTGTGGGAGGGGAAGCCTGTGAAGCTTTTCGAGTGCACAACCATCACAAACATAAGACTTTTTTTGACCGAGCTTGACTCCCTCTATGATATCATTTTTTATCATCTTAGTAAGTCTCTCATGATGCACATGATGAAGTTTTTTATGCCACAAAGCATTATCACATAGAACACTGGAGTAAGCAAAATCAATTTTATTAGCGAGGTCCATGCGATACAAGAAGTTTGGGCCTTTAGTTCCTACTAGAGCTACTCTTCTATCCTTGCTCACTATTTTCTTGCCATTTTTTTGGAAAACCTCAAAGCCTTTGCTTTCAGCTACCGACGTCGAAAATATATTTTTCTTAAACTTTGGAACATACAAGACATCGTACAGAGTTCTCTTAATAACCTTTCCATCTATCACACAATCCAGATCTATATTTCCTTTGGCATTTGATTCAACAGCATAGCCACAAGCATAAAAGATCTGACGTAAAGGAATAGAAGACATCTCCTTAAACCAAGACTTGTTCCAACACATGTGTGAAGAGCTGCCGGAATCCATTATCCATCCAAGGTCTTTTTCTCCTTCCATCATGTCGGGTTTGGCAAGAGCAAAGAACTCTTTGTCATCAGTTTTCGGAAAATTGGTCACATCAGGTTTTTCTTCCGCAATCTTTTTCTTCTCCAATTCTGTATTCTCCGCTGAAAACGCAACAATTTTATTCGGGGGGCTTTGAGGAATAGAAGGTCCGCGATGTCTCCATCCTTTCCGGAAGATACCTATTTCAAGAGCCTTTATATACAAAGGACAAGCTCTGAAGGAGTGACCATCAGTATAGCAATAAACACATTTCTCAAACTAGGGATTAAACTGATTACCTTGATATCTAATTTCTCTCTGAAATTGAGCCGTGAAGGCTACAGCTGGTTTCCCACATCCTAAAACTGTTTGAGTGGCTTCTTATGACAAGATAAACTCTATAGTTGTTTGCAAGTTCCAAAGAGGTTTGGACAATTTTTTCATTTCATCTGAGGCTCCTTTATATTCACTAGGTAGCCCCTTTAAGAGAATCATGGCCTGATGATAAGGGGAGAAAGTCCCCCCAGAACATGTATTTTCTGCCAATAACATTCGAAACTGATTAGTGTATTCCACCATGCTACCGATTGTGTACTTATACTCATAGATCTGATCAGCAGTTATAATCTGATACTGGTCACTAGCTCTGACATAAGAAGATTTCAAAGCATCCCACAAATCTGATGCCTTTGTAACATTAATACATATCATATGCAATTTTTTTGATATCATACGCTTCACTAAATGCAAAGCTTGGTCATTTTTCTAATCAAAACTGGCATCACATTCTGCCAGCGATCCATTTAACACATCAATAAGTTTCACTTGCTTTAGTAAGACTTAACCAAATCTGCCCAATACACATATTCACGGCCATAAAAGACAGGAATCCGTGAAGGCGGGCTCGTGACCTGTTGTTCTGGGACAACTGCTAGTACTGAAGATGAAGAAAAGCAGCAGTAGTAGTCATTGTAGAACAAAACAAGAGAGGAAGCTTCCACAAATACCAATGGCAAAACGGCAATTTTTACAGACAATAACTTTCAACACAGAGACACAATAGTTCTACAAATCTACTACAGGGTAGATATCATACAAAAGAAAACACACATAAAATTTAATTTAATTCTGCATATAGATCGCTGAGATATTCAGAGGTGAATTTGCATAAAACTGAGTGTACAGTTTTTCATGTCATTTGTTCGTAATGAATCAAAATTTACTAAGTCCTACTTTTATACACTGAAACTACACTAAGCTGTACGGAGGCATTCCAGCCGTACTTCTAACATTCTAACACAACAAATACTGTGAGTATACCTGTATACTGAAGCTATGTGATAAATCACATTCTCAACACTAAACAACTAATTCACTACAAACAAAATTTTGTTCTACCAAATATTTACACCAAAGTTTCGACAACGTAAAGTGATAGTGATCTAGTCATGCCTCGTCAATATTTGTTCGCGGCGGCTGTCAGCCGTCCGGTTAGAGGATTTGGCACCATAGATGTGACTTTACGAAGTACCGTGGTCACGCCAAATTTTCGTACGTCCACGGAGGACATACTCACGCATTTCTCTTAAGTGAGGACGCGTGTCCCAAGTGTGAATGAACCATGAACTCCCAACTTCACTGTCACACTAATTTTGGTAAGTATTGAACGGAACTCAACCAAAAATAACTTAAGTTTGAACAGCTCTCTCACCCTCACAACTGAGGCATAGAGAGGACTTAAGCTTTCTAAAAACAACAGATCTCAGTAGGTGGGTTGATTTTGGACATACCTCTTAGGTACACTTGTATCACAAGTAGAACACTGAGAGTATAAGACTTAGGACTTCGAGCATTTTATGTATGTAGACTTCCAAGTAATAGAACAGCAGACAATATTTAGGAAACTTCTAAGTGTTTTATCTTGAATGTTGTCGGGTCAATTATGCTAAAACTTTGGGAGTTGTCTGTGTTTATGCAGTTCTATAATGTGGTAGAGCTTTGTGAAGTTTAAATGCTTGTATAAGATTTGATGAGCACTTGAAAACAGTTGTTTGGTAGGATTCTTGAAAGGTTCTGAGAGTGTATCATGTTTACTTCTACTACTAGTGCTGCTCCTCCACCTGCACTGGTGGTTGTAAAACAACAAGTTATGGGCATTTCATCGAGAATTCTTATCTTCTCAGGAGAGAAATATGTTTATGGGGCGGATATGGTGGAGACTCACTTTCAGAATGTTAATCTTTTGGATATATTAGATGGTTCGCTGGATGAATCTGATCCGTCATGGTTAAAGAAAAATACTCAGGCTCGGTCTATTTTGAAATTTTGTATATCAAAGGACTTAGCAATGTCACGATAAAAATGAAAAAAATCACTTGATATCAGGATATCTCTTAAAAATGATTATAAAAAAGCTAATGTCCAGGAAGAACTTCTCTTGGATGGAAAAATTTGGGACTATAAGTACACTGGCAGTACAATGGCTGAATATTCTAACAAATTTAGCATCCTTTTAGATGCACATGCTTGTGCAAGAGGCGTGTTTCCTCACTTTCAGCAAACAGCATAACTCATGAGGGATCTCCCTCGTAGTATGTAAAGAGCGTTTGATATGCTCAAACAAAAAGATAAGGCTAGCAAGGCTTTACATTTGGCAATTAATATTTGACTAGAAGAGGAAGATACATCTAATATTCTCAATGTTGAGCAAGTGGAGGCTTTCAATTCAAATTTGAGAGAAAAAGACATTTTAATCAGAAAAAAAATCAGTTTACTTCACAAAATCAGTTTAGACAGTTTAATCAAGGTGGAAATAGACAGTCCAACAATGAATGTTTCTATTGTAGTGAGAGAGGTCATGGATATAAGTTCTATCCTTAGCTAAAAAAGGCTAACAAAACAAGTTTATAGAGGCCAGTATAGCAACAAAGTCAGTTCTACAAAAGCTTCATCGGCCTTCACCTCGTGGAAATGCTTTATTTTCGGCTTCTTCATCTCTCCTAGACAAGACTTTGAGGTTTTCTGAAGAAGATGAAACGGATCTATTTGCTATGGCAGCGGTAATGGAGGGCCCGAAGGACACTAGATGGATAATGGATATGGGAGCGTCAACTCACATGTGTTGGAACAAAGCTATCTTCAACAATCTGAAAACAACGCCGGAGAAAAATATTTATTATGCTTGTGGGATGAGTGTCCAAACACGTGCTGTGGGTGATGTATCTTTGCTAGTTGATGTATAAAGAAAAGCAATTGAAATGACCTTTCAGAATGTCATTTTTGTTCCTGAATTTAAGAAAAATATGTTTTCTACGTCCTTGGTAAAGAGTAAAGGCTTTGAGGTCAATTTGAAAAATGGTCGGCAAGTTGTTAGCAAGAATGGCAAGGTTGTAGTTACAGGTACTAGAGATAGTAGCAAAATGTACCGCATGGATATGGCTAATACCAAGGAGAATGATGATTTGTACTTTGGTGATTTGCATTCAGATGAGTTATGGCATAAAATATTAGGCCATGTAAATTATGATAGTTTGAAAAAAATGGAAGTTGCTGGAAAAATAGATGGTGTATCAATCACATATCAGCCGGTTAAAACATGTGATGGCTGGGCTTTAGGCAAAATCCACAGACTACCATTCCCTAAAGAGTGTGAACATCGGTCAACTAGACTCTTACATCAAATTCATTCTGATGTTTTTAGTTTTGCGAATGTACCATTTGCTGGGGGGGTGAAATATATGGTCACCTTCACTGATAATTTTTCAAGGTTTACATAAGTTTAATCCATGAAAAAAAAGAGTGAAGTGTTTGGTCACTTCAAACACTATAAAGCATGGGTTGAAAAACTCCATAACTTACCAATTTTGGAGTTTAAATCAGACAATGGTGGGGAATATACTTCAAAGGAATTTGAAGCCTTTTTACTTGATGAAGGTATAAGTCATCTTTTGATTATTCCGTATTCACCGGAACAAAATGGGGTTTCAGAGAGATTATATAGAACCCTCACAAAGAGCTCTAGATCGATGCTTGCATAGAAAAATGTGGATCCGAAATTCTAGGCTGGGGCTCTAAATTGTGCGGTATATATTAATAATAGGATATGATCAAGATCCGTAGAGACTACACCTTACAAGATTTGGACAGGTAAAAAACTAGATGTTAGGCATTTCAAAGTCTTTGGTAGTAAATGTTTTATCTTGGATACATCTAATGATAGATGAAAGATGGAACCGAAAGGATTACCGGGTATTCTATTAGGATATGATGATCACTCAAAGGGTTATAGAGTTTTTGTGTTTGAAAGGCAGAAAATAATTGTAGCAAGAAACATCATTGTTAAAGATGAGCGAGACTCGAAAGATTTATTTGAAATGAGAGAGCAGGAAAAGCAGCAAAAAATATAGGAATATGTTATTCTAGATTGCATCTATAAAATTGTCCCACAAATACGAACTTCACCGGTTGTGACACGGGAGTCTTAAATTCTCCATGTTCCTTCACAAGTTTAGTTCAAATCGGACCTACTGCGGTCAATGCCTAGTGATCCCAACTTGCGCAAAAAGCGCAATAGAAGGAATCTGACAATTTCAGCCTCAGGATTTCCGGGAGGAAGAAGATCTAGTAGTTCCATGCAAGCAATCTCTAACTTCGCATACTCGGCAGCCTCATGGGAGCCTCTAACCATTCGAGAGGCCTTCTAATCACGAGAGCGGATCTGTTGGATCGAGGCAGGAAATGATGAAATGAAGTCGATCATGGAAGCTCAGACATGGGAGCTTGTGGACCTTCTTCCGGACTGAAAAGCGATCGGCAGTAAATGGGTATTTAAGGTGAAGTGAAATCCTGATAATACCATTGAACGATATAAAGCCAGACTTGTGGCAAAGGGGTAAAATCAGAAGGAGGGAATGTATTTTGGAGAAAAAAATTCTCCAGTTGTAAGATTTCCGACGGTTAAGATTTTGCTGTCCCTAGTTGCTATGGAAGATATCGAAATACATCAGATGGATGTGAAAATAGCCTTTTTGCATGGAGAACTAGAGGAGACCATTTACATACAGTAGCGTGAAATGTATGGAAAACCAGGAAAATAGCACTTAGTATGCAAATTGTAAAAATCTTTGTACAACCTAAAACAAGCCCCTAGATAATAGAATCTCAAACTTGATGAATTTTTAACTAGCCTAGGATTTCAAATGATAATTTTTTATCACCGTGTCTATGTTCTAAATGGTGAAGATGGGATACTATATATACGGGTGTATGTAGATGATTTACTATTAATAATCAAATCGATGGCTGTAATTAACAAAATCAAAACTGCTCTAAATTAACGGTTCGAGATGAAAGACCCCGGTGAGGCAAAATATATTTTGGGTATCCACGTACTGAGGGACACAAATAAAAAAGTAATAAAGTTGACTCAAAAAGAGGCTATTGGAAACATGTTAGATGAGTACGGAATGCGGAGGGCAAAAGGATGTCTAACTCCAATGGAGTTTCGACAGAAGTTAGAGGGAGAAGAGACAGAACCGGGTGTCATTGTTAGCGAGTATTTAGAGTCGAAGAGAATGATTCTATGACACTAATACCTTACAGACAGATAGTGGGAAGCTTAATATATTTCATGAACTGTACTCGTCTTGACATTGCTGCAGCAGTTCGGGAACTGAGCAGAAGTATAGAGAATAGGCAAAAATATGTTTTTGATGCAGCAAGGAGAGTCTTAAGATATTTGGCAAGAATGAAAGACCTCAAACTCACACTAGGCGGAGGAGCAGTAAAACTACATACATGGATTAATGCAAGCTATGGCGACATGCCAAGCCGAAAATCCACCACGCGATTCGTTCTACAAATTCGGAACGGGACTTGCTCCTAGAGTAGCAAACTTCAAAAGGTTACAACAGAGTCGACAATGGAGTCAGAATATATGGCAGCAAGCTCAGCCCTCAAAGTCCTCTTATGGGTAAAATCCATGTTACACAAAATAGGATACATGTAGGTTGTTCTATAGGTGACCTGTTGTGATAACCAGGCTGCCATTGCCATTGCCTCTAACCCAAATCATCACTTCAAGAGTAAGCACATAGATGTAAGTTTACACTTTGTAAGAGAAAAAGTGTTCTTTAGGGTGATTAAATTATGCTATTTGGCAGACGCAAAAATGATAGTTGATATGCTTACTAAAGCTCTTCCTGCTCCCAAGCTGAAGTATTATAGTAATGCAGTCAGATTGGGGGAATAGTCGAGTTGCTGCACTGCTATACTGCCATGCTGCACTAGTCCACAATCAGGGTGTAGTGGGACTAGGTGACTAGTTGATTTCGACGCTGCTATGTTGCCATGCTCCGCTGCTATATTGCCATGCAACGCTAAGTGTGACATTGCAGCTACGCGGCTTTGACATCGTAGCTGTGTTGATATACTAAGTCTAAAGCTTTAGGGGAGTGTTGATTTTGGAAAACTTTAAGTCTTAGTAAATTAGTGTGAGGGCAAAAAGGTAGTAATTTGTAGCGTAAGTTTCACAAGGACATGCGTCATCCTAGAGTGCAGTACAAGACAACGTAACTGCCACACACACAGAACAGCGCAGCTACGACACAAAGAGAACAACGCAGATGCGGTTACTTAGGATATGATCCGTACAAACAACGCAGCTACTAGTATCTTGGATATGATTCGGTACAGGACACCGCAGCTGCGGGTGATATGAATGTGATTCGGTACGGAACAACGCACCTGCGATTGATATGAATCAACTCAACGGACGAGATTCATAAGAGTATCACAAGTGACTTAACCGACAAGTATTTGTATAATCACTTAAAATAGATTCAAAGTAATATTGACTGTACGATGATAGATAGGGTGGCAGAATTAGGAACACGTAGATCTTAGTAGGTGGGTTGATTTTGGACGTACCTCTGAGGTACACTTGTATAAGCGGTACAACACCAATAGTATAAGACTTAGGACTTAGAGCATTTTATGTATCCAGACTTCCAAGTATTAAAACTGTAGACAGTTTTTGGGAAACTTTTGAGTGTTATATCTTGAGTGTTGTCGGGTCAATTGTGCTAAAACTTTCAAAGTTGTCAATGTTTATGCTGCTCTATAATTTGATAAGGCTTTTAGAAGTTTGGTTGCTTGTATAGGATTTGGTGAACACTTGAAAACAACTATTTGGTAGGATTCTTGATAGCTTCTGAGAGTGTATCATGTCTACTTCTACTACTACTGTTGCTCCTCGACCTACACCGGTGGTTGTAAATCAACAAGTTTATGTTGACAATTATCGATGACTGGTCTAGATACTCTAGTGTCTACTTCATAAAAATAGAGTCTGAAACATCAACTTACTTCAAAGAATATAAAGCTTGGAGTGAGAAGTTCCATCGAACCCCCGTTAAGAGGATAATGAGTGATAATGGGGGGGAATGTACCTCTAACCAGTTTGAGGATTATTTGAGTGATGAGGGAGTTCATCACCAAAGAACCGTACCATATAACCTTGAACAAAATGGGGTAGCTTAGAGGTTAAACCAAACACTAGGAGATAGTGTATTGCAGTATTTTCACCGACAGAAAAATACGAAAGAGATTCTGGGCAGAAGCCATGAACTCTGCAAACTACATTAAGAATATAGTCATAACCTCAGCCATAAAAGGAATGACACCTTATCAGAGATGGGTTGGAAGGAAACCAGATGTATCCACCTTAAAGAATTCGGTATCTAAGTTTACAATCTTGACACGGATAAGAAAAACTGGAAACTAGATGCTAAGGGAAAACCTCAACCTTGTAGAATATGATGAGGATATCAAGGGATATAGAGTCTATGACTTAGCAAAGAAAGATGTCATTTTGGTTAAACACCTAGTTGTCATGGATGAAGGGAAGTCATTTGACCCCTTCAAATATACCAAGAAGATAATAATCAGTTTTGAGTCTGAGAGTGAGGAGAACTCGGTTGTTCCAGAAAAAAGACATGAGTGAAAAAGTGATTGCAGATTTAGGGGAGATCAAAGATACAGGAGATCCATCAAAAACCTAACATATTCTATGGACTTCGAGGAGACAAGAGATGAGGAATCAGAATCGGGTTCTATGGATAGGGGAGCCGATGAGAGAATAAGGAGAAATCTAAGACTTCCCTCCATTTGGCTTTGGAGTTTGAGGTAGCGAGAAGGAGCATCAATAGGATACAAGAAAAACAGGCCGCCCATAAGGTAACTAAGCTATCTCACCTAGATGAGCCTCAGTCATACTCGGAGGTAGTGAACAATCCTTAGAAAGACAAATGGATTAGAGCCATATATGATGAGATGGCCTCCATCATGTAAGCAAATACTTGGGAACTAGCGGACTGTCATTCGGAGAGAAAACCGATTTGCTGTAAATAGGTGTTTAAACTAAAACAGAACCTAGATAATACCATTGAGAGATATAAGGCTCGATTGGTAGCAAATGGGTTCACCGAAAAAGAAGGGATTGATTATGAGGAGACTTTTTCTCTAGTTGTTATGTTCCCATCAGTAAGGATTCTCCTCAGTCAAGCAGCAGCAGAAGACATGGAAATACACGAGATGGTATTAAGATTGCTTTTCTTAATGATGAGTAAGAGTAAGAAATTTTCATGAGGTAACCAGAGGGGTTCATGGAGGAACGAGAAGAGAGCAAAGTTCGCAAGCTCATAAAGTTCTTATATGGACTGAAGCAGGCTCCCGGACAGTGGAATAAAAAACTAGATGAGTTTCTTATATTGGATTTAACTTCAATCTGTAGCGATGAACTTTACTCGTCGCTGTAACAAATAGTTACCACGGAAATCACGGAACTATAGACGCGAACGAATGTCGATGAAAATATGATTCACTATTTTTGTACGCCGTTTAAATTCGAAAAGTTACATGTCAAATAAATATTTTTAAAAGTATGCCACGTCAAATACTTTCAAAAGGTATGCCACGTCAAATTCTAAAAGGTACTACGTCACTGCAAAAGATAATCAAAACGACAAAGTACCGCGGGAAATTTAAAATTGAAATAGTACTTGGAAAGTCCGGTGTAACTCAGAAGAACTTTGAAATTCAAATTCTTGATTTCAAACTCATTCAAATTTCTTACTAAGCAAAATTTGAATGTTTCAATCCGATGTAGCTTAGTTCGTTATATTCAAGGAAGAACTGTGTTAGTTTAGGAAGTATATAATTACCATTGTAGGAAACTGAAAGATCATCAGATTAGTTTACATTGTATGTTTACATTCTTCTATAATTTCAAGGAAATTTCATTTGCTTTGAGTTCTGTGTAAATCTGAATGTGAATATCGAAGTATAAATTTGATCAAGTATAATCTGAGAATATCAGAAGGTTATTACTGTCAGAAGGGAAGTAATTATTTGAATGTCAGTAAGATAAATTGGCTTCAAGGTCTGAAATCTGATTTCTTTTAAAGCTAGAAGTCTTTAATAGATTTCAGGGGGACAGGTTATTTGTCCAAGGTCTATTTCAGTTAAAAGTTAATACTTAAGAATTTAAGATACCTTGAAGTAATTTGTTTGCAAGGGATTTGTGAGAGTATTGCTTTGGCAGTTTAAGGTTGCTTAGCTGTAAGTGATCAGTCAAGATGGACGATCAAAGTGTACAGGTTAGGGGCCCACGCCCTAAACTGCCTGTATTCAATGGATCTAACTATCAGTTATGGAAGACAGTTATAGAAGGACACCTCGAGGAGAAATAACTTCTTCATGTGGTGGATAAATCAGTTACAAGGATATCATCAGGATCAGATGATGAAAGATCAGAATAGATGGAAAATACAAAAGTAAGAAAAGTGCAAGAAGCATGTTGGCGGACAAAGGGATGGACTCAAAATTTTGGGCCGAAACATTTAATTGTGCGAATTATATCAAAAACATAGTAAGTACAAAAGCTATAGAAAATAGAAAACTCCAGCAACAGACTATAATAGATCAGATGATTCAGAATTACAAGTATACAAGAGGATTCCTGATTGGATATATTAATGGATTTCAGAAATTATATACAAAAGCTGTATGAGCAGGAAAAGTATATAAAGTTGATGAGCACGTTTTTCACTTAGTATGTCGTTTACCTCCATAATATAGATGTGTGTTGCAGCAGTTACAAATGCACAAACAAGAAAATTGGAAATGGTCGCAAGCTGTAGGATTGATTCTAGTTGAAGAGTCAAATTTACAATTAATGGGAGGTGGCCCAGCAGTTCAGGCTCTGTCACCTCATTCTTAGAAACCGAAAATTACTTATCAGGGGAGCTATGATGAACCAAGGGACAAGACTTGTAACTATTGTCACAAACCAAGACATTTCAAGCGAAACTGTTATTTGTATCTCAAAGAGAATAACAAAGGAAAGAAGCCTTTCAAACAGCAAAACAAAGAAGGAGTTCTTGTGAGCGAAAAGGAAGAAGATACCGAAGTGGCTTCATTCCCAGAGGAGTTTGTCTGCATGTCTAAAACAGGCGAAGACTCATTATTTTCCGGATGGATCATGGAGTCATGAGCATCTGCTCATATATGCAAAGATAAAGAACTTTTTGTTTCTCTTCAAAAAATAGCACCAACAAAAATTTATTGTGGTAATGGAACTAGTGCGATCTCTACGGCAAAAGGAAAAGTTATTCTGCATGTGAACATAGGAAGTGATACAGTAAAAAGAAAGCTAGAAAATATGTTGTATGTTCCTAGCTTTACAAAAAAATTGTTTTCTACATCAGTTGCACCCAAAATAGGATTTAAAGTAATCATGAAAGGAAGTCGGTAGATTGTCAATAAGAATGGTAAAATGTTTTTGGAAGGCATTCCAAGCGAAAACAACATGTTTAGGATTGTCATGGGAAATAACACTCAACAATTTGGACTGTACTCTGGAGAGTTGTCTGACCATGAATTGTGGCATAAACGTTTTGGTTATATAAACTATGATAGACTTAATAAGATGTATAAGGAAAAAATGGTGGATGGCTTAAAGTGTTAAGTCACATCAGATGTTTGTGATGGCTGTGCTCTTGGAAAAATACATAAACTACCTTTTCCATAAGACAAGGCCAGTAGAGTAGACACAGTCCTAGAACTAATTCACTCAGATGTACGGGGACCCGCCAAAAATGAGTCACTTAGTAAGAAAAAATATATGGTTACTTTTACAGATGATTGGTCTAGATATAGCATGGTATATTTTATTCAAAACAAAAGAGAAGTTTTTTCAAAGTTTCAAGAGTTTAAGGCATTGGTGGAAAAACAACAAGAAGTATCAATATTACAACTACGAACCGACAATGGAGGTGAATACATAACAAAGGAGTTTGCTGCATACTTGAAAGAACAAGGAATTCATCACTGGCTAATTGTTCCCCATACACCTGGACAAAATGGAGAAGCAAACGACTCAACAAAATGTTCCCCATACACCTGAACAAAATGGAGTAGCAAACGACTCAACAGAACTCTGACACAAAATGCAAGAAGCATGTTGGCAGACAAAGGGATGAACTCAAAATTTCGGGCAGAAGCATTTAATTCTGCGAATTATATCAAGAACAAAGTAAGTAAAAAAGTTATAGAAAATGGAAAAACTCCATATGAATTGTGGACAGGAAAGAAACCAGATGTTAGTCATCTAAGGGTTTTCGGAAGCAAAGTATTCCATCTTGATAATGATCAAACTAAGTAGAAGATGGATCTAAAAGGAAAGCCTGGAATCTTAGTAGGATATGATGAAAATGCAAAAGGATTTAGAGTATATGATCTACTTGCTCATGATGTAAAGGTCATAAGAAATATGATAGTCAAAGACGAAGAAAAAACTAAAGACCTATTTCAGCAAATTCTTACTCTATCATACCAAAAGTACATTTTACTAGAGGAAGAAGATAAGAAAATCAAAGAACCCAACCAGGTACAAATAAATGACAAAAAGACATCAACAGATGAGGAGACTTCAAATGATGAAGAAGAAGCTCATGAGGAAATCAGAGCACCAGGTGGGAGACAACGAAGCATACCAACTTCAGCATTTCCACGAGGAAGGAGAACAAGTTCAAGACTCCAAGAAAACAATATGGTATTTGCTCTATCTGCCCAATCTAATGAACCACTTACTCTACAAGAAGCATTAGAAAGCCCGGAAAAGGAGAGATGGAAAGAAGCTATCCATGAGGAAATGAATTCTATTATGAAGGCACAAACTTGGGATTTAGTAGAATTATTTCCAAACTGAAAAGCTATTGGATGTAAATGGGTGTTTAAACTAAAACTAAATCCAGATAATACAATAGAGAGATATAGGGCAAGGTTGGTAGCTAAGGGATATAATCAAAAGGAGGGAATACATTAAGAAGAGACATTTTCCCTTATAGTAAGATTTCCATCTATCAGAATCCTCCTAAGTATAGCTGCTACAGAAGACATGGAAGTACATGAAATGGACGTAAAGATCGCTTTTTTAAATGGAGAACTGGAAGAAGAAATATACATGGAACAACCGGAAGGATTTATTGAACAAGGAAAGGAAAGACTCGTATGTAAACTGATTAAATCTTTGTATGGGCTTAAACAAGTTCCTAAAAGATGGAATGCCAAACTAGATGAATTTTTGACTAAACTAGGATATCAAAGAATTAGTTCAGATCATTCAGTATATGTACTAAACCGGAAGACAAAGATGGAGTGTTATATATCTCAGTTTATATAGATGACCTACGAATCATTAGTAAATGTAATGAACGAATTCAAAAGCTAAAAGAAGAATTTTGTAAGGAATTTGATATGAAAGACATTGAAGAAGCAAAATATATCCTAGGAATACAAATGGAAAGAGATAGAGAAAAGAAAATCATAAAATTAACACAGAAAGAGGCCATAAAGAATATGTTAAGAAAATTTAACTTCATTTCAGCTAACAGTTGTATTACACCTTTGGATACCAAGAAGAAAAAGGAGGAACAGGATGAAGAAGAGGATGAAAAGGTAAATGTACCTTATAGAGAAATTGTGGGAACCCTTATCTACTTCATGAATTGTACAAGACCGGACATAGCAGTTGCAGTGGGAATACTTAGCAAAAGTTTACAGGATCCAAGGAAATATGACTGGAATACAGTCAAGAGAGTCTTAAGATATTATATTGGAACTACAAATTTATGGTTACTTTACTTGGGTGGAGATTCAATCAATATCAAAACTTGGAGCGATGCAAGTTATGGAGATGATATCACCAGGAAATCAACATCTGGTTACATTCTGAAGATTGGACAAGGAACGTGTTGTTGGGGGAGTAAACTTCAAAAGGTGACAGCAGAGTCAACAATGGAATCTGAATTTTTAGCAGTCAGCATGGCAATAAAAGAAATCATTTGGGTAAAAGCCTTTTTACAAGAATTAGGATGGATGCAACATGGATCTCAAATTTTATACCGTGACAATCAAGCCGCCATAGCTATAGCAAACAATCCTAAACATCGTTTCAAAATTAAACATATTAACATTAGACTCAGTTTCGTCAGAGAAAATATACAGGACAAAGTTATTAAAATGCAGCATGTGTCAGACTCACAGATGGTAGCTGACATGATGACTAAGGCACTACCAGGTCCTAAGTTACACTTTTGCAGATCAGAAAGCAAATTACTCCCGAGTGGCTAAAACTAATTATAGCAAAGATAAATAGTTTTGGGGAGTAATTCTGAAGAGAATACACAGATAAAATTTACGGGAGTATTGGATTTAACTTCAATCTGTAGCGATGAACTTTACTCGTCGCTGTAACAAATAGTTTCTACGCAAATCACGGAACTATGGACGCCAACGAATGTCGGTGAAAAAACGATTCTTTTTTTTTTGTACGCCGTTTAAAATCGAAAAGTTACACGTCAAATAAGTATTTTAAAAGTATGCCACGTCGGATACTTTCAAAAAGTATGCCATGTCAAATTCTAAAAGCTACGACGTCACTGCAAAAGATAATCGAAACGACAAAGTACCGAGGGAAATTTAAACTTGAAATAGTACCAAGAAAGTGCGGTGTAACTCAGAAGAATTTTGAAATTCAAATTTTTGATTTCAAACTCAGTAAAAAAAAATCAAATTTATTAGTAAGCAAAATTTGAATGTTTCAATTTGAATGTTTCAATCCGATGTAGCTTAGTTCGTTATATTCAAGGAAGAACTGTGTTAGTATAGGAAGTATATAATTACCATTGTAGGAAACACAAAAACTTATCAGATTAGTTTACATTCTATGTTTACATTCTTATCAATATTAAAGAAATTTCATTTGCTTTGTGTTCTGTGTAAGTCTGAATGTGAATATTGTAGTGTTAATGTGATCAAGTATAATCTGAGTGTTTCAGAAGGTTATTATGGTCAGAAGGGAAAAAATCATTTGAATGTTAGTAAGATAAATTGACTTCAAGGTCTGACATCTGATTTTTGTAAAGCAAGAAGTCTTTAATAGATATCACGGGACAGGTTATGTGTCCAAGGTATATTGTTTAATAAAAGTTGAGACTTAAGTCAAGATACTTTGAAGTACTTAAGGACCGGCGAGGTTGGCAGCATTAAGGTCGCTTAATGTAAGTGACCAATATGGACGACAAAGCTACACTTGTTGGGCTATATCTCGACCTAACCATTAGATGTATATGCTCAAGATGAAATGTGTGATTTTATTAAAATTTATGTGGATGATCCGTTGGTGTTAAGTAAGTTTTTAGAAAAGATCAATAAGTTAAAGAAGATCTTACGAGCAGATTTGGTATGAAGGATTTAGTGGAGGTAAGATATATTTTGGGAATCTAAATGGAGAGAGATAGAGGGAAAAGGATTATCAGACTTACTCAAAATGATGCAATAAGTAATATGCTTGAGAAATTCCACATGAAAAAGGCAAACAGTTGTACCACTCCTATGGACTTGAAGAAAGTAAGTGATGGGAGTGTATAACGCGGAGTGATAATCTTAGATGATCAGATGAGTCTAGAACAGAGAGAGTTTATGAAGTCTATTCTTTATATATTATAAAAAGGTAGCCTAGACACCACGTCCAACATGCACAGCGGAATTCTCTTAGAGATTCACTCGTAGCAACAACAAGGTTACATTATGTACACAACGAAAGCTTGAGCTTTATTAAACAGGAAGATATTACAAGATTGAATGCTCGCTGATAGAAACTTACTTGCAAAAAAGTGTCTCTTCATTAAATCTACTCTATATTTAAACTAACTACTTGTTAGTCAATCCGGTACTACAACTAGTCAACTATGTACATGTGTACACTCTTGATTAATTGCATCCTATCCACAATAGGTTTAAGAACTATACTGTACATTCAGCTACGTTGTTATACTGCTAAGTTGCGTTGCTATGCTGCGCTAGTTTGACATCGCAACAGCGCTACTCTAACATCGTAACTACAACAAATTTTCAACTCCGCTTCCATTCTGTAACCCTGTTACAATGCCTCCCACTAAGAATTTAGCGTCCCGCTCAAAGTTGTTCATTAGGGAAACTACATTTGTCGAAGTATTTCGTCCATCTCGCTGCGATAATCCTAGAATTGTTGATGCAGCGCATCGAACCTCCGAAGAAGTTGTTGGTGGTTATTCTGCAGGTCATCGATGTAGCTTTGTAGGTCTTTACATCTCTTTTCCAGGATTGTGGTGCGATGATCGACTGCTGCCAGCCGCCGCCGAGTGATTCGCCACCTCAGTTGTTCGTCTCCCTCCTTGGGGGCGCTCTCTAGTGCTATTGATTTTGGTCAGGTGAGTTCCAGTACACCTTCGACTGGTATTCGACTTGGGGAAGTCGGAGTCGCTTCCGCTAGTTCCTCCACTTCTTCCTCCACTTTGGCTTCCCACCGCGGTATGTTGCTCAATTTGAAGGAAAAGTGCATCCTGGCAGCTCAAGTCCCCTTGAACGTGTTCTTCTGAGCCAATTTAAGTGCTCGTACCTCGGGCGTGACTCCTGCCCGTGAGATAATATCATGGAGGCGGACATCTAATGAGTGATATTTTAGAAGCAACCCGGGACGTCCACCGTGTATCGCTAGTGGTCCTCGACCACCTCTACCAATGGCATGACGTGAGGGTTCAGCTAGACGTAACCCTTATGATTCTTCTGGAGGTCCTTTGTACGCATAGATTTCCACACGGGGTGAGAAGGTACGCCGGCAAGAATGTTGAGTGGTTCTTGGGTTTCCCCATACGCCACTCTGCAGGCCAGTATGTAGGGTCCTAGAAGAACCGTTTCGCAAAGTTGAAGGTGAGATCAGAGTTTTGGGAATCAATAGGTAGAGGAAATAGATAGTCGGGAAATTTTTCTTCCCTTTCACTCTCTTTCTCCCATTCCCTTTTTTCCCGTTGGAGGACGACTACGTCATCCTTGCTAAGATACTGCTCCTCCACATTTTTTTCGGAGCTCTCCGAAGATTGCTCATTGGAGGTACTTTCTTTGTCAAGGTCTCTCATCACTTCCACATCAGAGGCACCTTCCTCTTCTGCTGGGGGTGTCCGTTCTCGCTCTGGTTCTTCCGCATCTGAGAGCTCATGATCCTCCTCATCTTCGCAGTCACCCTCCTTGAATGGGTTGTACTCTAGGTCTTGCGAATTTTCAAATCCTTCCCCTCGAGTGCTTTCCCCTATATCCTCCTCGCCAACAACTGCTTCTACCTCTTTTCCTCTCTCCGTTACTGTTACACACCCGTCCGCCTACACCATGGCCTCGTCTACGGCCAGAAGCCTATCCAAATAGAGCATATCGTCATTTCTCTTGCGCACTAGTCTCCTTCCTTTCGGTGGTGGAGAGTGTTGATTTGGAAAACTTTAAGTCTCACTATATTAGTGTGACGGTAGAAAGGTAGTAATTTGTAGCTTAAGTTTCACAAAGACATGAGTCATCACTTGAAAGTAGTAGAGGACAACGCAACTGCAACGCAGATTGAACAGTGCAGGTGCTATGCAAACAGAGCTGCGCAGCAGCGTAGCCGCTAGGCAGACAGAGCAGCCATCAGCGAAGCTGCAACATAGACAGGACAACGCAGCTGCGGTTACTTTGGATATGATCCGTACAAACAATGCAGTTGTTGTTATCTTAGACATGATTCGGTATGGGACACCGCAACCGCGCGTGATATGAATGTGATTTGGTACAGGACAACGCAGCTGCGATTGATATGAATCAAGTCAACGGACAGGATTCATAAGATTATTACAGGTGACTCAGCCGACGAGTATTTGTACAATCACTTAATATAGATTTTGAGTAATATTGACTGTACGATGATAGATTAGGTTAGAAGGATTACAAACACGTAGATCTCACTAGGTGGGTTGATTTTGGATGTACCTCTGAAGTACACTTGTATTGGTGGTACAACACACAGAGTATAAGACGTAGGACTTAGATCATTTCATGTATCCAGACTTCCAAGTAGTAAAACTGCAGGTAGTTTTTGGGAAACTTCTGAGTGTTATATCTTAAATGTTGTCGAGTTAATTGTGCTGAAACTTTACGAGTTGCAGTATTTATGCTGCTCTATAATTTGATACAGCTTTGTGAAGTTTGGTTGCTAGTATAAGATTTGGTGAGCACTTAGAAACAATTGTTTGGTAAGATTCTTCATAGCTTCTAAGAGTGTATCATGTCTACTTCTACTGCTACTTGTGCTCCACCTGCACAGGTGGTTGTAGAACAATAGGTTATGGGCTTGTCATCTAGAATTCCTATCTTCTCAAGGGAGAAATATGTTTATTGGGCGGATATGGTGGAGACTCACTTTGAGAATGTTAATCTTTTGGATATATTGGATGGTTCGCTAGATGAATGTGATCCGTCATAGTCAAAGAAAAATACTCAGGCTCGGTCTATTATGAAATTCTGTATATCTGAGGACTTAGCAATGCCACAGATAAAAATGAAAAAAACACTTGATATCTAGATATCTCTTAAAAATGATTATGAAAAAGCTAATGTCGAGGAAGAACTTCTCTTCGGTGGAAAAATTTGGGACTATAAGTACAATGGCAGTACAATGGCTGAATATTCTAACAAAATTTGCATCCTTGTAGATGCACATGCTTGTGTAGGAGGCATGTTTCCTCAATTTTAGCAAGCAGCATTACTAATGAGGGATCTCCCTCGTAGTATGAAAAGAGTGTGTGATATGCTCAAACAGAAAGATAAAGCTAGCAGGACTTTACATTTGGCAATTAATATTTTACTAGAAGAGGAAGCTATATCTAATATTCTCAATGTTGAGCAAGTAAAGGCTTTTAATTCAGACTTTGAGAGAAAAGGATAGTTTAATCAGTAAAGAAATCAGTTTACTTCAAAAAATCAGTTCAGAGAGTTTAATCAAGGTGGAAATAAACAGTCCAACAATACATGTTTCTATTGTAGTGAGAGAGGTTATGGATATAGGTCCTATCCTTAGCTAAAAAAGGCTAACGAAACAGGTTTATAGAGGCCAGTATAGCAACAAAGTCAGTTCTACAAAAGCTTCACGGGGCCTACACATCGTGGAAGTGCTTTATTTTCGGCTTCTTCGTCTCTCCAAGACAAGACTAGGAGGTTTTCTGAAGAAGATGAAACGGATCTATTTGCTATGACAGCGGCAATGGAGGGCCCAAAGGACACTGGATGGATAATGGATATGGGAGCGTCAGCTCACATGTGTTGGAACAAAGTTATCTTCAACAATCTGAAAACAACGCCGGAGAAAAATATTTATTATGCTTGTGGGATGAGTGTCCAAACACGTGCTGTGGGTGATGTATCTTTGCTTGTTGATGTAGAAAGAAAAGCAGTTGAAAGGACCTTTCACAATGTCCTTTTTGTTCCTGATTTTAAGAAAAAATTGTTTTCTACGTCCATGGTAGAGAGTAATGACTTTGAGGTCAATTTGAAAAATGGGTTCTACGTCCATGGTAGAGAGTAATGGCTTTGAGGTCAATTTGAAAAATGGTCCGCAGGTTGTTAGCAAGAATGGCAAGGTTTTAGTTACAGGTACTAGAGATAGTAGCAAAATGTACCGCATGGATATGGCTTATACCAAGGAGAATGATGTTCTGTACTCCGGTGATTTGCATTCAGATGAGTTATGGCATAAAAGATTAGGCCATGTAAATTATGATAGTTTGAAAAAAATGGAAGTTAATAGAAAAAAAGATGGTGTATCAATCACATATCAGCCGGTTAAAACATGTGATGGCTGGGCTTTAGGCAAAATCCACAGACTACCATTCCCTAAAGAGTGTGAACATCGGTCAACTAGACTCTTACATCAAATTCATTCTGATGTTTTTGGTCCTACGAAGGTACCATCTACCGGGGGGATGAAATATATGGTCACCTTCACTGATGATTTTTCAAGGTTTACAAAAGTTTACTTCATGAAAGAAAAGAGGGAAGTGTTTGGTCACTTCAAACACTATAAAGCATGGGTTGAAAAACTCCATAAGTTACCAATTTTGGAGTTCAGATCAGACAATGGTGGGGAATATACTTCGAAGGAATTTGAAGCCTTTTTACTTGATGAAGGTATAAGTCATCTTTTGACTGTTCCGTATTCACCGGAACAAAATGGGGTTTTGGAGAGATTAAATAGAACCCTCACAAAGAGCTCTAGGTCGATGCTTGCAGATAAAAATGTGGATCCAAAATTTTAGGCTGAGGCTCTAAATTGTGCGGTTTATATTAAGAATAGGATATGATCAAGATCCGTAGAGACTACTCCTTACGAGATCTAGACAGGTAGAAAACTAGATGTTAGGCATTTCAAAGTCTTTGGTAGTAAATGTTTTATCTTGGATACATCTAATGATAGATGGAAGATGGAACCGAAAGGATTACCAGGTATTCTATTAGGATATGATGATCACTCAAAGGGTTATAAAGTTTTTGTGTTTGAAAGGCAAAAAATAATTGTAGCGAGAAACATCATTATTAAGGATGAGCTAGACTCAATAGATTTATTTGAAATAAAAGAGTAGGAAAAACAGCAAAAATTACAAAAATATGTTATTCTAGATTTCATCCATAAAATGTCCAACAGATACAAACTTCACCAGTGGTAATAAGGGAGTCTGAAATTCTCCAGGTTCCACTTCACTTCTGGTAATAAGGGAGTCTGAAATTCTCCAGGTTCTTTCACAAGTTCAGTTCCAACCGGACATACAATGGTCAATGCGTAGTGATCCCAACCAGCGCAACAAGCGCAATGCAAGGGATTCGACAATTTCAGCCTCAGAATTTCCGAGGGGGGAAAAGATCTAGTAGCTGCCTGCAAGCAAGCTCTCACATCACCTAGTCGACAACCATATGGGAGCCTCTAGCCATTCGAGAGGCCTTCTCATCACTAGAGCGGAACCATTGGATCGAGGCAGCAAACGATGAAATGAAGCCGATCATGGAAGCTCAGACATGGGAGCTTGTGGACCTTCTTCCGGACCGAAAAGCGATTGGCAGCAAATGGGTATTTAAAGAGAAGTTAAACCCTTATAATACCATCGAACAATATAAAGCCAAACTTGTGGCAAAGGGGTATAATCAAAAGGAGGGAACTGATTTTGAAGATGTTAGATTTCTTAGAAATTCGAGATTCGGCATGTCCCACACTTGGGAAAATTGAGCCGGCCAGGGTTCGAACTTGGGACCTTTCACTTCAGCTGCAAACGCACTACCACTGTGCCACTAGCTCAATGTAGAGACTGGCGAGTCCGTACCGATTTATTACAAGCGGCTCGAGTATGGATATTCCATATTCTACCCCGTATTGGACCGGCTTCAAGTGCGAATCTAACATAAGAACATTTTCTCTGGTTGTAAGATTTCTGACGGTTAGGATTTTGCTGTCCCTGGCTGCTATAGAAGATATCAAAATACATCAAATGGATGTGAAAACAACCTTTTTGCATGGAGAACTAGAGGAGACCATTTACATGCAGCAACCTGAAATCTATGCAAAACCAAGAAAAGAGAACTTAGTATGCAAATTGTTAAAATCTCTGTACGACCTAAAACATGCCCTTAGGCAATGGAATCTGAAGCTTGATGAATTTTTAACTAGCCTAGGATTTCAAAGGATAAGTTCAAATCACTCTGTCTATGTTTTAAAGGGTAACGATGCGATAATATATAAAGCGGTGTATGTAGATTATTTACTATTAATTAGCAAATCAATGGTTGAAATTAACAAAATCAAAACTGCTCTTAATTAACGGTTCGAGATGAAAGACCTCGATGAGGCAAAATATATTTTGGATATACACGTACTGAGGGACACAAATAAAAAAGTAATAAAGTTGACTCAAAAAGAGGTTATTCGAAACATGTTATATGAGTACGAAATGCGGGGGGCAAAAGAATGTTTAACTCCAATGGAATTTCGGCCAAAGTTAGAGGGAGAAGAGACAAAAACCGGGTGTCATTGTTAGCAAGTATTTAAAGTCAGGGGAGAATGATTCTATGACACTAATACCTTATAGACAGATAGTGGGAAGCTTAATATATTTCATGAACTATACCCGTCTTGACATTGCTGTAGTAGTTGGGGTACTGAGCAGAAGTCTAGAGAATCCGAGAAAATCTGATTTTGATGCAGCTAGGAGAGTCTTAAGATATTTGGCAGGAACCAAAGACCTCAACTCACACTAGGCGGAGGAGAAGTAAAACTTTAAACGTGAAGTGATGCAAGCTATGGCGATATGCCAAGCAGGAAATCTACCACGAGATTCGTTCTACAAATTGGGAAAAAGATTTGCCGCTGGAGCAGCAAACTTCAAAAGGTTACAGCACAGTCGAAAATGGAGTCGGAATATATGGCAGCAAGCTCGGCCCTCAAAAACTCTTATGGGTAAAATCCATGTTACAACCACTAGGATACATGTGTTGTCTTTTTGGAAAGCTTTCAGTCTCGGAGCAGCGCAGCTGCTTTACAGACAAAGCAGCGCAGCTGCTATACAGACAGAGCAACGCAGCTGCTATACAACAGAGGAGCGCTGCAACAGAGCAGCTTCTATACAGCAGAGCAGCTGCTATACAACAAAGCAGCTGCTATACAGCAGAGCAACGAGCAGCAGAGCAACGCAGTAGCAGAGCAACGCAGCAGCGAAGCTGCAACACAGGTATGACAAGGCAACCACGATTATATTTGATATTGTCCGTACGGACAACGTTACGTCTGATATTCTTAATGTGATTCTGTACAGGATAGAGGAACTGCGATAGATACGATTCTAGTTAGCTTAGTGATAGCTCAGTGGTAGCTTAGTGATAGCTCAATAGTAGCTTGACAAATTAGTGGTAGCTTGGTGGTTTGATGTACCTCTCAAGTACACTGGTGTTGCCATTTCAACACAAGTATAAGACTTAAGACTCATAACATATTATGTATCTAGAATTCCAAGTAGTAAAACTATAGACAGTTTTTGGGAAACTTCTGAGTATTATATCTTGAGTGTTGTCGGGTCAATTGTGCTATAACTTTAGGAGTTATAAGTGTTTATGCTACTCTATATTCAGATAGAGTTTTGTGAGGTTTGAATGCTTGTATAAGAATTGGTGAGCACTTAAGAATAGTTGTTTGGTAGGATTCTTGATAGCTTTTGAGAGTGTATCATGTCTACTTCTACTACTACTGCTGCTCCTCCACCTGCACCGGTGGTTGTAGAACAACAGGTTATGGGCCTGTTATCAAGAATTCTTATCTTTTCCGGGGATAAGTATGTTTACTGGGCGGATATGGTGGAAACATATTTTGAAAATGTCAATCTTTTGGATATATTGGATGGTTCGCTGGATGAATCTGATCCGTCATGGTCTAAGAAAAATACGCAAGCTCGTTCTATTCTGAAATTTTGTATATCTGAGGACTTAGCTATGTGTCGGATAAAGATGAAAAAAGCAATTGATATGTGGAAATCTCTTAAAAGTGATTATGAAAAGGCCAATGTCTAGGAAGAGCTTTTATTGACTGGAAAAATTTGGGACCATAAGTACACTGGCGGTATAATGGCTGAATATTCTAACAAATTTCGTATCCTTGTAGATGCACATGCTTGTGCAGGTGGGGTGTTTCCTCCTTTTCAACAGGCGGCATTGCTCATGAGGGGTCTCCCTCGTAGTATGAAAGGAGCATCTGACATGCTCAAACAAAAAGATAAAGCTAGCTGGACTTTACAATTAGCCATCAATATTTTACTAGAGGAGGAAGCTACATCTAATATTCTCAATGTTGAGCAAGTAGAGGCTTTTAATTCAGACTTTGAGAGAAAAGGACAATTTAATCAGCAAAGAAATCAGTATAATCAGTTCAGACATTTTAATCAAGGTGGAAATAGACAATCCAACAATGCATGCTTTTATTGTAGTGAGAGAGGTCATGGATACAATTTTTTTCCTAAGCTTAAAAAAGCTAATGATACAGGTTTATACCGGCCACAACGGCAATAAAGCCAGTTTTACAAAGGCTTCACGGGGACTACGCCTCGTGGAAATGCACTATTTCGGCTTCTTCGTCTCTCGAAGACGAGAATTTGACGGTTTCTACGGAGGACGATACAGATCTATTCGCTATGGCGGCTGCAATGGAGGGCACGAAGGACCCCGGATGGATAATGGATACAGGAGCTTTAGCCCACATGTGCTGGAACAAGGCTATCTTCAAAAATCTGAAAGCAACGCCGGAGAAAAATATTTATTATGCTTGTGGAATGAGTGTCCAAACTCGTGCTGTGGGTGATGTGTCATTACTAGTTGATGTAGAAGGACAAGCAATTGAAAGGACTCTTCACAATGTCTTATTTGTGCCTGACTTTAAGAAAAATCTATTTCCTACGTCGTTGGTAGAGAGCAAAGGCTTTGAGGTTAATTTGAAAAATGGTCGGCAAGTTGTTAGCAAAAATGGCAAGGTTGCGGTTACAGGTACTAAAGATAGTAGCAAGATGTATCGCATGGATATGGCTAATACAAAGGAGAATGATGTTTTGTACTCTGGTGTTTTGCACTCAGATGAGTTGTGGCATAAAAGATTAGGCCATGTAAATTATGATAGTTTGAGGAAAATTGTCATTGCTGGAAAAATAGAGGGTGTCTCAATCACAGATGGGCCGGTCAAAACTTGCGATGGTTGCGCTTTAGGCAAAATCCACAGATTGCCATTTCCTAAGGAGTCTGAGCATCGATCAACGTAACTTTTACAACAAATTCATTCGAATGTCTTTGGTCCGGCGAAGGTTCCATCTGTCGGAGGGATGAAATACATGGTCACCTTCACAGATGATTTCTCCAAGTTTACAAAAGTTTACTTCATGAAGGAGAAGAGTGAAGTGTTTGGTCACTTCAAACACTATAAAGCATGGGCTGAAAAACTTCATAATTCATCTATTCTACAGCTCAGATCGGACAATGGTGGTGAATATACATCGAAAGAATTTGAAACCTTTTTACTCGAGGAAGGCATTAGTCATCTATTGACTGTTCCATATTCACCGGAACAAAATGGGGTGTCGGAAAGACTGAATAGAACTCTCACGGAAAGCTCTAGGTCTATGCTCGCAGATAAAAATGTGGATCCGAAATTCTGGGCTGAGGCTCTAAATTGTGCAGTTTATATTAAAAATAGGATAGGATCAAGATCGGTAGAAACAACTCCTTACGAAATCTGGACAGGTAGCAAACCACATGTTAGCCATTTCAAGGTCTTTGGTAGTCAATGCTTTATATTGGATACGTCTACAGATAGATGGAAAATGGAACCGAAGGGATTACCGGGTATTCTGTTAGGATATGATGATCAATCAAAAGGTTATAGAGTCTTTGTGTTTGAAAGGCAGAAAATAGTTGTAGCTAGAAACATCATTGTTAAGGATGAACTAGACTCCATAGATTTATTTCAAATGACAGAGCAGCAAAAGCAACAAAAAGTACAGGAGTATGTCATCTTAGATTGCATGCAGGAAATTGTCCCGCAGATTCCACAAACTCCAGTAATGACTCCGGAGTCAGAGCTTCTCCAAGTTCCTCACCAACTTCGGGTCCAGACGGACCAAGAGCAGTCAATACACACGGATCGCAACCAGCGTAATCACGAACACCCGGATCGCAACCAGCGCAATCAGCAAGACACGGATCGCAATCAGCGTAATCAGCGTAATGCGCGGCATGCGACGATCTCAGCCTCATAATTTCCGGGGGGAAAAAGATCAAGTAGCCGCCTGTAAGCAAGCTCTCACTTTGCCTACTCGCAGTCATAGGGGAGCCCTTGACCATCCAAGAGGCTTTCTCATCACCAGAGCGGAATCACTGGATTGAGGCGGCAAACGACGAAATGAAGTCGATCATGGAGGCTCAAACATGGGAGCTTGTGGACCTTCCTCCAGACCGAAAAGCGATCGGCAGCAAATGGGTATTCAAGGTGAAGTTAAATCCCGATAACACCATTGAACGCTATAAGGCCAGACTTGTGGCGAAGGGGTACAATCAAAAGGAAGGAATCGATTTTGTTGAAACATTTTCTCCGGTTGTAAGATTTCCAACAGTTAGGATTTTGCTATCCCTAGCTGCTATAGAAGATATGAAAATTCATTAGATGGATGTAAAAACGGCCTTTTTGCATGGAGAACTAGAAGAGACCATTTACATGCAGTGGCCTGAAAAGTATGTGGAACCAGGAAAAGAGCACTTAGTATGAAAGTTGCTAAAATCTTTGTACGGCCTAAAACACGCCCCCAGATAGTGGAATATAAAGCTTGATGAATTCTTGACTAGTTTATGATTTCAAAGGATAAGTTCTGATCACTCTGTCTACGTTCTAAAGGGTGAAAATGGGATAGTGTATATAGCAGTATATGTAGATGATTTGCTATTAATTAGCAAATCAATGGTTGAAATTAACAAAATCAAAACTGCTCTAAACTCACGGTTCGAGATGAAAGACCTCGGTGAGGCAAAATATATTTTGGGTATCTAGGTAGAGAGGGACAGAAATAAGAAAATAATAACATTGACTCAAAAAGAGGCTATTGGAAACATGTTAGATGAGTACGGAATGCGGGGGGCAAAAAGATGTTTAACTCGAATGGAGTTTCGGCAGAAGTTAGAGGGAGAAGAGACAGAACCAGGTGTCATTATTAGCGAGTATTTAGAGTCAGGGGAGAATTATCCTATGACAATAATACCTTATAGACAGATAGTGGGAAGCTTAATATATTTCATGAACTGTACCCGTCTTGACATTGCTGTAGCAGTCGGGATACTGAGCAGGAGTCTAGAAAATCCGAGAAAATCTGATCTTGATCCAGCTAGGAGAGTCTTAAGATATTTGGCAGGAACTAAAGATCTCAAACTCACACTAGGCGGAGGAGAAGTCAAGCTGCAAACATGGAGTGATGCAAGCTATGGCGACATGCCAAGCCAGAAATCCACCACGCGATTCGTTCTACAAATTGGGAACGATACTTGTTGTTGGAGCAGCAAACTTCAAAAGGTTACAGCACAGTCGACAATGGAGTCAGAATATATGGCAGCAAGCTCGGCCCTCAAAGAACTCTTATGGGTAAAATCCATGTTACAAGAACTAGGATACATGCAAGTTGGTCCACAGGTGATCTGGTGTGATAACGAGGCTGCCATTGCCATTGCTTCTAACCCGTGTCATCACTTCAAAAGCAAGCACATGGATGTACGATTACACTTTGTAAGAGAAAAAGTGTACTCTAGAGTGATTAAATTATGTTATTTGCCAGATGCAAAAATGATTGCTGATATGCTCACTAAAGCCCTTCCTGCTCCTAAGCTGAAGTATTGTAGGGACGCAGTGGGATTAAGTGAATAGTTGAATTGCTGCAATGCTATACTGCCACTCTGCGATAATTCCACCATTGTGAGGTAGTGGGACTGGGTGACTTGCTAATTGCTATATTGCTATGCTGCAATGCTGCGCTAGTTTATCACCGTAGCTGCGCCGGGATACTGAGTCTAAAGCTTTAGGGGAGTGTTGTCTTTTTGGAAAGCTTTCAGTCTCAGAGCAGCCGCAGCTGCTTTACTGACAAAGCAGAGCAGCTGCTATACAGACAGAGCAGCGCAGCTGCTATACAACACAGCAACTTCTATACAGCAGAGCAGCTGCTACACAACAGAGCAGCTGCTATACAACAGAGCAGCTGCCATACAGCAGAGCAGCTACTATACAGCAGAGCAACGCAGCAGCAGAGCAGCGCAGCAGCAGAGCAATGCAGCAGCGAAGCTGCAACACAGGTATGACAAGGCAACCACGATTATATTTGATATTGTCCGTACGGACAACGTTACGTCTGATATTCTTAATGTGATTGTGTACAGGATGGAGGATTTGCGATAGATACGATTCTAGTTAGCTTAGTGATAGCTCAATGGTAGTTTAGTGATAGCTCAATGGTAGCTTGACAGATTAGTGGTAGCTTGGTGGTTTGATGTACCTCTCAAGTACACTGGTGTTGCCAGTTCAACACAAGTATAAGACTTAGGACTCATAACATATTATGTATCCAGACTTCCAAGTAGTAAAACTGCAGACAGTTTTTGGGAAACTTCTGAGTATTATATCTTGAGTGTTGTCGGGTCAATTGTGCTATAACTTTGGGAGTTATCAGTGTTTATGCTACTCTATATTCTGATAGAGTTTTGTGAGGTTTGGATGCTTGTATAAGAATTGGTGAGCACTTAAGAACAGCTGTTTGGTAGGATTCTTGATAGCTTCTGAGAGTGTATCATGTCTACTTCTACTACTAATACTGCTCCTCCACCTGCACCGGTGGTTGTAGAACAACAACATGCAGATTGGTCCACAGGTGATCTGGTGTGATAACCAGGTTGCCATTGCCATTGCCTCTAACCCAAGTCATCACTTCAAGAGTAAGCACATGAATGTAAGATTACACTTTGTAAGAGAAAAATTGTTCTCTAGGGTGATTAAATTATGCTATCTCGCAGACGTAAGAATGATTGTTGATATGCTTACTAAAGCTCCTCCTGCTCCCAAGCTGAAGTATTGTAGGGATGTAGTAGGATGGGGTGAATAGCTAGGTTGCTGCACTGCGATACTGCCAGGCTGTGCTAGTCCACAATCAAGGTGTAGTGGGACTAGGTGACTAGTTGATTTTCGGCCCTGCTATGTTGCCATGCTGCGCTGCTATGCAACCATGCTACGTTAAGAGTGATATCGCAGCAGCGTGGCTTTGACATCACAACTGCGCTGATATAGTGAGTCTAAAGCTTTAGGGGAGTGTTTATTTTGGAGAACTTTAAGTCTCAGTAAATTAGTGTGTAGGTAGAAAGGTAGTGATTGGTAGCGTAAGTTTCACAAAGACATGCGTCATCACTTGAAAGCAGTAGAGGACAACGCAACTGCGACGCAGATGGAACAGTGCAGCTGCTATGCAAATAGAGCAGCGCAGCAGCGTAGCTGCTATGCAGACAGAGCACCGCAGCAACGAAGCTACGACACAGACCTGACAACGCAACTATAGTTACTCTGGATATGATCCGTAGAGACAACGCAGCTGCTATTATCTTATGATTCGGTACGGGACACTGCATCCGCAGGTGATATTAATGTGATTCGGTACAGGATAACACAATTGCGATTGATATGAATCAAGTCAACGGACGAGATTTATATGAGTTTCATGAGAGATTTAGCCACGAAGTATATGTACAATCACTTAATATAGATTCTGAGTAAAATTGACTGTACGATGATAGATTCGGTTGGCACGATTACCAACACGTAGATCTCAGTAGGTGGGTTGATTTTGGACATACCTCTAAAGTACACTTATATCGGCGGTGGAACACACAGAGTATAAGACGTAGGACTTAGAGCATTTCATGTATCCAGACTTCCAAGTAGTAAAACTGCAAGTAGTTTTTGGGAAACTTCTGAGTGTTATATCTTGAGTGTTGTCGATTCAATTGTGCTGAAACTTTGGGAGATGTTGGTGTTTATGCTGCTTTATAATTTGATAGAGCTTTGTAAAGTTTGGTTGGTTGTATAAGATTTGGTGAGCATTTGAAAATAGTTGTTTAGTAGGATTCTTGATAGCTTTTGAGAGTGTATCATGTCACCTTCTACTACTACTGCTGCTCCTCCTCGTGCACCGATGGTTGTAGAACAACAGAGAGGATGATGAAGACATGGACACTATTCTGGTTGAGATTTCCGGTCAATCAATAAGTGCATGTAAGATGTTGGTAAGAAGCGAGAGATTCTCAAAACTGCTGTTGTTAGATTTGTTATAAGTTTAAATTATTAGATTTATAAGGTATTTTCTAGATCTGAATTTTTTTCTAAAAACACGAAAAGTAAAAGCGCAGGAAGCCTGCCTCCACATCTTCCCTCTCTCCCGATACTTGTTGTAGTCACAAAAAGATAGAAAGGGTGGTGGAGCCATGGCAGCCTCAGCTCCATAGGCAAGACTTAAGAGTGACCTAAGTCACTCTCAACAAAAGGTTGAATCCGGCAAGATTCGAACCTCTGATCGGCAGAGCCTGGCAAAGCCGTCAACTTTTACCTGTCTATCGTAGGAGTTTGTAACATGGGGTACAATATTTATTTAAACATTGAACAGAACACTAATCCGATAAACGTAATTATGAAAAGGAAACATAGACACATAACAGATTCAGTGCGTACATCTAATCCGCCGCACGAAATAAATGAGTCTGCCATTTATTTTAACGGCATACTAATCGTCGCCAAGGTCCCGGAATGGTCACTTTGGCAGGTTTTGAGACGTGGCGTGACCTAGCGATACATGGCAAGATTGAATTGAGCAGCGGGGATCCTGGACAACATAAAGATGATTTAGAAAGCGACACACGTCCACTCCATGGCCTTGTCCTATAGAGGCCGTACATAAAGTACATCGGCCACTGTACTTCTGGGTACTTTACAGTATCCCGATTGGAGCGTACTTTAGTAAATAGGGTTTGTGAGAGAGATGTAGGACTTAGAATATTTTTAGACAAACACCTCTCCCTTTGGAGCTTTGTATAAATTGGCATCTTTGCCAACTCATAACTAATCAACAGGTTGGCCGTTTTCAATGATTCTTTTTGCTACAAACTTAGGGGAGTCGACGCTGCACAGGGGTGCAGTCAAAATGTCAGTTTGCCTTCTTGGGCAGCAGTGGTTTTTGCTTGAAGTGGGTTAGCTAAAAACTATTTTGAGGCTTCTTGTATTCTGTAGTCTAATGGAGGACACAGAATTGTAGGTTATGGGCCCAACCTCTTGGGTGCCCACCTTCAATGGATCTGGGTTCATCTATTGGGAAGCCATGATGATGGGAGCTTTGTGCGAAAAATGATCAGTGGAAAAAAAAAAACGTCCACCTTCGGGAACTCCACTAGGATTTGGAGTAAGGTTTCCTGCAGCAACGCATGCCTTAGCAGAGGAGGCAGATAATGGGGAGAGCAGTGTGTCCGAAAAGGGGAAACGGAAGGAGACACCCCTCACTCTTATTGCCACAGTACCGTGAGCGGCGACCGATAATACCGCGGAAAACGATACTCAAATGTGGGAGGATGTAAACATGGTTGCAAAGAACTTAATTCTGAGGCACCTCACTCAAGCTTTGGCCACCCCTCATCTTCACATTTACAAGGTCAAGTAGTTGTGGGTGAATTTGGTGGAGATCTATAGAGCAAGAACTATTTAGGTGCTCTAGTTAGCTGAGCAAAAGCTAGTGAGTTACACTTACAAATGAGGAAATATGTTAGACTACTGTAATGATCTCTCTTGTTTCTATATGGAGATGGAAAGTGCCGAATGGACAGGTACAATGAAAATGCAAGTTAACACTCTCATCATGAAGTTACCAAACGAGTATGAAAACATAGTGTACCGAGAACAAGAAATGACTAATAGTGCATGGAAGTGGAATACACTTGTCCGGATGATGCTTGTGCAGGAAAACACTATAGAGATTAGGAGAGGAGGAAATAACATTCAAGCTCTAGCTCTAGGAGAGGACCGATGGGGGAAGGACTTGAAGAAACCGTACAATGGGAAAAGAGATCAGTCTGGAGGACCAAGGCCCCCAAAGGGCTTTTGTCATTTTTGCAAAAAGTCAGGACACTTTATTGCGAATTATGTCAAGCTACCGGAGCCGAGGCTCCAAGAGAACCTAGGAGGGGGGTCTTCCGGGGGGAAGAAAAAAACACTTGTGGTCACAAAAGTGATAGGAGAAACCGAGGATGAGTCTTCTAAGGAGGATGGGGAGTTTCTTCTTGACGACAGTCTGGAGGAGAAGGAGATCCCTCGGAGACAAAAGTGTGCTCTTGGAGCAATTCGAGAAGTTCCACAGGAAGGATGGATCATCTACTCAAGTGCATCCATGCATATATGTCATGATAAGGAACTCTTCACTAAGCTAAGAAAGATCCCTACTGTAGAGATATAGTATGGGGATGGGAGAGTGGTTACTACAAATTCAATGGGGTCAGTAGATCTGAAATTCTTAGTGGAGGGTAAGACTTCTATACTCACATTCTCAGATGTACTCTGCATTCCTCAGTTGAGTAAAAATCTTGTCTCTAAGCCTATGTTAGATGACTAAGAGTTTGATACCTTACCTAGAAAGGGAGTCTTTACATCTAAGTATAGGGATGAAGTTTACTTCACGGTGTTGTTCTACGACCAGTGGAGCAGGTGGAGCATCAGTAGTAGTAGTGGAAGAAGACATAATCTAACTCACAGAAGATTATCAAGAATTGTATCAAACAACTTTTTTCGACAGCTCACCAAATCTTATGCAATCAGCCAAACTGCTTCAAACTATACCACAGTATAGAATATCACAAAGATTGACAACTCCCAAAATTTTCAGCTCAATTGATCCAACATAAACCAAGATATGCAACTCAGAAGTTTCCCAAAAACAGTCTGCAGATTACACAGTGTGGAAGTCTAGATACATAAAATGTTCTACGTCCTAAGTCTTATAGTCTTCACTCATTTGTCCTACTACATAGTGCTGTACCGCCAATACAAGTGTTCTTAAAAGATACGTTCAAAAGAACTAAACTGCCACTAAGGTCTAAGTGCTCCTAATCATGCTAAAACTAATGTTTCACCGTACAATCAATATTACTGAGAATCCTATACAGGTGATTTGTTCAAATACTTGTTGCCTAGCTTACTGACAATTGATTGGGTACATCCATCCGGTTGTTGCATAACATTTGTTAGCAAGTCACTTAATTATTCTCTTATGAATCTCGTCCGTTGACTCGATTCATATCAACCGTAGCAGCGCAGTCCAAATCATGATCACATTCAAATATCAGCGGCTTCGTAGCAGCTACGCTGTCTCATACCAAAAACAGCCACAGCTGCGTTTATCTTGTTCTGTAGCAACTGCGTTGTCCTGTACCAAAATATCAGCAGTTGCGTTTGTCCCGTTGGGTCGCAGGCTGCGTTCGTCCGTACAGACCATATCAAAAATAACCACAGCTGCGTTTGTTCCATCTGCGTCGCAGCTGCGTTGTTGATACCATTCAAAAACATGCACTGTGCTTCAAGTGACGACGCGTGTCCCTATAGATCTATTTTTCCGCCGTCCTATAAATTTGCTGAGACTTAAAGCTTTCCAAAAACAACACTCCCTTAAAGCTTTAGACTCAGTATGCCAGCGCAGCTTCGGTGTTTAACTAGCGCAACATCGCAACATAGCAACGTAGCAATTTAGCAAGTCACCTAGTCCCACTACATCCACGTTATACGACTAGTGCAGCATGGCAGTATAGCAGTGGAGTAACTCAGCTATTCACTTAATCCCACAGCGTCCCTACAATACTTCAACTTAGGAGCAGGAAGGGCTTTAGTGAGCATATCAGCAACCATTTTTGCATTTGGCATATAGCATAATTTAATCACTCTAGAGAACACTTTTTCCCTTACAAAGTGTCATCTTACATCCATGTGCTTGCTTTTGAAGTGGTGACTTGGAATAGAAACTATGGCAATGGCATCCCGGTTATCACACTAGATCACCTGTGGACCAACCTGCATGTATCCCAATTCTTGCAACATGGATTTCACCCATAGGAGTTCTTTGAGGACCGAGCTTGCCGCCATATATTCTAACTCCATCATTGATTGTGCCGTTACCTTTTAAAATTTGCTACTACAACAGCAAGTCCCGTTCCCAATTTGCAGAACGAATCACGTGGTGGATTTTCAACTTGGCATGTCGCCATAACTTGCATCACTCCATGTTTGCAGCTTCACTTCTCCTCCGCCTAGTATTAGTTTGAGGTCTTTGGTTCCTGCCAAGTATCTTAAAACTCTTCTTGGTGCATCATGGTCAGATTTCCTCGGATTCTTTAGACTTCTGCTCAGTACCCCAACTTGAATACCCATTTGCTACCAATCGCTTTTCGATCCGGAGGAAGGTCCACAAGCTTCCATGTCTGAGCCTCCATGATCAACTTCATTTCATCGTTTACCGCCTCGATCCAGTGATTCCACTCTGGTGATGAGAAGGCTTCCTGGATGGTCAGAGGCTCCCCTAAGGCTGCCGAGTAGGCAAAGTGAGAACTTGCTTGCAGGCGGCTACTGGATTTTATTCCCCCCGGAAATTTTGAGGTTGGAATTGTCGAATTCCGTGCGTTGCGCTTGTTGCGTTGGTAGCGATCCGTAGGCAGTGGTTGTTGTTGTTGCGCTTCGAAGCGAACTTGTTGTGGAACCCGATTATGTTATGACTACGGTGGTACCATTGGTGAATTTTGCATCTGTGGGACAATATTATGGATGCTATCTAAAATGACATATTCTTGTACTTTTTGCTTCTTCTACTGTGTTGTTTTGGAAATCTTGATTCCTCTCTATATCTTGTTGCTATGCTGCCATGCTGCGCTAAGTCAGACATCGCAGCTAGAAACCTTGAGCACTCTACACTTGTTGCTGTGCTGCTATGCTGCTCTGATCTGACATCGCAGCTGCGCTGCTCTAATATCACAGCTGCGCTGACAGATCATAGCAGTCATAGCAGTCATAGCAGTCGTAGCACAGTCATAGCTGCTATAGCAGTTTGCGCAAGAAAGGTGCTCTGATTAAGAGTCAGTTTGTGTGAAGATAAATTGACGGGGACATGATTTAGTGAGTATGTAACTCGAAAGGGAGTTCACAGATTCGGTGCACTTCAAGCACACGTGTCGGTCCGTGAGAAAGTCAAGTTTGGTTGTTCTAGAAGAAAAGGTACAGTTACATTTGAGGACCAAAGTTACACGTGGAGGTTCATCTTCAGTGATGAAAGAATACGTGGAAAGCGGACGAAGTCCGAAGTCATTTTTGAAGAGAAGTATTGACTGTACCGTCATTTCAGCGGACGAACTTTAACCGCGTACTATTTCATTACTAGCAGGGGAGTCTTGCCTTTACAGGGGTGAAGGTGGTCTGAGTTTTTGTTTGCCAGGGTGGCAGTTATTCTTGCTGAAAGACAAAGGGGTCAGGGTTATCCTAGAGGCTTCGTGTGAGCTGCCTACTCTAAGGTCCTATGGAGGTCTTAGAGTTACAGTGGCATGACTTCGCGCCGCGTGGAAGGATGACATTCGGTCGCGTGAATTCCGGGGAATGTACGGACAAGTGGAAAAGTGACACGCGTCCATTTAGTGGCCTTGTTGTACACACGCAATACAGAAAGGACATCGGCAGTAGTACCTTTCTGTACTTTACAATCATATGATTGGTTTGTACTTCAGTATATAGGGGCTGTGAGAGGGGTTTAGGACTTAGCAAATTTGGTAGGTAGTCACCTCTCTCTAACAGAACTTTGTATAAAATTGGCATTTTTGCGGCTCATAACTTATTGGTTGGTTGGTCGTTTTCAGTGATTCTTTTTGCTGCGGACTCAACGGAGTCCAAGCTACACATAGGTGCGGTCAAATTGTCAGTTTGCCTTCCTGGACTGCAGTGGTTGTGGCTTGAAGTGGGTTAGTTAAATACTATCTAGAGGCTTCTTGTATTCTGTAGTCAAATGGACGACACAGAATTACAGGTTATGGGCCCAACCTCTTGGGTGCCCACCTTCAATGGATCTGGGTTCATCTATTGGGAAGCCATGATGATGGGAACTTTGTGAAAAAAACGATAGTGGGGTATCGTCAGTGGACAATTGAAACGTCCACCTTCGGGAACTCCACTACCATTTGGAGGAGTAAGGTTTTTTGCAGCAACGCGTGCCTTAGCAGAGGAGGCAGATGATTGGGACAGCAGTGTGTCCAAAAAGGGGAAAAGGAAGGAGACACTCCTCACTCCTATTGCCACAGTACCGTGAGCGGCGACCGGGAAGACCTAGGAGAACGATACTCAAATGTGGGAGGATGTAAACATGGTTGCCAAGAACTTCATTCTGAGGCACCTCACTCAAGCTTTGGCCAACCCTCATTTTCACATTTACAAGGTCGAGGAGTTGTGGGTGTGTTTGGTGGAGATCTATAGAGCTGAACTATTTAGGAGCTCCAGCTGGCTGAGCAAAATCTAGTGAGTTACACTTACAAAGGAGGAAAGATGTTAGACTACTGTAATGATCTTTCTTGTTTGTATATGGAGATGGAAAGTAGTAGATGGACAAGTACAATGAAAATGCAAGTTAACACTCTCATAATGAAGTTACCAAACGAGTATGAGAACATAGTGTACGAAGTACAGGAAATGACTGATAGTGCATGGAAATAGAATACACTGGTCCAGATGATGCTTGTGCAGGAAAACACTATAGAGATAAGGAGAGGAGGAAAGAGCATTCAAGCTCTAGCTCTAGGAGAGGACCGATGGGGGAAGGACTCGAAGAAACCGTACAATAGGAAAAGAGATCAGTCTGGAGGACCAAGGCCCCCAAAGGGCTTTTGTCATTTTTGCAAAAAGTCAGGACACTTTATCGCGAATTGTGTCAAGCTACCGGAGCCAAGGCTCCAAGAGAACCTTGGAGGGGGTTCTTCCGGAGGGAAGAAAAAAACACTTGTGGTCACAAAAGTGATAGGAGAAACCGAGGATGAGTCTTCTGAGGAGGATGGGGGGTTTCTTCTTGACGATTGCTTGGAGGAGAAGGAGATCCCTCACAGACAAAAGTGTGCCCTTGGAGCAATTGTAGAAGTTCCACGGAATGATGGATCATCGACTCAGGTGCATCAATGCATATATGTCGTGATAAGGAACTCTTCACTAAGCTAAGAAAGATCCCTACCGTAGAGATATAGTATGGGGATGAGAGAGTGGTTACTGCAAATCTAGTGGGGTCAGTAGATCTGAAAGTCTTAGTGGAGGGTAAGACTTCTATACTCACATTCTCATATGTACTCTACATTCCTCAGCTGAGTAAAAATCTTGTCTTTACGTCTGTGTTAGATGAGAAAGAGTTTGATACCTTCACTAGAAAAGGAGTCTTTACAGCTAAGTATAGGGATGAAGTTTACTTCACGGCAGATAAGGGTAGCCAAGGAATGTTTAGGCTTAACCTAAGAAATGAAAAGTAGAATGCTTACTATGTTGGTGTTCCTAAGTTGATGATTTGGCATAAACGATTGGGGCATGTGCATTTCGATAGGTTGAGGGAAATGAAAAAGCTTGGGGTAGTAGATGGAATTTAGTTTGGGGATAATGAAATGATGAATGATTGTAGTGGCTGTGCTCAAGGTAAGGCTGACAGACTTCCCTTTCCCAAAGCCACCACATTTAGAGGTGAGAAAGTACTAAATTTCGTCCACAAAAATATTTGGGGACCTGCAAAAGTACCTTCGGTTGGAGGAAAAAGGTTTTTGATGACAATACCGATGACTGGTCTAGATACTCTTGAGTGTATATTCTAAAAAAAAAGTCTTAAACATCAACTTACTTCAAAGAATATAAAACCTAGAGAGAGAAGTTGCATGAAACCCCCATTAAGAGAATAAGGAGATATAATGGGGGGGAATATACCTCTAACCAGTTTGAGGAATATCTCAGGGATGAGGGAGTGAAGCACCAAAAAACTGTTCCATATAACCCAGAACAAAATGGGGTAGCTGAGAGGTTCAGTCGAACACTACGAGATAGTGCATGCAATATGTTGGCCGACAAGAAAATAAGATGTTGGCCGACAAGAAAATAAAAAAGAGATTTTGGGCAAAGGGTATGAACTGTGCCAACTACATTTAGAATAGAGTCTTTACCTCAGCTGTAAAGGGAGTGACACCTTATGAGAGATGTGTTGGAAGGAAACGAGATATCTCACACGTTAAAGTATTCAGTAACTAAGTTTACAATCTTGACACGGATAAGAAAAACTAGAAACTAGATGTTAAGGGAAAACCTGGATACTTTGTGGGATATGATGAGGATGTTGTAGAAATTAATGGTCTTTTAAAGTATTTTCTAGGTCTGAATAGAAATAAGAAAGAAGCCGAGGCAGTCTACCTCTAACTTCTCTCTCCAACTTCTCAAACTTGTCGCAGTCACTGAGAAATTAGAGAGGGAGCTAGAGCCATGGCTACCTAGGCTATCGAAAGGTTTACGGGAAAATATATTTAGGGGTTTTATTTTACTAAAAGATATGTGCCGGCGGCAGGATTTGAACCTAGTACGTGCCCGCCGGCAGACAGCCAGTAGCCAGTAGCCTTAGCCGTTAAGTCTAAGAGTAATGTTATGTACTATATGGTTTGATAATTACTTAAACATTTATACGTAGGATAGTTCATTTAACTATAACTCTTTACGGGAGACATATATCCAGTAAATGTAAAAGTACGGATTCCGGTACGGATAAGAAACCAATACCGCGCATTTAATTCTTTAGTGAAACGAATACCGCGCATGCATTTATTACGGCTACGATTAAATGTGAATTTAATCGGACGGCCGTAATTAACGCCGAGATCTCGGAAGAGGATTTCGGAGGTTTATGGTCATCGCCACATCGGATGACACGTGGCGGAATGACATTGGATCGCAGCATCTTCGAGGATTAGAGGAGCAAATCCGGACATACCACGTGTCGACATTTAGGCCATGTCGTATAATGGCCGTACATAAAGTACACCGGCAGCTGTACTTTTTTGTACGGAGCTCCATTCTGATTGGCTCCGTACATCAGTAGATAGAGTCTGTGAGAGAGATAGGACTTAGAAAAATTAGAAGATAGGACCCTCTCTCCCAGAGAGCTTCTGTACAAAAGGTCAACTTTGACCCTCCATAACTTACTGCTCAGGGGAGCAAATTCAGAGATTCTTTTTGATATCCACTCAGGGGAGTCTTATCTTCACAGGGGTGTAGTTGGTAAGAGTTTTTGTCTGCCACGGTGGCAGTTATTTTTGCTGAAACACAAAGGGGTCAAGGTTATCCTAGAGGCTTCTTGGAAGCTGTCCACTCTGGGGACTTAAGGAGGTCTCACAGTTTCAGATGTTAAGGGGTATAGAGTCTATGACTTAGAAGATATCATTCTGGTCTAATACGTAGTTGTCATGGATGAAGAGAAGTCATTTGACCCCTTCAAATATACAAAGAAGATAAGAATCTGATTTGAGTCCGAAAGTGAGGAGAACTCGGTCGTTCTAGAAAGGGACATGAGTGAAACCATGATTGCAAACTCAGGGGAGATCGGAGATACAGGAGACTCACCATAAACCTCACATACTCTTATGGGCTTCGACGAGATAGAATAAGTGGGACTAGAACCGACTTCCATGGACAGGGGAGCGGATGAGACAGTGAGGAGAAATCCAAAACTTCCATCTATTCCAACTTCGGAGTTTGAGGGAGGGAGAAGGAGAAGCAAAAGGATACAGGAAAATCATGTCGCTCATAAGGTAACTAAGTTATCTCAACTAGATGAGCATCAATCTTTTTTGGAAGCAGTGAATAGTCCAGAAAAAGAAAGATGGATTAGAGCCATAAATGATGAGATGGCCTCCATCATCGAAGAAAATACTTGGGAACTACCGTATTGTCCTCCAGACAAAAAACTTATTTGGTGTAAATGGGTATTTAAACTAAAATTAAACCCAGATAATAACATTTAGAGATATAAGGCTAGATTGGTAGCGAATGGGTTCACCCAAAAATAGGGGAATGACTATGAGAAGACCTTTGCTCCAGTTGTTCAGTTCCCATCAGTAAGGATTCTCCTCAGTCTGGCTGCAGCGGAAGACATGGAAATACACCAGATAGACAATAAGACTGCTTTTCTTAATGGTGAGTTAGAGGAAAAAAAATTCATTTGGCAACCCGAGGGGTTCGTGGAGGAAGGAGAATAGAGCAAAGTCTGCAGGCTGATAAAGTCCTTGTATGGACTGAAGCAGGCTCCCCGATAGTGGAATAAGAAACTAGATGAGTTTCTCACCTGTCCAGGATATATCAGGATCAGCTCAGACAATTCTATCTATATGTTTGAAGATGAGAATGGTGTCATTTTTATTGCAATTTATGTGGATGATTTGCTTCTGTTGAGTAAATCTTTGGAAAAGATCAATAAGTTAAAGAAAGATCTTAGAAGCAGATTTGATATGAAGGATTTAGGGGAGGCAAGATATATTTTGGGGATTCAAATGGAGAGAGATAGGGGGAAGAAGATTATCAAACTTACTCAGAAAGAAGCAATAGGTAATATGCTTGAGAAATTCCAGATATAAAATGCTAACGGTTGTACCACTCCTATGGACTTGAAAAGAGTAAGTGATGGGAGTGTAGAAGGAGGAGTGATAATCTTAGATGATCAAATGAGTCTAGAGGAGAGCGGCTTTATGAAGTCTATTCCTAATAGACAAGCCGTAGGAAGTTTAATTTATTTGATGAACTGTACCACGTCTAACATAGCGGCAGCAGTTCGAGTACTCAATACGAGTCGAATTCATCATAGGATGAGAGACTAGGAGGCAGCCAAGAGAGTCATGAGATATCTGGTGGGAACCAGAGAGTTATGATTGCATTTGGGAGGGGATCACACTGACATCACAACTTGGAGTGATGCCAGTTATGGGGACGCACCTATGAGAAGATGCACTTCTGGGTATGTGTTGTATGTTTGGGAAGGTGCTTGCTATTGGAGCTGTAAGCAACAAAAGGTGGTGGCTCAATCTACTATGGAGGGTGAGTACATGGCCTCTTGTTCTGTTGTGAAAGAGTTGATATGGGTCGAGTCCTTGTTGCAAGAAGTGGGGTATATGAAAGAGGGAGTGCATGAAGTGTTTTCTGTTAATCAAGCTACCATTGCAGTTGCAGCTAATCCAAAACATCATTTTAAGGCTAAGCATATGGACGTAAGATTGAGTTTTGTAAAAGAAAAAGTTGAGAATAAGATTGTGAATCTTGTATATAGAACTTATAAGGAAATGGTAGTTGATATGATTACAAAACGAGTGCCTTCTCCCAAGTTAAAATATTGCAGAGAAAAGTGTAGATTAAAACTGAAGTTAAAGTTAGACTAGAAAATAAGGGGAGTGTTGAAATAACTAGTTTTTAGGTATTTTCTAGGTCTATAATATTAGCGGAAACCGATAAAGAAAATATAGGCAGCTTACCTCCATCTCTTCTCTCTTGCCCCCATACTTGTTGTAGTCAATGAAAGAGAGAGAGAGAGAGCGATAGAGCCATGGCTGCCTCAGCTCCATAGAAAGGACTAAATAGTGACTTAAGTCACTCTCAACAAAAGGTTGAATTCGACGCGATTCGAACCTCCGACTCGCAGAGCGCGGCGTAGCCGTTAGCTTTAAGCAGTCTGTCGTAGACTTTGGTAAGTGATATAGGGTTTGATATTTATTTAAACTATTGTATGGTACTGAAATCAATTAACTGGAATTTGAACAAAGGAACATAGAACTTGTTAAAGTATGGTGCAGACGTCATTTCGCACGAAACAAATGAATCGGACATTTGTTTCGACGGTCAACATTTAATAGTGGATTTAATCCGACGGCACATATTATCGCCGAGATCACGGAATGGTCACTTTGGCTATTATGGACGTGGCATGACTTGGCGTCGCGTGGAAGGATGACATTCGGTCGCAGGAATTCCGGGGAATGTACGGACAAGTGGAAAACTACCACGCGTCCACTCAGTGGCCTTGTCGTACAAAGGTTCTATAGAAAAGACATCGGTCGTAGTAACTTTCTGTACTTTACAGTCATATAATTAGTTCGTACTTTAGTAGATAGGGGATGTGAGAGGGGTTTAGGACTTAGCAAATTTGGTGGGCAGTCACCTCTCTCTAAGAGAGCTTTGTATAATATTAGCATTTTTGCCGACTCGTAACTTATCAGCTAGATGGCCGTTTTCAATGATTCTTTTTGCTGCGGACTCAGGGGAGTCAAGGATGCACATGGGTGCAGTCAAACTATCAGTTTGCCTTCCTAGACAACAGTTGTTGTGGCTGTAAGTGGGTTAGTTAAATACTATCTAGAGGCTTCTTGTATTCTGTAGTCCAATGGAGGACACAGGACTCCAAGCCTCTGTCATACTCGGAGGTAGTAAACAGTCTAGAGAAAGACAGATGGATTAGAGCCATAAATGATGAGATGGCCTCTATCATGGAAGCAAATACTTGGGAACTAGCGGACTGTCCTTCGGAAAAGAAAACTGATTGGCGGTAAATGGGTGTTTAAACTAAAACTGAACCCAAATAATGTTATTGAGAGGCATAAGGCTCGATTGGTAGCAAAGGGGTTCACCCAAAAAGAGGGGATTGACTATGAGGAGACCTTTGCTCTAGTTGTTTGGTTCCCATCAGTAAGGATTCTCCTCAGTCTGGCAGCAGTGGAAGACATGGAAAAACACCAAATGGATATTAAGACTGCTTTTCTTTATGGTTACTTAGAGTAAGAAATTTTCATAAGGCAACGAGTGGGATTTGTGGAAGAAGGAGAAGAGAGCAAAGTGTATAGGCTCATAAAGTCCTTTATGTGGACTGAAGCAGGAACCCCGACAATGGAACAAGAAACTAGACAAGTTTCTCATCGGTCTGGGATATATTCGGATCACCTTCTACCATTCTATCTATATGTTTGAAGATGAGAATAGTGTTATTTTTATTGCAATTTATGTGAATGATCTGCTTGTGCAGATTAAATCTTTGGAAAATATTAATAGGCTAAAGAAAGATCTTAGAAGCAGATTTGATATGAAGGATTTAGGTGAGGCAAGATACATTTTGGGGATCCAAATGGAGAGAGATAGGGGGGAAAAGATTATTAGACTCACTCAAAAAGAAGGAATTGGTAATATGCTTGAGAAATTCTAGATGGAAAAGGCTAACAGTTATACCACTCCCATGGACTTGAAAAAAATAATTGATGGGGGTGTAAAAAGAGGAGCGATGATCTTAGACGATCAGATGAGTTCAGAGGAGAGAGAGTTTATGAAGTCTATCCCTTATAGACAGGCCATAAGAAGTTTGATCTATTTTATAAACTGTACTAGGCCGGACATAGCAGCAACAGTTGTAGTCCTTAGTAGGAGTCTTAATGACCCTAGAAAGAGATAGTGGGAGGCACCCAAGAGAGTCATGAGATATTTGGTTGGAACCAAATAGTTATGGTTGCATTTGGGAGGGGAGCACACTGACATCACTACTTGGAGTGATGCCAGCTATGGGGACGCACCTATAAGAAGATGCACTTCTAGGTATGTTTTGTATGTGGGAAAAGGTGTTTGCTGTTGGAGCAACAAGCAACAAAAGGTGGTTCCTCAATCTACAATGGAGGTTGAGTTCATAGCCTCTTGTTCTGCTGTGAAATAGTTGATGTGGGTCAAGTCCTTGTTGCAAGAGCTGGGGTATATGAAAGAGGGAGTGCATGAAGTGTTTTGTGATAACCAACTTGCCATTGCAATTGCAGCTAATCCAAAACATCATTTTAGGCTAAACATATGGACATAAGATTGAGATTTGTGAGAGAAAAAGTTGAGAACAAAATTGTGAATCTTGTATATAGATCTGATGAGGAAATGGTGGTTGATATGACGACAAAATCTGTGCCTTCTTCCCAGTTCAATTATTGCAGAGAAAATTGTGGATTAAAATTGAAGTTAAAGTCAGGCTAAAATATAAAAGGAGTGATCAAATTATAAGATCTTTAAGGTATTTTCTAAATCTGAATTTATTAGTAAAAACAGGAAAAGTAAAAGCGCAGGCAGCCTGCCTCCACATCTTCCCTCTACCCCCCATACTTTTTGTAGTCACAAAAGGATAGAGAGGGTGGTGGAGCCATGGCTGCCTCAGCTCCATAAGCAGGACTTAAAAGTGACCTAAGTCACTCTCAACAAAAGGTTGAGTGCGGCAGGATTCGAACCTCAGACCGGCAAAGCGTGGCGTAGCCGTCAGCTCTAACCGGTCAATTGTAAGAGTTCGTTACATTACATGGGGTACGATTTATATTTTAACATTGAACAGAACACTAATCCGATAAACGTAACTATGAAAAGGGAACATATAGACATAGCAGATTGAGTGCGTACATCTAATCGGCCGCACAAAATAAATGATTCAGACATTTATTTTAACGACATACATTAAAAGTCGGTCTTCATCCGACGGCGCTTATCGTCGCCGAGGTCCTAGAATGGTCACTTTGGCGGTTTTGGGACGTGGCGTGACGTTGCGTGACCTAGCAATACGTGGCAAGATTGAATTGAGAAGCGGGGATCCCGAACGACATATGGATGATTTAGACAGCGACACGCGTCCACTCCATGGCCTTGTCGTACAGAGGCCGTACAAAAAGTATATCAGCCACAGTACTTTTTGGTACTTTACAGTATCTTGATTGGAGCATACTCTACTAAATAGGGTTTGTGAGAGAGATGTATGACTTAGAATATTTTTAGACAGTCACCTCTCCCTTTGGATTTTTGTACAAATTGGCATCTTTGCCGGCTCAAAACTAATCTGTTGGTTGGCCGTTTTCACTGATTGGTTTTTGCTACGGACTAAGGGGAGTCCATGCTGCACAACGATGCATTCAAACTTTCAGTTTGCCTTCTAGGGCAGCAGTTGTTTTGGCGTGAATTGGGTTAGTTAAAAACTATCAAGAGGCTTCCTGTATTTTGTAGTCCAATGGAGGACACAAAATTGCATCTTTAGGGTTGATGGCAGCTTTAGTTAGGGTTTTGGGAGTCTCATCATTGAAACCTCCCTGCGTCAGAGTGTTCGAGGGTATCGCAACATTCAAAACTTTGTCAAATGCAAGATTGCAACGATATCACCGGTTCGACGTCGCTATTGTTACGATTCCCAATTTCGTCGTTGCGATCCTCTATCAGGGCTGCAGCGATAATGCAATTCTCTGACAACGTAGCTACTATTCTGCGATATTGTGGTTGGGTAGCGATAGCGCTGCGGTCTTTCGTCAGCGCTGCTGCGTTCCATTGCTAAGCCCCAAAGATGACTGCGACGGTTGCAACATTGGGATTCGTTTTTCGTAGGTGTCCGTTGTGGCTTCCCCTCCGGGTAGGCTGAGTGTCCGCACTTTGTTGAAATCGGCGCAGTAATTCCGGGGCATGGAGATTGTTTTCATAACCCCAAGAATCGTCTTCTGCATTGTAACCTTTCCACCGAATCAAGTGTTGCGTAGTATGCGATGGCTCTCGTCGTAATTTGCAGGACTAGAGAATCTCTTCTCCTCATATTCATGCGCGTTATTTTGAACTGAGAGAAGAGGTGTATGGCGAAGCCGATTTTGGAAACACTGAATCACGATTGCGGAATGGCTTGCGAGGGACACGTGAAAGACATTATGTATTTTATATGCTGATGGAATGTCGAGGTTATAAGAAACAGCATTGACCTTAGAGAGTATAGTAAATGGCCTTGTGAATCTTGATGCCAACTTCGTAGAGAGAGCATGTGGGAGGGAGAGGTTTGCCATATTCAACCTTACCTTGTCCCCAACACGAAAGTCAATGTTCTTTCGATGAGTGTCGGCTTGAGATTTGTGACGACTCTTCGCTTGTTGGAGGACCGTCGCCGCATTCTCCAAGTTGATACTCAGCTCCTTGACAAAGTCTACTGCAGGAGGTGTGCTATCGTCGGTTGCGATCAGATTGTGGGGAAGGGTTAGCTTTCGGCCGTTAAGAGAGAAGGGCGTAGCATTAGTGGAAGAATGGGCTGCACTGTTGTATGCAACTTCAATCGCTGCCAGATGTTTCGCCCAATCTATTTGGTGTACCGACACGTAAGGGCGTAGAGCCTCCTCCTATGTCCTGTTCACTATCTTTGTGTGTCCATCAGTATGAGGGTGATAAGCGGTGGACATAACCAATTGTGTCACCCAGATAGCAAACAGATTCCAGTAGGTGTGGCTAACGAATTTTCAGTCGCCGTCGTTGACAATCTACTTAAGAAGTCCGTGGTGACCGAATATCTCACGGAAAAAAAGATCCGCGACATCTCAAGCTGTAGCCGTGTTTTTTGTGGGGAAAAAATGGGCCATCTTCGTAAGATAGTTGACGAGAAAAAAAATGGAGTCGTAGTCATCTGGTCATATTAGAAAAGCGACCATAAAGTTTATCAAGATTGCTTCCCAAACGACGGATGGTGTGGGGAGGGGCTGCGAGAGTCCTTGACAACCCGGATCCGTTTTATTCTTGTTGCAAGAGTCACAAGTTCGGAAATACTCCGCAATTTTCTTTGTCATATTTGGCCAATAATACGCTTCCGCAACTCGTGCTGTAGTTTTGTCTCGCCCAAAGTGTCCGCTGAGGGGTTCATCATGGCTTAATTACAAGATACTATGCCGTAACTCTTCATTTGTGGGAATATACAATCAGGTTATTTGACTTAGTTTGTACCGCCACATGCCGTTGGCAGTTTGACCAATATCTTTCTTTTGGTGAGTTCCGCAATTATGTCGTCGTCTTAGTATGCCGCCTTAATTGTGTCCAGCCACTTTTCGTCCACTTGCACCATACACGTGATAGTGTTGACTTTTTGGTCGTAAAGTTTGTCGGCGGCAATAGTATCCGCTTCCAACGAATCATCCCTACGTTCTTGCGATAGCTACGATAGATCCGCTGCGGTCAGCGCAACAACACCTGGTCTCTTTGAAACCGCATCGGCAGGATTCGTTTTACAGGGCTTGTATTCGATGGTTAACTCAGGTCCGAAATTTTGTAGGAATGTCATCCATCGAGCCTGTTTCTTGGATAACTTCGGATAACTGACTGACCACATGGCTTAAAAAGGCCATCTCTTCCTTTAAAAACTCACATTTGCTCATTTTGGCGTACAATTTATTCTCCCTTAGGATTTGTAACACAGTTATCATGTGCTTGACATGGTTCTCTAGTGTTTCACTTTACAATAGGATGTCAACCAAGAAGACTATTATCAATGCGTCAAGATATTGCCGGAAGATAGAACTCATCAAGAGCATAAAGGTGGCGGGGGCATTAGTCAATCCAAATGGCATGACTAAGAATTGGAAATGACTGTACCGCGTTTTGAACGCAGTCTTCTCCACATCCTCTTCCACAACTCTAATCTGGTGGTATCCACTACGCAAATCTATCTTAGAAAAATACCTAGCACCCGTTAGTCTGTCTAACAACTCGTCAATCTTGGGAAGTGGATACGCAATATTTGACCATTAATTTATTTAGCGCTCGATAGTCCACACACATACGAAAGCCTCCATCTTTCTTGGCCACAAAAAGAACGAGGGCTTCATAAGGTGACTTGCTCGGTTCAATGGCTCCGGCCTCGATCAACTCCAAAAGTTGCTTTTTGAGTTCATCTAACTCGGTATAACTCATCTTATACATCGTGTTTGTCGGGGGCACTCTTCAATGGATAAGCCCAATTTTGTGGTCCACGTCGCGTTTCGAAGGTTAACCTTCCAAGAATTTCTAGGGAAAGACATCAGCATACTCCTCGAGAAGTTTTGTCACGACTTCTAAGGCCTCAACGGAAGTCTTTCTTGCGTCGTTCTTTTTTTTAGAGTCGAAGTCGAGATCTTTTCTTGTCCACTCCTCCGGAATCTCCTCTTTCACTTCCTCCACAGGCTGTACAACTGCCATTCCAATTGTTTCCCCTTTTTTAAGTGCCCTCTTAAGCTGCAAAGCCGAAAGCAAGCCTACCTCTTCCATACCTTTACCAACCACCATGGTGTCTACCTCATACTCTTTTTCGCCTTTCTTAACCCTCATACTGTTGTTCCTCGAATCAATTGTCGAATTCCACTTTTGGAGCCACACCCTCCCCAAGATTACCTCATGATCCCCGAGCAGTAATACGTGGAGCATCTCATACCAACATAAGCTCCCCAAACTAACATGCAATGGAGGTGTGCGATAAGTGATCCCTAGAGAGATGCCATCGGCTAGTTGGACTAATTGCTGATCTGGAACAACTACGAGAGGCAACTTCAACTTCTTCACCATCTTCTCGTTGATGAAATTCCCCGACGCTCCAGAGTCAACCATGAAGCTAATTATGCTACCCCCAATCTTCCCTTGAAAAACCAAGGGGTCTCCACCTTTTCCAGCTAATCTCATGACATTACGTTTGCCTTTTTCTGGGGTCTTTTCTCCTTGGGCATTCGCTGGCCATATGGTTCGGGGAACCATACTGGAAGCATTATTTGTTTTGCCTCCTCTTTTGGAGCTCCTTGGGGGACAGGTCATTGGTCTTCTTCTTAGTGGTTTTCTCCTTCTATTTAATACTGTTGATCGAGTCCTCGTCCTCCTTAATTCCTCCCAGTTCCATAGGGGTCGGGCCATCATCCTTTCGGCTTCCTCCGTAACTACTCAATCAAAAATGATAGGACCTACGAAGAGTGATGTCTACGGAGTCGGTCTGTTCCGTGAACTGAACAATTGCCGAGAAACTAGGAGTCGTTATTTGTCGTGCAAGCCACTATTCCATATCCCTCCAAATAGACGTTTGAGTCCCTTAACATTTTGATCAACCGCTTCATCCTCTGTCATCGTTAGGATTTGAACCTTGCATTCTAAGAATCGTTGCGTGTACTCTAAAACTGACAACACCGAAATCCTATCTCTAATAGCTTTGACGGTGTTCACTGGTTGCGAGCAATCACGAAGAGAAAGAACAAATAAAAGTTTTATCAGCGGGTACCTCGCCATCTTCCACCATTGCTCTCCACCACGCTCTTGCTGCCCCCTTCAATAAACCTCCCGCATAGTGAATCTTATCCCGATCTGACAGCTTAGAAAATTCTCCAGATAGTTTGCCATCAAAAAAAACCACGCATCGGGATTGTTGTGCTAGGCAGGGTCGAACTCTTCGGGCAATCTTAACTTCGGTCTCCTCAAATCTCTCTATGCTTCCATGTGCTCGATCACGAAGACAAGTTTCCAAAGTTGCGACATTTCACTCAGGTGAGCATTCTACAATCTAACGTTTTTCAATTCTTGAAGGATTTGCTCCAATATATCAGCAATGGAGACACCATGACCTTCCATACTGTCGATTCACGAGGAATAACTTTGATACGAATGTAAAAAGGTTGCCTAGACACCACGTCTATGATGCACAGCGAAATATTCCCAAATATTCACTCGTAGCAATAGCAAGGCTACACAGTGTACAGAAAGAAAATTGAATATTTATTAATCAACAAGAGATTACAAGATTTAATGCTCGCTGTCAGAAGTCTATTTGCAAAAAAATGTCTCTTCACGAAATTTACTTACTATTTAATCTAGCTACTTGCTAGTCAATCCGGTACTAAAGCTGGTCAACTATATACACGTGTACACTCTTCATTAATTTCATTATCCACACTAGGTTCTAGAACTATACAGTACATTTTGCTACGTTGATATACTGCTAAGTTGCATTGCTATGCTGCGCTAGTCTGACATCGCAGCTGCGCTGCTCTAACATCGCAACTACAGCAGCTTCTCAACTCCTCTTCCATTCTGTAACCCTATTACATAGACTGGTCGTAGGAATTTTGATCTACTTTATGAACTATAGAAGGTCGGACATAGCGGCAGCAGTTGGAGTCTTCAGTATGAGTCTTAAAAATCTCAAGAAGAGAGATTCAGAGGCAGCCAAGAGAGTAATGAGATATCTAGTAGGAACCTAAGAGTTATGGTTCCATTTGGGAGGGGAGCACACTGATATCACTACTTGGAGTGATGCTAGTTATGAGGATGCACCTATGAGAAGATGCACTTTTAGGTGTGTGTTGTATGTTGGGGAAGGTGCTTGTTGTTGGAGAAGTAAGCAACTAAAGGTGGTTGCTCAATCTACTATGGAGGCTGAGTACATGGCCACTTGTTCTGCTGTAAATAGTTAATGTGGGTCAAGTCCTTGTTGCACGAACTGGGGTATATTAAGAAGGGAGTGCATGAAGTTTTTTGTGATAATCAGGTTGCCATTGCAATTGTAGCCAATCCAAAGCACCATTTCAAAGCTAAACATATGGACATACGATTGAGTTTTGTGAGGGAAAAAGTAGAAAACAAAATTGTAAATCTTGTGCATAAATCTGATGAAGAAATGGTGGCTGATATGATGACCAAACTTAAGCCATCTCCCAAGTTAAAGTGTTGTAAGGAAAAGTGTGGACAAAAACAGAAGTTGAAATTAGACTAGAAAATAAGGGGAGTATTGAAATAGCTAGATTTATAATGTATTTTCTAGGTCTAATTAGTTTATTGAAAAAGGCAAGACAAGCGCAAGTAGCCTACCTCTAACACTTCTCTCTAGCCCCCATACTTGTTGTAGTCACTAAAGGAGAGAGAGAGTGATGGAGCCATGGCTGCCTCAGCTCTATAAGTAGGACTAAAGAGTGATATAAGTCACTCTCAACAAAAGGTTAAGTCTAGCAGGACTCGAACCTCCAACTGGTAGAGCGAGGCGTAGCCATCATCTCTAACCTGTGTGTGGTAGAAGTTCGCTATTATACATAAGGTGTGATAAATATATAAACAGTAATATGATTGTTAATTCAATTAACGTAATTATGAATGAGGGAACATAGAACTAGTTGAAAATATAGCGCAAACATGATCTCCGCACAAAACAAATGAATCAAACATTTATTTTTACTGTTCACATTAAATGCCAATTTTTTATCCAATTGCACATATCATCGTCGAGATCCCGGAATGGTCACTTTCGCGGTTTTCGGACGTGGCATGACCTAACGCCACGCAGAGAGATAACATTTGGTAGCGAAATTTCCGAGGAACATAAGGACGAGTAAAACGTGGACACGCGTCCACTCAATGGCCTTGCCATACACAGGCTGTACAGAAAGTACATCGGACGTAGTACCTTTCTGTACTACAAAGTGATTTGATTGGATAGCACTATATTAGATAGGGGTTGTGAGAGGGGTTTACGACTTAGTAATTTTTCTGTAAATAGTCACCTCTCTCTTTGAGAGTTTGTATAAATTGGCATCTTTGCCACCTCATTACTTATCGGCTAGTTCTCCGTTTTTCAGTGATTCTTTTTGCTACGGACTCAGAGGAGTCTAAGCTGCACAGGGGTGCAATCAGACTGTCAATTTATCCTCTCGGACAGCAGTGGTTGCGGCTAAAAGTGGGTTAGCTAAAAGTTATCTAGAGGCTTCTTGAATTTTGTAGTCTAATGGAGGACACAAATTTGCAGTGACGGTTGTCAACGACTACAATTTGTATTGTCCTAACTTATTTTTTGTAATTGCTTATGACGTCGCATGTTTTACCGTGATATTGTAGACGTACCGCCTTCCAGTCTATATCTTTTCTTGATTGAAACAGATTCCCTTTGCTTTTGCGTCTCTTGTCTAACATATGTGAAATGGCATCCGAATTTTGAGACCCATGCAAAAATAAATTCGTACCAGACAAAAACGGACAAAACAAAATAAATTATGTACTTTTTTTGGTCGTACTTAACGCAAACAGACAAAACATTGTGAATCGTGTACTTTTCCTCGTCGCTTGAAATTGTACGATTTTTTTTTTTAATTTCAACACGTGCAAATTTGTGATTTTATGTGTTTAGCAAAAATAGTTTGATTTAAAACACATCGTCGATATGTTTGAAAGAAAAGTTTAAAGATGACTTTTTTTTATGTGGCCGTGGGTCGAAAAACTCAAAACGACAACATTTGGTACATTCTTACTTCAAAAACGATTTTTTTGTACCGTTATAATTTGAGTGGGACGGCGTAAAGTTTTACAAGAAAACGACAAAAAAAACCCTTACTATGGCACATGGGGACATACCGTTCACATTTAAAATAACGAAGGCCTAAGTAACCATTTTATTTTTGGACATTGAAACACTTTTGAAAAGTATACCGTAAAATTTGCGCTAAAATTCATAATAACATTGTAAAATTTCGGTTACATGGGCACACGGCCCAAAGGTGTGTGCCCATGTAACAAAAAATTTAGAATGTTACTTTGGATTTTAGAACATGTCTTACGCTGTACTATTAAAAATGTTCCTTTGTCAATCATTACTTAGACCTTCGGTACTTGAAATATGTTGCAGTTGTAGACGTCTACAAAATGTGCGACGTAGTACGAAACGAAATGTAGACGACTACAAAACTTCCTAAAATTGTTAACGTCTACAAAAACGGCAACGATTGTCGACGTTGAGGTTTTTGTGACATTGTAGATGTTTAGGGTTTTGTGACATAGCGAAGTCATACTACCTTGTGACGTCATCAGTACATAAACTTTTTGCCATGGCGTCCCGATTTCTTTTTCTTATCTTTTATCATTAAGACAAAATATTAAAAAAAAAAAGAAAAAATATATCTTGCATTTGATACTATTATTACCGCATTTTATTTAGAGAAGAGAGAAAGAGGGTGTTGAAATTTAAGTATTTTCTAGGTCTAGAGATTGTAAAATAAAAAACAAAAGAGGAGACACTGACAGCTTGCCTTTAACTCTTCACTCAAGTCCCAGACTAGTCGCAATCACTAAAGACTTGATGAGGAGTTAGATCCATGGCAGCCTAGGTTGTCCAAAGAGGACAAGAAGGCAAATCTTGATAGAGTTACCTAAAATGTTTGACGAACCCAAGATTTGATCCAGATACCTGCCGTCCGTCAAATTAGCCGATAGCCTTGGCCTATAAGACTAGGATTAGTGGTAGGATATAATAGGTTTGATAAATATTTATTTTTTCACACGTAGACTAGTTCATTTAACAGGATATAGACACGTAATACATAGATATAATTTTTATACAATTTAAATGTATTATATAAACAGATACCTCGCATTTGTTTTGAACACGAAAACAAATACCGCGCGTATATTTTCAACAGCTATAATTGTATCCGGTTTTGATCTAAAGGCCACAAGAGGCGCCGCGATCACAAAATATGTACTTTTGGCGTTTTACTTTCATCGCCACCTCATGTGACACGTGGCGTGACAACGTTGGATTGCGGCAACTCCGGAGATTACGGGAATAAATCCAGATATCACATATGTACAAAAAGTCAAAAATTACAAAAAGATGGTCGTACAAAAAGTACACCGGCACATGTACATTTCTGTACGACACAGTAATTTGATTAGTGCCGTACGTCAGTAGATAGAGTTTTAGAGAAAAATAGGACTTACAAATTTTAGTAGGTAGCAGCCTCTCTCCAAAAGAGATTCTGTACAAAAGGTCATCTTTGACCATTCATAACTATCAATTTACTTGACCACTTTCAGTGATTCTTTTTGCTTCGGACTCAAGGGGGTCCAAGCTACATAGGGGTGTAGTTGGTCAGAGTTTTTGCCTGCCAATGTGGCTGTATTTCTAAGGGAAAGTCAAAGTGGGTGAATGTGTCCAAAACTCATATTCTACCTTTGCAATCTGTGGTGGAACTGAGCACACTGAAAGTCTTATTTCACAGGGTTGAATCTATAATGAGGTTTTGATTGTCAAAGGGTAAATCATTTGGGTTTATATCAAGATGGAGTCGGCACTATCTAGATTACCTTGTTTTGGATCTGCGATTTCTGTGGGCAATGGAGCACACAGAGTTTTTAGGTTATAGACCCACCATCTAACGTGCCTATGTTTGATGGAATATGCATCACTTATTGGGGATTTATGACGGAGGGATTACTTTTTCGAGAAGCACTTATGGGGAATTGTATCGGACAAGTGAGATGTCCGCCACCTGGCTTTGGAGGAGCTTACTATGGAGAATCATCTAAGGTTACCCAGAATATCAATCGAAGTTGAGATGCAACGGAAGGTGAATGGAAAAACCTTGCCGTGGATGGGGAAATATGGGAGAAGGAAAAAGGGACACATATGATGAGGGGAGCTAGGCTATCGGCTATGGTACCACTTGTATGGAATAAAAACAAAAGAAAATGCCAGAAAAATATGGGAATACAAAAACACTATAGTAGCATCTTATATTTAGAAACGTGTCTAAGTCCATATCTATCACTCTTATAAACTTAATGAAGTCTTCAGAGATATGGGAAGCACTAAGTCAGATTTATAAGAGTAAGACTATTCAAACGCAGCAATTAGTAAAACAAGAAATAAATGCCTATGTTTATAAAGGTCGTAGCATGATAAAGTTTTGCAATGATATTGCTGCGCTATATGTTGAGCTTGCTAGTGCGGGACATGTAGAATCTCAAGAGAAGAAGATTAATACACTACTCGTGAAACTCCCAGATGAGCAGGAAAAAACATCATTTGTTGTATGCAAACAATGGATGGCTCCTCATGGACTTGGAGCTTTACCATGGGGATAATTCTTGTGAGGGAAAGCACTTTGAAGCTTCGTAGGGGAAGTGACAGAGTGAATGCATTTACAGCTGGTGGTGATTGGCGGAAGCGTGATAAGAGAAACGGCAGTGACGAGCGGAAGCGTAATGAGAGGAAGAAAGACAAAGGTAAACCTTATCGGAACTTTGGTAGAAAGAGAGGGAGAGGAAAAGAAATGAGAGCTTTAAAAAAGGGGGTTTGCTTCTTTTTGTAGGGAACCGGGTCATTATATAGAGGAATGCCCTTGTTTGGAAGAACTAAGAAGTTGGAATGTGGATGAGGAGGAAGAAGGGGAAGAGGAGAAAGAGGATGAAGATGTGTTGTAGCTTCTCAGCATCGGTAGTATGAGGAAGAGAGAAAAACACACTGAAATTCCACTTAAGCAACAATGTATTTTTGGAAGTATAACGGAAGTAAAGAGAGAGGAGATACTTGAGGGAGTTCAAAATATTGAGGATATTTTCATAGATATTTTGGAAACAGAAAACAGGTCGGAAAAGGAGACTTCAACGAATTCCGAGGAAAGGGGAGAATTAATTATAGAGGGGGTTTTAAAAGATAGGGGAGTAGAGGAATATTTAATGAAAGGTTTAGGGGATGAGAAATATTTATTGGGAATAAAATTAGAAAGTGGTAGTGGAAAGAATTCCATGGGAGAGAGTAAGGAAAGTTCAGAAAATGGGGTGAGAATCATGGAAAAAAATATGAGTTCGGAAGATGTAGATTTTACGAGGAACTTAGTGGGGACTCTTAATTTAAGGATAAATTTGGGGGGTAATGATTTTGACATCACTAAAGGGAGTGATTCCCTCTATAAAGGTGTGCCTGTAAAAGGATTAGCATATGAGTATGTGTTGCAAATTAGGGATGGGGTTGACTGTTGGAAATGCAAAAGTGAAAGTGGATTTTGGTTGGATGAAAAGGGGAGGAGGTAGATAAAATCTTTGCTCAAATTTATGAAACATGGCATGCAAAATAAAATGTATGATCGACAAGATGAAATAATTTTTGGTCATCTAATACACTTTCTTAAATATAAAGGTATTCGCTTGAAGCTTCATGAAGGGAAAAGGAAAAAGGAAATGAAAATATATATAAATGTATTTGTTGTTTTTAAAGGGAGTTTAAAGTAAAGTATACTAGAAAATAAAGGGAGTGTTGAAATTTAAGTATTTTCTAGGTCTAGAGATTGTAAAATAGAAGACAAAAGAGGAGACACTGACAGCTTGCCTTTAACTCTTCACTCAAGTCCCCACACTTGTCGCAATCACTGAAGACTTGATGAGGAGTTAGATCCATGGCAGCCTAGGTTGTCCAAAGAGGACAGAAAGGCAAATCTTGATAGAGTTACCTAAAATGTTTGACGAACCCAAGATTTGATCCGGATACCTGCCGTCCGTCAAATAAGCCGATAGCCTTGGCCTATAAGTCTAAGATTAGTGGTAGGATATAATAGGTCTGATAAATATTTATTTTTTCACACGTAGACTAGTTTATTCAACGGGATATAGACACGTAATACATAGATACAGTTTTTGTACAATTTTAATGTATTATATGATACGGATACCTCGCATTTGTTTCGAACACGAAACAAATACCGCGTGCATATTTTCAACGGCTATAGTTGTATCCGGTTTTGATCGGACGGCCACGATAGGCGCCGCGATCACAAAATATGTACTTTTGGCGTTTTACTGTCATCGTCACGTCATGTGACACGTGGCGTGACAACGTTGGATTGCGGCGATTCCGAAGATTACAAGAATAAATCCGGATATAACATGTGTCGACATTTAGGCCAAGTCGTACGATGGTCGTACAAAAAGTACACTGGCAAATGTACTTTTCTGTACGACACAGTAATTTGATTGGTGTCGTACGTCAGTAGATATATTTTTAGAGAGAGATAGGACTTACACAATTTAGTAGGTAGCAGCCTCTCTCCAAAAGAGCTCTTATACAAAAGGTCATCTTTGACCATTCATAACTATCAATTTACTTGACCATTTTCAGTGATTCTTTTTGCGGCGGACTCAGGGGAGTCCACGCTGCATAAGGGTGTAGTTCGTCATAGTTTTTGCTTGCCAGGGTGGCTGTATTTCTAAGGGAAAGTCAAAGTGGGTGAATGTGTCCAAAACTCATATTTTAACTTTGCAATCTGTGGTGGAACTGAGCACACATAAATTCTTATTTCACAGGGTGAATCTATAATGCGGTTTTGATTGTCAAAGGGTCAATCATTTGGGTTTATATCAAGTTGGAGTCAGCACTATCTAGATTAGCTTAGCTTTTTTTAGGTCTGCGATTTCTGTGGGCAGTGGAGCACACAAAGTTTAAGTGCTCAAGTGAGAAAGAGGGGAAGAGATGAGGACGACGTAAACTTTTGCAAATGACCCATGAATAAAAGTGGAGGTCCGAGACCCCAACGATTTTTTTTTTGTACATGCTTTTTATTTTCGTACGTACATGCGCATGACGAGCAGTGAAAACGTAACGTGTACTCTCTTTCGTGCAAAAAAAATTGAAGATGTTTCACGTGTGCAATTTCGGTCTTATATCGTTAGTTGGGTATTATATAAATTTAATTAAGGTCTTGAATTGATTCTTGTATAACTGTTAGGATGAGTTGGCGTGATGTGGAAGTGGGTCGAAATGATAATAACGCCAAATTGAAGTACTTCCAAAGTTCCAAGATGACGCGAAATGTACTTTAGTTGTTGCCCATTTTTCGTACGGCGTAAGATTTTCTCGTTGCAAGTCCCTATTTTTGTGAAAACGACGAAAAAAAACCATTACATGAACAGATGGGCACACACCCTAAAACACTAAAATTGTTGGATCTTAAAATAAATAACCCACTCACATTAAATGCTCAATAACAGAAAATTTTACACAGCGAAATCTCATAAAAGACAAAAGGATAATCGACCAAAATATTAATAAGTGTTTTGGACTAAGCCTCTTTAAAACAACTCTTCTTTCTTCTCATCCATTCTTCAAAATCTTAAGATCAGTTAATAATGATCACACTTCTTAGAGCCTCTATTCTCCAAATGGGATCACTAAGGATCCTCAACACCTCTGAATTGACCACAAAGAATCATAGTCTCTCAATTGACCACAAAGGGTCTTTCTCCCTCTCCCTCTCTTAATCGATCACTAAGGATATTCCTCTCTCTCTTAACTGATCACAAAAGATCTACATCTTTACTCTACAATTGATCCAAAGTTAAACTAAGGATAATTATGCAGCTGAACTCTGCTACCTAAATAGCCTCTCTAACTTACAGAGCAGAACAAGCAACTAGCAAGGCGGTAACTCTTGTCTCCTTCCTGGCTAAATAAATCGAAAAGAAAACTTCCACGAAAGAAGGCATTCACGCCCTCTCCTTCAAAACGCGAAACTCCAAAAGATAAGTTTCCCACGTGCGTTGTTCACGCACAAAATCAAACACCTGCACAGTAAAATAATACACCTACACTCTAAAAGAAAAGTGACGCGATACAAAATCGTACATTTCGTTCGTTGACTCAAAAAATATAATGTTTTCTCGCCTATTTATTGTACAATTATCTTACGCGCGCCGTAAGCGCACGAAACACCAAACCTACATGTAGGCGCGAAACGAAGTCATACGTTTTGCGCTAAACCTTGTTACTCCAAAAAGACAAAACTCCAAACGTCCACAAAACGTGTACTTGCGAATAAAACTCTTCGGTCACCAACCTGATATATAAGTGACATCTAATTAAACTGACACAAATCCACCAGTGCGAAGTCCTTGCACCAAATATCTCCATACCAATACATAGACGCGAATCAAAGTCAAGCGCTTCGTACGCTAACGCGATATACATTCCGGTTCATTGAATCGTCACTTCGCGCGATTCAACAATGAATCTAAGAAAAACTGTTGAGATTTCGTTCATATCAATTCGGATCATGAAAGTCGAATGAATTGTACATTTTTTACTTGCGGTTTAGAAATTTGTGTTGGCTTTAATGACGTCATCTTATTTCTTGAGACGTTTAATTTGCTGCATTCACACTAAAAATAGATGATGAATGAGATGAGGAAACAAATAATCCCGTACCATTCATTCCGCAAAAAAACAAAAATAGAGGCGCCAAACAGGTCGACCGCTTGGTTGTCAACCTTTTTAGAGCCTATTGACAGACTTAAAATATGATTTGGAGCGTATGGACAGACAATATTTACGTTCAAGTGCATCAAAACTTGACAACTGTGGTAAGACATCTTTTTTTCCGGAAAACCTTATTGGGAATGGAGAAATGTGACTTTTAAAAAACAAGAAGTTGTATCGCGAATGAATGAATAAATGGTACGAACGAATATCAATCATCAACAATTAATCGTTCGACAATATGAATCACATCGCGACGTTTTTGTTGACGTAAGGTGACGTGAAAGGCGATTCACATCCAAACAAAAAAAAAATCATTTCCTTATCTCATTTATCATCCATTTCAATGTGAATGCTGCAATTGTGTACCCTCGTTTTGGTAGCTCTCTAGTATGTGAACCTCATGTCTCTTCTCTGGTTGACCCTCTACAATGCGTTCTTCGTTATTTGTGGTGGTCACTGTCTCTTTTTTGAAACTCTGAGACCTCCATTGGTCCTCAAAGTAGGCAACTCACAAGAAGCTTATCTAGATAGTGCCGACTTCAAGTTGATTTTAAACCCAAATGATTAACCCCTTGACAATCAAAACCCCATAATAGCTTCAGCCCTGTGAAATAAGACTTTCTGTGTGCTCCGTTCCACCACAAAATGCAAAGTTAGAATATGACTTTTGGATAACATTCCCCACATTGACTTTCCCTTAGAAATGCAACCACCCTGGCAAGCAAACACTAATACCGACTACACCCCTAGGTAGCCTGGGCTCCCTTGAGTCCGCATCAAAAAGAATCACTGAAAATGGTCTACTGAGTGAGTTTTAATTAAATGGCAAAGTTTGCCTATTTATATAGATGCTCTCAAGAAGAGAGGCGACTACCTACCAAAATTATTCCTAAAACCCCTTTCTAAGCTTCCTAGTACTGAGGTACGGTCCAATCGTAAGACTGCAGCGTACACAAAAATACAGGTAACGCCGTACTTTCTCTACGGTCAATGTACAACATTGCCATAATGTGACATTTGTCACATCCGAAATTATTATCTTGCATACCGAAAATCCCACGATCCTCCCTGATCTAGCCACCTGTCATCTGGAGTGGCGGTGCCCAAAAACGCCAAATCGTCCACTCTACAATCCCGGCTCGCACCACGGCCGTTGGATGAAGACCGATATTTAACATTGGCCATCTAAATAAAATATCATTTCGTTAATTCCGTGCGGTCCGAAATTCGTGCGATCTAATGCGTTTCCGTGTACAGGCCATCCCGTAACCAGTTAAATGAAAGATATTGCGCGATCAGATTCATATGACTATCGTACCCCATGTACTCTAGCACTAATCGTTAGTGTTGGGTATCGGGTAAATTCATATCGCGATAATCTCGATATTCGATATATCGAATATCGATCGAGCAGGATCCTCGATATATCGTACCGAGACCAACATAAATTATCGCGATATATATCGCGATATATAGTATTTTTTAAATTTATTTTTTTTATTTTTTTATATAATATGTTATTTTAGCGAAAAGGTCAAATTGTCTAATACGCCACGTACGTCGTGATTTTCGTTCCGTGACTTAAAGGTAGACGCCGCAAAATGTAACCGACAAAAAAGTACTAATTCTGAAATTGTAATGATTAATTATTTGGGGTATGGTTACACGAGGAGGTCTTTGCAATAGTACGGACAGCAAAATTTATGTATTACAAAGGCCTTGGTACATCGCGAATCTTTTGTCAAAAAGTTTTACATACGTGTTCTGATATGAGTGGTTCCACGTAAGCTGACTACCAAATCTCAAAAATCATCGAATATCTAGAAACCGACCTTTTTCGTCTGGAAAATCGTACATGCGTATGACGTACGTGTACTTCACAAGTGTATCGTCAATGTACCTCAGAGATCCTTCACTCAGCTGACTTTCAGGAAAAAACCGTATTTCTTTCCGGCAAAGATTTTACGGTCACTTTGTCCGAAGTCACGATACTTTGAAAACTTGAGGGATTTTTTTTTTTCTTCTTTTTTTAGCTTCGAGATATCGACGATACGATATATCGGCGATATATCAGCGATATATCGCGATAATTTGAAATACGATATATCGAAGCGATATATCGATTATCGGGTACCTGAAATTCGATATATATCGAATATCGGCAAACGGTCCTGATACCCAACACTACTAATCGTAGTCTAAAAGATAAAGCTACTAGCTATCGATTTTTTGACGGACCGCAGGTACCAAGATCAAATCCTGGGTCCGTCAAAGTTCCTTTTGGTAAACCTACCAAATACTACAGCCTGTCTCTCTCTCTGGGCAACATGGGCAGCCATGGCTCTGTCTTCCTTTCCAACCTTCAATAATTGCGACAAGTGTGGGGGTTAAGAGAGTGGAGCGAAGGGCAGGCTGCCTTTGCAAACTTCCTCTCATTGATTTTCCTTTATTCATACCTAGAAAATACATACATTTCAACACTTTTTGTGGGCGGAGTTTTAAATGAGGTACAGGTTAAACAAATGACAAAAAGTGAAGTCACTCATAATGTGGCCATGTACTAGTCGACCAATCAAATTTGCATATTTGGTTCTTCCTTCCCTTTTTAGAGGTCCAATTTCGAAATATTTAGCATCATTGAGTTTGCGCTATCAACGTGTACGGATTAGTGGTGTTGTTTTGGATATTTTTTTCCCATGGTCCTTTAACCTAAAGTCTTATACGGTAAGTGTAACAGTAATAGCGGATCGAACTTGTTCGTAAAGGGGGATTTAGGTCTTATGATTATAGAGTACTGAATTTGGTAGACGTCCGCGAAAGAATCACGCGATTTGGAGTTATATATCAAAAGTTATAGCGATGGGTGTATTTAGGCGACAGCGCCGCGGTCTAAATAACAGGCGGGGATCATTGAAACGGGTTAAGGGTCAAATTAACACCGAAATTTCGCGTGCACGTTTCATAAAGTTCAAATGAAATGTTTAGTATGCACGGTGCTTCGTTTCGTACAATTTTTAGTACGAAACATCACTTTCACTTGAATTACGTAGGAAGTTTTGCGTGCGAAATTTGTGACGCACGATCGTGCGAAGTCGCGTTTCGTTTGGCGCGCAATTTTGCACGTAAATGTTACGTAGTGAAACGTAGCGTTTGATTGGTTAGAAATGCTACGTAGTTAGTAAGAGATTTCACACATTTTTGCATTGGTCAGTTTAAGTCCTTGCTGATCAATGATTGGCCCAGGTAAAACCTATTCAACGGAGTGTTGACTCTGACCTGGCTAGTCTAGGGCGATGATGGATAAATAGTGAAGCCTAAGAGGAGAGTAAACATCTTTTCCTTTGGAAATGTTTGTGGAAGTTTTGACTGATCTTGGTCCTAAGCGATTAAAACCAAATTAGAGCATTGGCATTTTGGCATTGAAATCTCTTACAAACTAAGTAGTGTTTTAGTAGTTTAGAGATATAAATATTAAGAGTTGAGAGTAGAGGAAAACACTTTAATAAGAAGGGTTGAGCCACGAGGGCAAGAGACCAAGCTAATGTTATGTGGACAAAAGCTTATTCTAATTTAAAGTTTATCCTTATGTGAGTGCTTTCCAATGTGGATGTGTATTTTCCAATGTGTGTGTGGTTGAAATTGATTGAAGTAATGGGAATTTCTGAGAGGTAAGAAATCCTATTACATATGGTATCGGAGCTTTGGTTAGAAACCAAGGAGAAGTTTGCTCAATCGAATATCGACTGCCGTGACCGGTGAGGGTGCTCTAACCTGTGTCAGTAGAACCACAATATGAAGTGGTAGGGGATTGGAGGGAAACTCAGTGATCACACTGCTAGCGGCCGCTGGTTAGATGTGGGGCGTGCTTAGGTCCTAAGGACTAAGGCAGGGTGGGCAGTGTAGCTACAGATGAAGCTCACTCCAATTACCTAAAGGCCAAACAAACTTGCCTTCTTCTAGCAATGATTCATGTGTAGAGGGAGGGCTTGAAGCCATGAAGGGTGAGGATGTGAGGATTAAAGAACAAAATATCCTCATGTAGTGGGAAATGGGAAATTTGCTAATGGTGGAGAAGAAAAAAGAAGCACTTTACTTCTTCAAAAGCAAGTGAGTCCAGAAATGACTTAAAAAATTTCAAACCCTAAATTTTTACCTTTGAGAGCTTTTCATTCTTCTGTTGCAAAATTTATTGTTGAACCTTACCTTTAAGAGCTTTCAATTTTAATGTTGCAAAATTTGTGGGGAAATTCTTACCTTTTTGCATCAATGTTTGGGAAATTGAAGAATTGAATTTGCACTAACTTACTTTTAATGTCTTATTAATTTCTCAAATTTTGATATTTTTCAAAGGATTTGTTAGAAGAAGAAATCTTGGATTGGAGCAATTAGAGGACTTCAAACCTGCAACAAATTTCTTAGGGAAATTATATTCTATCTTTATTTTTACTCGATTTCAATTTTGTGATAGTGGCAAATTCTACATAAAAACGTGAAATGGAAAATGCCTTCAATATTTTGAAGAAACGTACTGTGAAATTAGTAAAAAGATTTAATAACAATGTTGCTGCTGTCGATGAAAGTATATTTGAGTTGAAAAGTGAATTAAATGATGTTAAGGAAAATGAAAATGTTTCAAATCAAAAATTGGATGAGCTATTTAATTTAATTCACACCACAACTGATGGTAATGACCAAAAAGGTGAAAGTAGTAACAGAAATGCCAGTTTTAGGGATAATAATCACGATACACCTAAGAAGATAAGGGATCTGATATTGTCTATCAGTGAAGCACCATCATTTGAGGGTAAGAAGATTGATGAGTTAGATGCTGCGATTTTTCACGTGGAGTATTATTTAGAATCTAGAAACTGTGATCGTGATGATTACACTTCTTTTGCTGTTAGCTGTCTGAAAGGTGATGCTCAAATTTGGTATTACACTCAGAGGAGATCTAATTTGATTCATGATAATCCTGATTGGGAAACTTTTAAAACCGTGATCAAATCGCGTTTCTTGTCTGACAATTATATATCTTGAATAGAAAAAAAGTGGTTGAACTGTAAGCAGACTAGATTTGTGAAAGATTATATGGTGGAATTTGACTCATCTAGCATTCATGTCATAGGTTTGACTGATGAAATGGTTGGGTTGCATTTCTTGAACTATCGGAAACCTATACTGAAATCAGAACTGAAACATCAAAAATTTATTAATTTGAAGAAATTACAAGATAAGTTATTGGAATTACAGGATCAGTTGGGGTATAATCGTGAAACTCGATCACTCAGAGGAAATTTCAATGAAGTATTAGAGTAGGATGAGGAGCAATTTGAGGAAGAAGGTCTGAATGCAGGTCTTATTAATAGGCAGAATATCTTCATGGGAAATCAGAGGGGTAGACAGAGTGTTAATGCAGGAAATAAATTTCACAACAGAGGGGGCTACATTAAGAGTCCTAAACCAAGCATTAATGGTCAAAAACCTAATCTTACCCTACCCACATGCACTATTTGTCAAAAAAGGGGTCACATAGCATTTGAGTGTGCATAACTGAAGAAGATTAACTGTTATAACTGTGCAGAGGAGGAACATTTTAGGAAAGAATTCACCAAATTGAAGAAAAAAGTCACTTGTTTTAAATGCGGAGGTACAGATCATTACGGTAAGGACTGTATAGATAAGGTATCTCTTAAAATAGTTGATGTCAATGAAGGTTTTCAGGAAGATATTGCATTATACCTAGCGGAACAAGAAGTCCATGAGGTGGGAAACGGAAAAGGCTAGCAAAAAGTCCTCAGTTGAGTCGACCATATCCACTAGTGAAAGAGTCAACTTTGGAGGGCAAGCTAATGAATGGAAAGGCTAAGATAGCTTAATTTATTATGATGCTAACTACACTCTATAGTTTGAACAATCTTTCTACAGAAACTCTTAACAACAGACCTATGTTAGGAAACTTGAGTAACGATGACACCAGACAGAGTTTGATAAAATTTGAGTCTTTAGTGGAAGGAAAACCATTGAGAGTTATGGTAGATTCAGGTGCTACAAATAATTTTAGTTCACATAAGTTTGTTGAGGAAAATAAAATTCCTACAGTCATAAGGGAAAAACCTTTACATGTTCAAGTTCTAAATGGTAATAAGTCCACATTAGATTTACAAACTGACACAATAGAAGTTGATATCCAGGGTCAAAAAATGAAAGTTGTGTGTGAAATAATGAATTTGGGTTGTGAGGAGCTAATACTAGGAAAGCCTTGGTTAACTGAACATAATCCTCAAATTAATTGGGAAATTAACACCTTGAAAGTGAAGTCTGAAAATGGTTGGAAGGTTTTGGAAGCATTATCTTCAAGGAAATTGAATGGGAATCATAGAAAAAACATAAACAGATTGGGAATAGAAGGTTTGATTGAACCTAAACAATTTAAAAAGTACCTAAAAGTTAAAACAAATCATGCTTTCTTGTCATCAGTAACGGAGGCAGTTAATGACGAAAGGGGGGAGAAAACACTAACATTTATGTCATTCCTAAAATGTGACACAACTAAAAATCTTGAAAAATAAAATCTGATTTTGTAACGGACATTAATACATCTGATGTTGCTGTTGAAGATTTGATTTTTGAATTCTGCGATGGTTTCCCAAGTGATTTATCCTTAGGAAAGCCACTTTCCCGAGATGTGGAACATGTTATTAACTTGGAACTTGGATGTAACCCTCCTGTAACAGGAATTTTTAAGCGTAGCTTCTTTGAGCATGAGGAAATAAAGAAACAGATCAAAGAGCTTTTGGAGAAATGACATATTCAGCCTAGCAAATCACCGTACGGAGCACTAGTCCTCTTCGTCAAAAAGAAAGTCGGAACGTTGAGAATGTGTGTCGATTATCGTAGTCTGAACAAGATTACGGTGAAGGATAAGTATCCGTTACCACTAATATCTAGCTTTTGAGTCCAAGAAATTCAATGATGCTGAAAAAAAATATCCAGCACAGGAAAAAAAATTACTTGTAATTGTTCATATATTAGTAAAATGACGTTGTTATTTGCGTCATAAAAAATTCACAGTTCATTGTGATAATAAAACACTTTTTTATCTACAAATTTTAAATGATGCACAAATCATGACAGGTAGACAAGTTAGATGGATGTAGAAATTGGCATATTTCAAATTAAATGTCAAACATATTCTTGGAAAGACAAATGTAGTGGCAGATCCTTTAAGTAGATGTTTTGAAATAAGTGTGATGGGTCGAATAAATTGTTTTTGGATAGTGTTAGAAATGGTTATGATAAAGATCCTTATTTTGCTGTAATTTGGAAGAATCTTTTCGTAGGGATTTCTGACCCATTGAATGAGAGGCATGTCAGAAACTTTAAAATAGTGGATGGTTTACTTTATTTGCAAACAAGGGATAGGTTATGCATTCGTGAAGTGGGAAACTTAAGAAAACAACTTTTATAAGAAGCCCATGAGCATTTAGGACATCTAGGTCAAGATAAACTCTTAATTGGTTGCAGAGTAGATTCTTTTGGCCAGGGATGGCAAAATAGGTGTCAAAACACGTGGAAAGTTGTGTCCCCTGCCAATAGAGAAAATCTAGTAACCAAAAACTTAGGGGTCTCTTAAAACCTTTGGATATTCCCGAAAGACCATGGGAATCTGTCAGTATGGATTTTATTGTCAGATTGCCAACTACATCTAGAAGAAATGACAGTATCATGGTCGCAGCAATAGGTTTAGTAAAATGGCAATCTTTATCCCTTGCAAGACTACTCATTCAGTTGTGGATATTGCAAAGTTATATTTTGATAACGTGGTCAAACATCATGGAGTCCCTCTTTCTATAGTTAGTGATAAGGATTCTAAATTTACGTCTACATTTTGGAAAGAATTGCAGTAAAATTTAGGCACTCATTTAAAAACGAGTACCTCTAATCTTCCTTAGATAGATGGACCTCTTATCATCCTCAAAAAGATGGATAAACAGAAAGAATGAACTGTACACTGGAGGAAATGCTTAGGACTGTTTGCAGTGGAGTTCATAACACATGGGAATCTAAACTGCCATTAATGGAATTTATATACAACTCATGTAAACATGCTAGTACAGGATTCTCACCGTTTGAAGTTGCATACGCATACCAACCCAGAGAAGCATTAGACTTAATAACAGGGGTCACACAAGAGAATAGGGGTTCTGGAACACAGTTTTGGGAATACATTCAAACAGTTTGAAAAACAGTCCGGGATGCATTAGTGGAGGCATAAAGAAGGAAAGAATGAAATGCTAACCACAAACGGGGTGAAGGATGGTAAGCACAGGTGACAAGGTTTGGCTTTCAACAACTCAATACAGGTGTAAAATCGAGGGACAATCGAATCCTACGGGGAAATTTGCTCCTAAGTACATCGTACCATTTATTGTAATCGAGATGATATCGTCAGTTGTTGCCAAATTGGACTTTCCACCTTCAACAAAAAATCATCCAGTGATACACATCACTCAGTTGAAACCAGCAAATCTTTGATCGACTGAAGGAGAATTAGAATTGGATGCCTTAATAATTATAGAACCTGATGTCCACAGATGGGCAATAGATTGGGTTGGTCAACGGTTTAAGGTTGGCAATACTATATTCTGGAAAGTGCATTATCTAGGAAGACTAGATGATGAGTTAACTTTAGAAGAAAATAATTCTGAGTTTTAACAAAGGCATTGGAGAGATATTAATATAGAAGTCCCATCTTGAGAATGAAATGTGTTTAAATTGAGGTAAGTTAAATATAAGAAGGGAATGATGTAACACTAATAGTGGATCTAACTTGTTTGTAAATGGGTATTTAAGTGTTACGAAAATAGAGTTTTGAATTTGATAGAGGTCCGCGAAAGAATCGCACGATTTGGGGTTGTATTTTATAAGATACAGTGATTGGTGTATTTAGGCGACAACGCGAGGTCAAAATAACGATTGGGTGTTCATTGATTACGAGTTAAGGGTCAAACTAGCCGCGGAATTTAGAGCGTACGTTTATAAAGTACGAAACGAAATCAATATTTCGTTTGGTACGCACGATGGTTCGTTTCGTACAATTTTTTGTACGAAACGTCACTTTCACTTTATGGAATTTCGTAGCAAGGTTAAGCGTGCGAAATTTGCTACGCACGTTCGTGCGGAGTCGCCTTTCTTTTGGTGCGCACTTTTGCACCTAAACATTACGTAATGAAACAGTAGCATTTGATTGGTTAGAAATGCTACGTAGTTAGTAAGAGATCTCGCACGTTTTTTCATTGGTCAGTCTGAGTCCTTGTTGATCAAGGATTGGCCCAAGTACAGCCTGTTTAACCGAGCTTTGACTCTGGCTTGGCGAGTCCAGGGCGATGATGGATAAAAAGTGAAGTGTTAGAGGAGAGTAGACATTTTTTCCTTTGAGAAAAGTTTGTGGAAATTCTGACTGATCTTGGTCTTGAGCGATAAAAACCAAATTGGAGAAGTGGCAATTTGGCATTGAAATCTCTTGTTAACTAAGTAGTGTTTTAGCACTTAAGAGATAGAATTATTTAAGAGTGGAGAGTAGAGGAAAACACTTTAAAAGAAGGGTTGAGCCACGAGGGCAAGAGACCAAGCTAATGTTATGTGGATAGAAACTTCTTCTAATTTAAAGTTTATCCTTATGTGAGTGTTTTCCAATGTGATGTGTGTTTTCCAATGTGTGGAATGTGTGGTTGGAATTTTTGTTGTAATGGGATTTTTTGAGAGGTAGGAGATCATATTACACCGTGGGTCGAAGAACACAGGACGACAACATGTAGTACATCTTAAATTCGATGATGAAAAAGAGGGCACGCGTCCACGTAATAGCCTTGTCGTACATTTGTCGTACACAAGGTACACCAGCACTAGTACTTTTTGGTACGGTACATCATTATAATTGGTTTGTACTTCAATAGATAGGAGATATTAGAGGGAATTAGGACTTAGTGTTTTTTTGGTACAGTCATCTCTCCCCTTGAGGGTTTGTATTGAATAGGCATCTTTGTAACCCCACACTTTATCGCTTGGTTAGGCGTTTTCGTAGATTCTTTTTCCTACGCACTCAGGGGAGTCTAGGCTGCACAAAGGTGAAGTCAAATTGTCTATTTGTCTGCTTCAGTAGCAGTGGTTGCAATTGAAAGTGGAAAAGTTAGTAACTATCTTCAGGCTTCCTGTATTGTATTGTCCAATGGAGGCCACATAATTGCAAGTTATGGGCCCACCCTCTAGGCTGCCCACCTTCAATGGATCTGGGTTCATTTATTAGGAAGCCATGATGATGGGAGCTTTGTGCGAAAAACGATATTGGGGTATCTTCAGTGGACAAGTGAAACGTCCACCTTCGGGAACTCCACTAGGATTTGGAGGAGTAAGGTTTCCTGCAGCAACGGCTGCCTCAGCCGAAGAGGCAAATGATGGAGACAGCAGTATGTCCGAAAAGGGGAAAGGAAAGGAGACACCCCTCACTCTTATTGCCACAGTACCGGGAGCGATGACCGTGAAGACCGCGGAGGACGATACTCAAATGTGGGAGGATGTAAACATGGCTGCTAAGAACTTCATTATGAGGCATCTCACTCAAGCTTTGGCCACCCCTCATCTTCACATTTACCAGGCCGAGGAGTTTTGGGTGAGTTTGGTAGAGATTTATAGAGCAGGAACTATTCAGGAGCTCCAGTTGGTTGAGCAAAAGCTAGTGAGTTACACTTACAAAGGAGGAAAGATGTTAGATTACTGTAATGATTTCTCTTGTTTGTATATAGAGATGGAAAGTGCCGAGTGGACAGGTATAATGAAAATGAAAGTTAACACCCTTATCATGAAGTTACCAGATGAGTACAAGAACATAGTGTATCGAGTTCAGCAAATGCCTGATAGTTCATGGAAATGGAACACAGTGGTCAAGATGATACTTGTGCAGGAAAACACAATGGAGATTAGAAAAGGAGGAAAGAGCAATTGAACTCTAGCAGCAGGAGGGGACCGATGGGGGAAGGACCCGAAGAAACCGTCTAAAGGGGAATGAGATCATTCTGGAGGATCGAGGCCCCCAAAGGGTCTTTGTCTTTTTTGCAAAAGGCCAGGACACTTCATCGCAGATTTTGTCAAGCTTTCGGAGCAAGGGCTCTAAGAGAACCGTGGAGGGGGTTCTTCCGGAGGGAAGAAAAAGACACTTGTTGTTACAAAAGTGACAGGAGAAACCAATTATGAGTCTTCTGAGGAGGATGGGGAGCTTCTTCTTGACGAGAGTCAAGATGAGAAGGAGATCCATCGGAGGCAGAAGTGTGCATTTGGAGCAATTCGGGAAGCTCCAGAGGGAGGATGGATCATCGTCTCAGGTGCATCCATGCATATGTGTCGTGATAAGGAACTCTTCACTAAGCTAAGAAAGATCCCTACTGTAAAGATAAAGTATGGGGATGGGAGAGCGGTTACCACAGATCTAGTGGGATCAGTAGATCTGAAAGTCTTAGTGGAGGGTAAGACTTCTATACTTACATTCTCAGATGTACTCTACATTCCTCAGCTGAGTAAAAATCTTGTCTCTACGTCATTGTTAGATTACAAAGAGTTTGATACCTTCACTAGAAAAGGAGTCTTTACAGCTAACTATGGGATGAAGTTTACTTCACGGCAAACAATGGTAGCCTAGGAATGTTTAGGCTTAGCCTGAGTAATGAAAAGAAGAGTGCTTACTATGTTGGTGTTCCTAAGTTGATGATTTGGCATAAGCGGTTGGGGCATGTGCATTTTGATAGGTTAAGGGAAATGAAAAAACTTTGGGTAGAAGAAGGCATTCAGTTTGGGGATAATGAAATGATGAATGATTGTAGTGGCTGTTCTCAAGGTAAGGCTCACAGATTTCCCTTTCCCAAAGCCGCCACATATAGAGGTGAGAAAGTATTAGATTTGGTCCACACAGATATTTGGGGACCGGCAAAAGTACCTTCGGTTGGAGGAAAGAGGTTCTTGATGACAATAACCGATGACTGGTCTAGATACTCTAGAGTCTACTTTCTAAAAACAAAGTTTGAAGCATCAACTTACTTCAAAGAAAATAAAGCCTGGAGTGAGAAGTTGCATGAAACCCCCATTAAGAGAATAAGGAGTGATAATGGGGGGGAATATACCTCTAACCAGTTTGAGGAATATCTGAGAGATGAGGGAGTACAACACCTGAAAACTGAACTATATAACCCGGAACAAAATAGGGTAGCTGAGAGGTTGAATTGAACACTAGGAGATAGTGCATGCAGTATGTTGGTTGACAAGAAAATAGGAAAGAGATTTTGGGCAGAAGCAATGAACTGTGCCAACTACATTATGAATAGAGTCCTTACCTCAGCTGTAAAGGGAGTGACACCTTATAAGAGATGGGTTGGAAGGAAACCAGATATCTCACACCTTAAAGTATTCGGTAGCCAAGTTTACACTCTTGACACGGATAAAAAAAACTGGAAACCAGATGCTAAGGGAAAACCTACATACTTTTTGGGATATGATGAGGATATTAAGGGGTATAAAGTCTATAACTTAGCAAAGAAAGATATCATTGTGGTCAAACACCTAGTTGTCATAGATGAAGGGAATTCATTTGACCCCTTCAAATATACAAAGAAGATAAGAATAAGATTTGAGTCTGAAAGTGAGGAGAACTCGGTTCTTCCCGAAAGTTTCATCAGTGAAACGGTGATTGCAGATTTAGGGGAGATCCAGGATATAGAAGACTCGCCGGAAACGTGACATACCCCTATGGACTTCGAGGAGATAAAAGACGTGGGACCAGAACCAGCTTCTATGGACATGGGAACCGATGAAACAGTGAGGAGAAATCCAAGACTTCCATCCATTCAAGCTTCGGAGTTTGAGGGAGGGAGAAGGAGCAGCAATAAGATACAGGCAAGACAGGCCGCTCATAAGGTAACTAAGCTTTCTCACCCAGATGAGCCTCAGAGTTACTCGGAGGCATTGAATAGTCCGGAGAAAGAAAGATGGATTAGAGCCACAAATGATGAGATGGCCTCCATCATGGAAGCAAATACTTGGGAACTAGCGGATTGTCCTCCAGACAGAAAACCTATAGTGTGTAAATGGGTATTTAAACTAGAACAGAACCAAGATAATACCATTGAGAGATATAAGGCTTGATTGGTAGCGAAAGGGTTCACCCAAAAGGAGGGGATTGACTATAAGGAGACCTTTGCTCCAATTGTTCGGTTCCCATCAATAAGGATTCTCCTCAGTTTGGCAACAGCGGAAGACATGGAAACACACCAGCTGGACATTAAGACCGCTTTTCTCAATGGTGAGTTAGAGGAAGAAATTTTCATGAGGCAACCCGAGGGGTTCGTGGAAGAAGGAGAAGAGAGCAAAGTCTGCAGGCTCATAAAGTCCTTATATGGACTGAAGCAGGCTCCCCAACAATAGAATAAGAAACTAGATGAGTTTCTCACCAGTCTGGGATACATCCGGATCAGCTTTGACCATTCTATCTATATGTTTGAAGATGAGAATGGTGTCATTTATATTGCAATTTATGTGGATGATCTGCTTGTGTTGAGTAAATCTTTGGAAAAAATCAATAAGTTAAAGAAAGATCTTAGAAGTAGATTTGATATGAAGGATTAAGGGGAGGCAAGATATGTTTTGGGGATTCAAATGGAGAGAGATAGAAGTAGATTATCAAACTTACTTAGAAAGAAGCAATAGATAATATGCTTGAGAAATTCCAGATGGAAAATGCTAACAGTTGTACCACTCCCATGTACTTGAAAAAAGTAAGTGATGGGTGTGTAGAATGAGGACTGATGATCTTAGATAATCAGATGAGTCCAGAATAGAGAGAGTTTATAAAGTCTATCCCTTATAAACAGGTTGTAGGAAGTTTAATCTATTTTATGAACTGTACAAGCCCGACACAGCGGCAGCAATTGGAGTACTCACTAGGAGTCTTAATGATCCCAGGAAGAGAAACTGGGATGCAACCAAGAGAGGCATGCGATATCTGGTGGGAACCAAAGAATTATGGTTGTATTTGGGAGGGGAGCACACTGACATCACTACTTGGAGTGATGCCAGTTATGGGGACGCACCTATGAGAAGATGCACTTCTGGGTTTGTGTTGTATGTTGGGGAAGGTGCATGCTGTTGGAGCAGTAAGCAACAAAAGGTGGTTGCCGAGTCTACTATGGAGGCTGAGTACATGGCCTCTTGTTCTGCTTTGAAAGAGTTGATGTGGGTCAAGTCCTTGCTGCAAGAACTAGGGTATATGAAAGAGGGAGTGCATGAAGTGTTTTGTGATAATCAAGCTGCCATAGCAATTGCAGCTAATCCAAAACATCATTTTAAAGCTAAGCATATGGACATAAGATTGAGTTTTGTGAGGGAAAAAGTTGAGAATAAGATTGTGAATCTTGTATATAGATCTGATGGGAAATGGTGGCTGATATGATGACAAAAGTAGTGCCCTCTACTAAACTGAAATATTGTAGAGAAAAATGTGGACTAAAATTGAAGGTAAAATTAGACTGGAAAATAAGGGGTGTGTTGAAATTAATAGATTTATAGAGTATTTTCTAGGTTTAAATATGTTAGTATAAAAGGAAAAGAAAAGGACGGACAACCTGCCTCCACCTCCTCTCTCTAGGCCCAATACTTGTTGTAGTCACCAAAGGATAGAGAGGGTGGTTGATCCATGGCTGCTTTAGTTCAACAGGCAGTTATTTTTAGTAGGTTACTAAAAATGTATCTGACGGACCCGGGATTTGATCCCGGTACCTCCTGTTCGTCAAGTTGGCCGATAGCGTTCAGCTTTATCCTAGTACACTAGGACCAATGCTAAATGCTAGAGTATGTGATAGATATCTATTTATTTAGAAAAGAACAAACTCATTAAACTTAAACTGTATACGACATGCATAGATACAATTTTATAAAGTACGAAGTACGATACTATTTCGAAACGGATACCGCTCATTTTGTTTCGATAACGAAACAAATGTCGCGCAAGTATTTATAACGGCCGAAATTACATTTCGATTCAAATCGAACGGCGCACATCATCGTCGAAATCTCGGAGTGGTCACTTTGGCTTTTTGTGACAGGGCATGACTTAGCGCCACGTGGAGAGATCACATTTGGTCGCGGGAAATCCGAGGAACCTACGGACGAGTAAAAAGAGGGCACGCGTCCGCGTAATAGCCTTGTCGTACATTCGTTGTACAAAAGGTACACTGGCACTAGTACTTTTAGGTATGGTAAAGCAATATAATTGGTCCGTACTTCAGTAGATAGGAGTTATTAGAGGGAATTAGGACTTAGTGTTTTTTTGGTACAGTCATCTCTCCCCTTGAGGGTTTGTATTAAATAGGCATCTTTGCCACCCAGAACTTATCGCCTGGTTGGGCGTTTTCAGAGATTCTTTTTCCTACGGACTCAGTGGTGTCTAGGCTGCACAAAGGTGCAGTCAGATTGTCTATTTGTCTGCTTGGGTAGCAGTGGTTGCCATTGAAAGTGGGTTAGTTAGTAAGTATCTAGAGGCTTCTTGTATTTTGTAGTCCAATGGAGGACACAGAATTGTAATAGAATATAACCCTTACTTTGGCACACAGAGACGCATTCTTAGTGATGTATATCGAACTCGTTTGGCTCAGAATTGCTATAAATTTTTTTGATTGCGGATAATTTCGATAGGTTTATATGGGCGCTAAAATATCCACGACTTTGAGGCAGAAGTTGCAAAAGTCAAAATTTTAGATAATCGAAACCGACTGTTTGTTTTTTTTCAAAATCTGAGTACTCGACGCTCGATGCCGGACGCCCGATGTCCGACAGGGTTATGTCACGCTCCTAAAATGTTAATCGTTACCCAAAACGCGTTTACAAAAATAATAGTTAACCGAAACTTGATTTCCCCCTCCCCCTTCCTCCCCCTCCCCCTGTCCCTCCCTCCGTCTCCTTCCCCCTCTCCCTCCCTCCCTCTCCCCCTTCCCCTCACCCATGAGTAGGTAATCCTTGAGAACCACGAGGCCGTCTCCAATGGACTTTTCTCTAAACAAGGTCCTCTCTCCTCCTCCTCCTTTTGTGACCTCTCTCTCTCTCTCTCCCTCTCTCTCTCTCCCCCCCCTCTCTCCGTTTCTTTGCGAGAAAAGAAGTCATGCCAAGATTTTCGCTTCAACTGTCGATAGTCGGACAGAGGTTCCATGTCAATTTTTTAGATTTTTTCCGTACAGTGAATGGTTTTTGTACTTTTTTTTAACTTTTTGTACTTTTTTGAAAACTTTTTTGTACTTATTTAATACTTAATTGTAATTTTTCATACTTTTCTTGGAGAATTAAATAGTTTTTGGTCCTGGTTTTTTTTTGGCTCTTAGTTTTTTGTACTACTTTATTTGTACATTTCTGATACTTTTTTGTACTTGTCTCATGTTTTTTGTAAACTTTTTTAGGTACTACTTTTTTGTTCTACTTTTTTGATATTTTTTTGTTTCTTTTTTTTTGGTGGAGTGGATAATTTTGGTACCTTTCTTTGTACTTTTCTGGTAATGCTTTTAGGGCAATTTGTTAATTGATTACTTATTATTTCAAAACTTGTTCATTTTTTATTTTTTATTTTTAACAACTTACATTGTGTTCTTACAGAGGCTTTATTCAAGTTATCTTGTTTTTCAGGGTTTCTTAAGAATAATCCTCTAGATTTTTTTCAAGTTTTATAGCATTTTACAGGGTTTTGAGAGTATATTAGAATTTTTTTTTAGATTTTTTAGGGCTACTTACTGTCTTAGGGTTTTTTTAGGGTTTATAAGGGATGATAGTATTTTTAGGGCTCTCAAGGATTTGTATAAACAGTTTGGTACTAGATTGACTCGTTTAAACGTTTTTTAGCGCAAATATTTTAAACTCATTTTTTTTGTTTATTACTTGTTTTCTTCATTTATTATTTTGTTCAGTTATTCTTCAAAAAGAATTGTGGAGTCTGCGGAGTGTTTTTCAAAAAAAATGAACTTCAAATTCAGTTATTACTAAGAGTTTTTGGTTTATAATACACAAAAAACACTACAGCTTGTCAAATACAAAAAATTATCGAAAAATTCTTCGTTCTTTTGTTGAAATAAATATTACAAACTTGTATAATGAATGACTCTTTAACATTTTTTCGTTTTTTTTATATTTTTTTCTTTTTATTTTCTTTGTAGACAGAAATACAAAACAATTGTATATTTTGCCAAGCTTTGTTGTTACCAGTGTTGTTCTATTGTGCGATAGTATTACAACTTTCGCAGTTTAGTGCGCACTTAAAATATTTAGTGCAAAGTCTAGTGCATTTTAAATAAACGGTTGGATTGGGGACAGGCACTCTACTGTAGTGTTTTTACATTCAGTATCACCGTACGTTTTACGTGTGCGCTTTAATGAAGTGCGGTCGTAAACATTTTAGTGCGATACTAACTACCAGGGAAATGAACGGTTGGATTGGATAACGGTACTGATCCGACGCCTCATGGAATGGACAACTCTCAGGTGCCAATACTTTTTGTCGTCGCGCGCACTTTTCTAATGAATCGTGGTGAACAGGGAGCCACGCCTTTTTCAGAAACGTACGGAATGATACCTGGTACAACTCCTTTCAGTGCGCACTAAAACTAAAGTGTGGTTCCAATAAGGTGGGAGCTATTTTCTAATGTTGGGTATCGAGTGCCAGAGGTCGCAAAAGTCAAAATTTTAGATAAGCCGAAACCGACCGTTTTTTTTTTCAAAATCTTACCCGACGTCCGACCGGGTTATGTCACGCTCCTACATTGTTAACCGATACCCGAAATGAGTTTACGAAATTAAAAGTTAACCGCGAAACTCGATTTCTCGGGACTACCCGTATCTGCCCGTACCTGAAAAAGTACAAAATTTACAACACTCATTGTTATTAGCGTTAAGCATTTATTAGTGTTAATGAAAAATTATGATTAATAACACTATTTAATACAAGGAGACGTGCCAGGTTGTAGTCCACGTCTTTAAATAACTTTGTTAACTCTATTTTGTGATTTTTATAGTTGTAATTAGTAGCGACTTATTAACACTAATACCAATGAGCGGTGTAGTGGTAGATCTCTCTTTGCAAAAAAATAGTTTGTGTACTTATTCTTTTTACTATTTTGTCTTTTTGCAATCTTTCTCGACGAATATTTTTTTTCCTCGACAGTCACCTCCCTCAAGAGATTTTTTCCTAATTTTGTGTGTAACTCTTAAATTAAAGTTTAAACTCTTTTGTTAATGTTTTCTATCTCGCTCGCTACATTTTTTTGAAGGTATTTCTTTCGACTATGATACTATGCTATGAATTATGCAAAAAAGGTAAAGTTTTTACTATGTATGCTTAAAAAAACAATCTTACTTTTTCACAACGAAAATCAATTAGCAAAAAACACATTGTGATAGGCAAAAAAAACAATTTTTTTTTGTAATATCAAATAAAGAAATAAACAAATCACAACCAGGAAATCCACGTCCTATTTTCGACTCCATTATACAAATTCTCTACCTCAAACTTAAAAATAACACAAAATCTATAAATCTAAACTTGGTATAAATACTACTTTTAAAAAATATGCATTCCAGTTTAAAAAAAGAAAGATAAATAATAGAAAAATTGTGAAATACAACAAAAATTTCAAAGAAATCAGAAACAATATAACTAATACTAAAAATACAGTAGTAATAAGAAAACAAAAATATAATATAATTATGCATTTAAAAGGTCTCGGTTGGATCTAACCCACAAAAAATCACTAACAATTGAAGCCGCTAGTGAGCTCATCTTTTTTGTGATCGTGTTCTTGGCATCCGAAAAATTGCATTCGGACATGGAGTTACAACCCAGAATAGCTAAAACGGATGTAGCTGCATAAGCTAGAATAGGAAATCCTCCATCTTTCGCACACACACTTGATTTTGTTTTCCATCATTCAAGAATGTCAAAGTTCAACCTTTCGTCTCTGGTTAATTTTAGAACAAAGTAACGTTTCAATTCATCATTAACAAGCGTTTTTATGTCGGTGGTAATAAGAACCTCGTTTCGGTCATCTCTATGACCAAAAAAATGTGGAATCCGTCCATAGTTTGCTATGTTTTTCGTTTTTTAGTTATACATTGAGGGCTACCAAAATCAACGTCATCACCGAGCTCGTTTGTGAGTTCTCAAAGTTTCACCCTCTCGCTTTCAATTTCGGTTTTCGATACCCCAATTATTTCAAGCCTTTGTTTTTGTCGGGGATCTAAAAAAGCCGCGACAACATGATACTCGTGAAGGCCCGACTTCGGTAGTGCAAATTTCATAAAAAGTTATTTCAATTTTTGCAAGTTTGGGGAATGGACGGGGCATTAATTTTCACCGTCATTGTACGATGTTTTTCTTATTTTATAGTGGTTAGGGAGAGACGAGAATTCAAGCACAACCAAATGTGCAGTTGGTTCTTTGAATTTTTTAATTTGACATATTTATAGAAACAACGTATAAAGTGCATAATTAACACTTTACAATAGAGTACGATTTGCGGCCCTTATCTTCAAGTGAGATTTGCGAAATGAATAGTGTTAGCGACGCTTATCATGATGTCACGTACTTCCTCGATACCAAGAGTACAAAGTACAATAATGTAGGATAGTATTTACATGTACAAAAATTTCTTTTTTTTTTCATTTTTTGCTTACCTGACTGTGACCGTTTTTTTTTTTTTCTTGTGAATCAACCGCTTGAATCCGCTTGGCCCCCCAAATTTGGCCACCGAATCGGTTGCGGATCCGACTCGAGCGGTCGATTAACGGTCGGTGACGGTTTCGGTTAACTGTTTGCGACCTCTGCTGGGAGGTACATTTTGTGCATATTTAAAATCTTTGAAGTTGTATGAAACATCGGCCGGTGGTTGATTATCAGTGCGATGTCAATGTTTATCCTAAAAGTTAAGAAATAATGACTAATAAACTTCCGCGACGTATCGTTTGCCATGTAGATTGATCATCACTATTAAAGAGGAGAATTGGTAGTGTTCTGTATTGACAAGGTTTTGCAGATAATCGATATATTCGAACGATATATCGAGTGTTATCGACGATAAAAGACATGGCGCTCCAATGGGGAGGGGAGAACAAATTTTATGCGATATTTTGTACTGGATCTGCAGATACCCACCTTGTACCAATATATCGCGATATAATATGTTGGTTCCGGTGCGATATATCGAGGCCTTTGACTGATCGATAATCTATATATATGCAACTTATCGCGATATGATTTTACCCGATACCCAACATTAAAAATTTCACCGTCTTTTTTTATTTTATTTTCGCCTCCTTTATTTTCCTATTTTTCGCCTTTTTGTTGTTATTTTCGCCATTTATTTTTGCTATTTTTTTCTCTAAGAAGAAGATTTTACCATCAAATTCGAGATGGTTAGACCATCTAATTACAAAACGTGATTGAAATGGAAAATTGTTCACTACCATTAAAGATTACACTTTGAAAACCCATAAGTAAAAATAATAATTACACTAGCTAAAAAACATTAAAAGCGAAAACATTGAAAACACGAGAAACAAAAACAAATACCCAAACCAAACTACAAGATAAATGAAAACTACTCTCTACACAAACTCCCGAGGAAAAACTGGGTCGTCGGCCTAAAACTTAAAACAAATCCACACTAAAGGTTAGAACGACAAATATCATCCATGTGAACCAGGTGACACCGAGGTAAATCTCGCAGTCCACGACCATCAGTCACCAGTGTGCTTTTCTAGATAAGGGTCGATGCTTGAGACCGTTGGAGCGTGACAAAGATATGTTGGCCGTAAAAAGCAGACATGAGAGTCAGGGAAGGGCTACCAAGTCCCATAACCTCAAAATACTGTAATTTTGTGTCCCCCATTAGACAACAGAATTCAGGAAGCCTCTAGGTAGTTTTTGACTAAACCCTTCTCAACTAGGACCACTGCTACCCAAGCAGACAAATGGATAATCTGACTGCACCCCTGTGCAATGCGGTTTCCCCTGAGTCCACATCAAAAAAAATCACTAAAAATGCCAAACCATGCGATTAATTCTCAAGTGGCAAAGTTGCCAATATTTATACAAGCACTTTGGAAGAGATGCGGCTACTTTCTAAACACTCCAAGTCCTAAACCCCTCTCACAACCCTTATCTACTGAAGTACGTTCCAATCAAAAGACTGTAAAGCACAGAAAAGTACAATGGCCAATGTCCTTTGTGTATGGCCTGTGTACGACAAGGCCTTGGAATGGATGCCTGTCTCCTTCAGACTAGTCCCCATGCTCTCCAAGATTCCCGCTTCTCAATGTTGTCTTGCCACGTGGCACTAGGTCATGCTATGCCCAAAAACCGCCAAAACGACCATTTAGGGATCTCGGCGATGATATGTGCCGTAGGATCCAAACCGGCTTTTAACGCTAACCGTTGAAACAAATGTCCGGTATATTTGTTTCGTGCGGTTTCAAGTTCGCACTGTACTTCAACTAGTCTCCATGTTCTTCATCTGTAATTCTGTTAATTGGACTAGGGTTCCTAAACACTGAATAAATAGATATCAAATCCTATGTATTCTAACAGACTCTTATGACAGACCGGCTTTAAGATGACGTCTACGCCCCGCTTTGCCGGTCGGAGGTTCGAGTCTTGCCGGACTCACCTTTGTTAAGAGTGACTTATGTTACTCTTCAGTCCTGCCTGAGAAGCTGAGGCAACCATGGCTCCACCACCCTCTCCTTTCCTTCAGTGACTACGACAAGTGTGGGGGTTAGAGAGAGAGGAGGTAGAGGCAGGCTGCCTGCGCTTTTCCTTTTTATTAATCTATTCAGACCTAGAAAATACCCTCTAAATCTATAATTCCAACAAATACCACTGAGCGTAACCACGGATGACGTTTTTGAAAGACGTATCCAAGGTTACATATATCTCAACAACAAATAGTACGAAGTTGTTGGTAGGGTCTCAGTGGGCGTAATCGAATTCTTTAGAGGCCGTTACATCCATGCCGCAACACCCGTATGTAATGCCACACGCATGGAAAGATGGGATCACGTAGGGTCGATGAGAAATACATCCCCCAATGTTATCTGTGAGCTTTGCAAAATCACAAGATCCACGCAAGGGCCACGTACACCCCTAGATTGATAGCGTGGCGATTGAAACGTAATAAACTTTGTACACTATAATAAAACGAACCGGCGTAAAAATATCAATTGAAATTAAATGAAAAAATGCGCGTCGTCACGCGCGACGAAGTCGAGCCACACTATCTATGAATCAACATTCTTACATTGATAGCGAAATTTGTTTCGTGCGTTCTAATATTTTGTACAAGAATTACAATACTTATGTTTAAAGAGGTTTCGTTTCAATTTGCGTCTAAGTTCAATGTAACGCTTAGACGACTAAATTTCAATTTTGCGTCTAAGGGTGAAGTTCCATTATGACATTTTGTAATTGTACGGCCAACATTACAAAATGCTACAATTTGAACGAAGTTCCATTGCGCAGAGTCTGTAATCCACGTGTTAGCAAAAGAGTGGTGACATATTAGTGTAGATTTGATGTTGAAAATCGTCAATGATTTTCACATCGACCAAAAATCTTCATTTTCGTACCATATACGTGAGTACCAGGTAATCTTGGAACACAACTTTTGTACTCTTTGTCGACGCATTGTCAGATACCACCACATTTTTTTAGGGTTCATCTTTTTACGCGTGACGAATGATCATTACCCGAAATAGTGTGACGAATGGGGGCCAACAAAAATAGCGTAAAAAAAGTGCGCTACGAGTTTTTGTTCGTATTTTCTATTGGATTTTTGCATGGGTATATCGTGTGCGAATTTTTTTGATTTCCGTTTGTTGACATATTGACATGTACGCTCATTATCCAACGTGTCGCGGTTCAAAATTTTATGTAATTGGTGATGTACCTCACGAAGTACATCACCAATTATACAAACTTTGGAAGCGAATGATTCCCGAAAAAATGTCCACCGGTCATTGTTAACTCCCACACTTTTGGAGAATATTGGCAAGATTCTTTGTAATGTTGTTTTCCGCATAAAAACAAAATAAGAGGTACGTCATAATAGGGAGAGGTCCAAAATTTTGTAAACAACCCCAGTTTTCGTCTAATGGAACATCACCCTAAATTTCCAACGTGCTCTCACCGTGGAGCTCACGTAACGACAAAAAACGACTGTTTGCAACACTTTTATTTACATGTGGTTGCCGCAGATTTGTTACTGTAAACGTTCGCCGGCCGTGTGAATTGCTAATTTTATTATGACGGTCGACGTTCGCAAGCGCGACAAAAGTTTAAGCGATTGAAACAATATTTTGAAAGTCAAAGCTGTCCAACCGATTGACCGTCAAATTTAGACTCAATGGTACTTTCTTTGTATCAATGTGTACTTCAAACGTACAATCTTTGACAAAATGACGTAAGTGACTGTGCGCAACCAAAACAGTCACTGCCATGATCAATTCCCTTATTTAATCTTCCATTTCGAATTTAGCTTCCACTTCAATTTGACGTACACAAATCCTATGTTCACACAATCGAAACGTGGTTGTTGGACAAATATGTGCGAACGTGATATTTGACAGCCCGATTTCATCCCCTTTTTAGAGCTCATTTTCTTATGCGTCCGCGGTTACTAAAACAAATTAATTATACTTTTCACTTAAAAAGGTACTATTTTGTACGGTTTGACACTGACCGTATACCACACTATTTAAAAGACAACGTAATTTCGTTTTATACGGTAATTGGAAAAAAACCTCAAATGGCGTAAAGAAAAAAACAGAATAAGTTATGCTATTTGAAAATTTGGAAAAAAAAAAGTGAAACTCTAAGACCTCAATTGGCCCTCAGAGTATTCAGATCCAAAAGAAGCTAATCTAGATAGTGCCGACTCTAAGTTAATATAAACCCAAATGACTGACCCCTTGACAGTCACAATCCCAATATAGATTCACCCCTGTGAAATAACACTTTCTGTGTGCTCAGTTCCACCTTAGAATGCAAAGTTAGAATATGAGATTTGGACACATTCACCCACTTTGACTTTCCCTTATAAATGCAGCCACCCTGGCAGACAAAAACTCTGACCGACTACACCCTTGTGTAGCGTGGACTCCCTTGAGTCCGCAGCAAAAAGAATCACTGAAAATGGTCAAGTAAATTGATAGTTATGGCTGGCCAAAGTTTGCCATTTATACAGGGT